>CM044990.1:0-600000 GCA_024542945.1 allo-octoploid hybrid of Carassius auratus x Cyprinus carpio
ATGAGAACAGAGACTTCTGCTGGTCACTCTTTATGCCTTACAGTGACAAGTCTTTCACTCATAGAATAAAAGTGTGCTTAATTCATTTGCAAATCTCATACTATCAATACTACTCCTGTAATTTATTTATAATTCTCTGTCTGCATGTTTGTTTAGTAACATGAATGTGGAAAAGGTTTATATAAACTGCCCCTGTAGTTTATTCATTAAACCATCAGTGAAATTACAGACACATGTACTGATTGTGCAGCCACAACCTTAAATATAATATATTAAAAACCATATGCACATTAATGGCATCCAAATTTGGATTTACACCAGTCCTGAAAGCACTTCTCAGCCTCCTCCACTTTCTTCTTCAGCTCCTCTTTGTTCCCATCAGTTGTTTTGTAGTAAACTCTGACCAGCTCTTCATTAAACCTCTGCGGCAGGAAACTGGAGAGCTGACAGAACAAGACAAACGAGTTTCTATTGTGAGGAGTAAAGGTGCTCCACGACAAACTTCAATCCAGCATTCAAACAATAGCCTGCATTGATTTAAACTCCAGCATTGTTTACAAAAAGTACTTTAGTAAGAAATTTATCATACCTATTTTATCAAATCATGATTCGTACTTAAAGAATGATTTGAAATATAATGGTTTAAATGTGACGGTACCTGATAATCTTTAATGGGAGAAGCTTCATTGGGTTTCCTCTTGCTGTAGAAAAATACCTTTTCAATGGGGTTTTTGTCCTTCATGCCGTGATCCAGATCAACCACCTGAGTAAGAGATGAAATATTGTATGAGGACATAAGACAGAGATGAAGGGGTGAACTCAGTAAACAGCTCAGCATCTTATTTCAGTGCAAAAACCTGAATCTAAACTCCTGTAATCTGAAATACAACATAACTTACATAAACGGAGAAATCATCAGCGCTCAGAGAAACAGTCGGGTCTGCAGGTTCATACTTGTGTACAGCTGCCTTCCATGTTTCTGTCAGCTCTTCCTGATTTGAGAGAGTCAGCAGTTACTGGCTTGTGTTTGTGACTCAGTGCAAAAGATGGAGTTTTGCCCACCAGAGTTTAAAAGATCATGATTGTAATGATATTTGGACTAACTCCTTGTAATTTTATGTTCATTTTCTGAACTGTAAATATTTAAACACATGGTAAGGCATGTTTTTTGAATATTGGTCATATCAGTCAAACACTAAACCAGTGTTTTTCAGTTACCTTTGACATGCTGTTCTCAGTCAGTCGAGCTTCTCCAACAAACTTTGGCAGTTTTCTTCTTACGATCTTGTTCAGTATGTCTCGAGCTTCCTTCAGATTATCAGCAGTGGAGGACGATATCTGCTTAAAGATCTCATCTGACAGAAGAACAGAAGAGTCATTATTAGAACTAGGGTTTCCCCAAATCATCTCATATGTAAATAATAAAAATCATTATTTTAATAATAAAAATATATTATTTTACATATACTATGTTTTGAGACACATCACCATGAATCCCCAAAAACAGAATGTTTAACTGAGTATGGAAGATGCACTAAAGGCAGAATGTACCATATATGATATATTTCACCTTCAGCGCATCTTTCAGCTGACCTGTGAGTTTGCTGTAGTCCTCTGCTGTCTTTATGGCTTCAGAAATCTTCAGCATATCTTCAGGTTTTCCTTCATGAAGATCACGATCAGCTCGTATGAGTGCTTCTGCAAACCTAACACAGAGAAAAACATCTGAGTTTGTGCACAGGCACAAAGATGAATCTGTATAATCTTCCTAAAAGAAGAACTGGTGATGCAGCATTTTAATATCATGGCAGCACAGATATGACATTCACTGCTGTTTGGTATCTGCAGGTGTGTGTTTTATATCCACATCCTCTTCATGCTCAGAGAAACTCACATGGTGTCAATGATGTAGCCCATCTTGTGCTGATAGGCCTGGCGATGGAGAGTGTATCGAGTGCGAAACATGTCATAAACATTATCAGCCTCCTGTTAGACACACAAACATCAGTGTTTCAGAGATCCCATAATGCAGTGCTCACATTAAATCTCACATTTACGTCATACAAAACATGGGCAAAGCGCACATTGAAAAGTTCCATGGGTCACTTTAAATTGACTGTTGGGCTGTCGATCAGTGTAACATTGGTGTTTTTCCAAACGTGCACATGTGAAAATGCTGTTTTACCTGGATATTCACACACGAGTGAAGTAAAAATAGCTGTGAAGTTTGTAATAGCCTAAATATTGTTTATAATGAATGCCACTATAATGATTATAATGTTTGTAAATGTTTCATTTACCAATACTTTATGTTATATTTGTGTGTGTGATGATTGAATCAGGCACCTTGTCTCTGAAGCAGATGTGATTTCTTCCCTTCACTTCACAGACGCGAGCAAACTTCAGCAGACGCTGATGGTCAAAACTGTTTCGGATGCCCAGGTGATGACAGTCTCTGTCAGATAAACATTAAATATGAGTCATAAATGAGAGGATGATCTTTAAACCAGCTTGTTGATGGATAATTTTGTCACACTAAAAAATGAACAAGACACGGCTGAATTAAAGTTGTCACATATAAAATAATAATATTAATACATGTTTTGTTTCAGCTCCTCTGTGAAATTAGAAAAAAAAAAAATAATAATAATAATAATTAAAAAAATGTTTTAGCTGAAAAGTAGTTGATAAATTCAGTTCATTGACTTGTCATTGTCTTGATACTCAAGAAAGCATGTCATTTAGAGGCATGGGACATAAATAATTAAATTAGGTTAAACATATTAACATACATTTTAGACACATAATATATATATATATATATATCTTTGCTAAAGACCTAATAATATTTACCGTGCAAAATAGTCCCATTTGTCCACATCGATGCCGTTCTGTTTATTTGCCACAATCTCATACAGGAAGGATTTGTCTTCATCTCTGCCCTTGTATGTCCACTGAAAAATAATCACTTTAACATTTTCCACTACAGACTGCAAGTCGATGAGTTAATTAACCACATCAATATGTACCTCTGAAGTTTTTGCTCCTTCGATTAACTCTTTAATGAATGTGACGTCTTTATCATCCAGTCCATGTTCTTTCAACACGTCTTCATTCTCAGCCTTCAGACTCTTCACAATGAAATCGAACATCAGAATTGACATCTGCTCATGCTGTTGATAAGAAGAGTGAATGTAAGCGATTATGAAATTGTTGATTATTTTCAATTTTCAATGTTATCAATCAGTTGTTGCAGCCCTAAAATTGCTCACCTTCCACTTTTCAGGAATGTCATCAGGCAAGCCTAAGAAAAAAGAATGAACTCTCAATCATATCTACATTAGCCAACTATATTTCGAGTTCAGTGTAATCACATATACACTGTCCCAACAAAAAGCTTGAGTTGTTCAAATATAACGATGACACAAGTACGACACTTGCATGTTCACACATCTTTCTGATTAGATTTCATTTTACACAAGCACTTACCTTTGGATCTTTTAATTTTTTTGGCTTTAGGAATAACCCGACCATCAAATGAATGAGAAATTGGACCATGACCTAAAAAAAGAAAAAGAAAAAGGGTTAATAAGAAATAATAACAATAATAATATAATAATAATAATAATAATAATAAACAGTATTTTTGTGTAGAATTGAAAATATCACAGGGGAAAAAATCAAATATATTAAATGTTATAAAGATATGATGTTACTTCTCCTTATGATTTTAATCTATATGACCCATTCCTTTTGAAATAACTTTTATCCACACAAATAAATAAATTAACAGCACTTCAAACAAAAGTATCAAATCAACACAAATATGAGATAAAGATACCAGTATTGCCTATTAACGGTTGCAGATTTTTTTTTTTTTTTTAATTTGTAGCTGTATAATTTTCCATAAGCGTTAGCACTACTCACCCAAGTCGTGACACAGACCAGCGATCTGAACACACAGGAAATCCTGTTTGGTAATGTTGAGCTCAGGCTGATTGTCATGAAGGATCTTCACCAGACAACCTGCTAAATATGCCACGCTAACACACACAAACAAGATATTAGCTTACTGAATCTAGCATTTTTACTGAGCAGACTGAGTGATTATACAATACAATAATATTTTTAAAATAGTCAATCAATAAATGAAACAAAAGATATAGAGCGTCGATTAAATGTTTACAACCAGCTTTCCACAATTTCACAGTATTGAAGGCTCAGTTCAGATCAGTTCTCATCTGAATTGAATTTAATAGACCTTTGAATATAATAATATCTCACCCAAGAGAGTGTTCAAAGCGATTGTGAGAAGCGCCGGGATACACCAGGTATATCCCTCCCAGCTGTTTGATGTGTCTGAGTCTCTGAAACTGAGGAGTGTCGATGATCTTCACCAGCAGGGGGTGCAGCTCCATGTGTCCATGAATGGGGTCATTGAAGATCTACAAGACAAAAGACATCTGTTTGCTAAGTGCACTAACTGGTTTTAATGTATAACTAAATATAACTTAAACAACTGGGATAAGATAGTAGTTACATGGAAGACCTAAAGATGTTCTTTTGAGATGCTGACCAATATATTCGCTGCCAAGTACAACGCCAAGCATGGGATGGAGTGTGTAAAGCAGGCTGATACTGGACTCTGACTCGTCTCAATTTCTCAAAGCATATCCAATAGCTCAGAAAAACTGGATGTAACAGAAACTGTGGACTATTTTCTAGCACTTTAGATACAGTTACTCCTTTACGCTTAAAGAAGATTAAGGAAAACAGTCTGACACCATAGCATTACAAGCACACTCGCCCCCTAAAGAGAGCAGCATGGAAAATGGAGCACATCAAAGCTAGAAACTAGAGGTGTTTCATATAGCATGGAGAGAAAGTTCTTCCGCTGCAGCAATATGGCTGCCCACTGCTGTGTGTTTGTGTGTGTGTGTGTGTGTGTGTGTGTGTGTGCACACTTGGATGGGTTAAATGCAAAGCACACCTCACTTCACTTTCACATCTAAACCAGCAGTTCTCAATTCCAGTCCTCGCAACCCTCGCGATTTTACTTCACTTGGGAACATTTATTCGCGGATTTGTGCTACACCACTGCCTGCAGTTTTCACACACAGATGAAACTTACTAGAGAAGTGTGAAGTGTGACATAATATAGCCTACCTCTGTAAATAAACACAATTTAAATTTACATCTCACAAACTTTAATGCCCTTTGAATGGAACATATACACTCCCTTCGAACATGAAACATGGTGGAATATCCTGTAATGTCCAATTCTCAGGGCATTTACTGTCAAATAGAAAAATACATGAGTTTTATATTGTTTCAGTTTGACTCACTCCGTGTCCAATGATATAACGTATTCAGTTTTGCTGATTAAAATGCCTTCCTTTAATATCGGTTTGTAAATAAATTAAAATAAATAAAATAGATACAAGAATATAATCTTAAATATCACGGATGTGGAAACTGTGCTACTCCACCAAATGCTCTCTCAACTGCCGGCATTCTTAAAGGGGCAGTTCTCGATTTCAACATTCAACATATTTCAATGTAAAAGTAATAAATATTTGTCTAAATAGTACACATGCATCAAATTTGTCCCAGAAATGTAAACAATGAGAAACACAAAGATACAAAGGGCAATAATGAACCACCAAACATGCAATACCAGCATGCAGCAGCACCACTGCAGACAGGCCCTGAACTAATACGCTCTCCTTAGGGGTAAATAAGGTATAGAAAAGTACCCTTTAAATAGATGCAGCTCTGGTGACCACGTTAGAGTGGAAAAAATTTATATTCACTCTAAGAAAGATTGTTTTGAAACCTTTGTTTTTAGGAGTGTAGTGTATTTCATAGCTATACAGTATACTGTTTAAAGTATTAAGTGTTACACCTGGCTTGGAACCATATAATTCAAATGATAGATCATAATTTATAGTGTCTGCACATGTTTTCTGGAGGTTGTAAAACTGCTTTGGAATTTGGTATTGTACAATGTGTGATGTAAATAAATTTAATTGACTGCAGATCTCTATCACATGCAGATATTTAGGTGATAAAGTGCTTTAGTACAATTTGTGCTCTTTCACTCTGCAGCGAGTGCACACAACAAATAATATATATATATGTATATATATATATATATATATATATATATATATATATATATATATATATATATAGTGTATGTATATGTGTGTGTGTGTGTGTGTGTGTGCAATGATGTGCCATAGTGAATGTGGGTTTCGAACATTATTTGCATTGTAGTTTAGAGTAGGTCATAGTGTAAACTGCAAGTTTAAGATAGTAAAAGAGTAACATTAACAAGTATGTTAACGTGTGGTAAATAATGCTGGCAGTCTTGATAATAGCTTATAAAAGTAAGTTAATGATAAAACTCATGGGCAGGACATAACTTTCCATAGAGGAGATTTTCTGTGCTTTTAATGCTTCACTTGCCTTCATGACGTCCTTTGAAAAGTGTAAGGAGTATTTATGCAAATTCTCAGCGATTTTCATCTGTTTTTTCACTGCAGAGAAAAAAAAGCAATTTTATACCTGTTAGAGAAATATAGAATTGTTTCAGCTAAAAATAAAAATAATAATAACCTGTATACGTAGCAAAATTAATAAACAGAAAAAATATTTACATGAAAATTATTATCATGCCATTGAATTTGTATTCTGATATTTTTATAATAATAAAAAATATATATATTTTTAAATGTATCAAGTGAGAGCTATATCTTCATTTTGTTTATACATCTTTATTTCTCACCTTGTTTTGTGCCTTCAGATGCAGACATCTTCTCTTCTTCTCAAGTATCTGATGATGTTCTTGTGTGTTGGAGATGATGATGATGGTAATGAAGATCTGTAGAACTGTATATGATTTTATGGATTGAGAGGCTCTGCCCACTGCAGCATGTTATCAGGGCTTTAAATGATGAGGGTGTGTCAGAATGACTGGTGAGTTTGCATAGCTCTTACAGGAAATGAACAGCTGTTACTGCAGATACAGGTAATACTGGAAATGAAAGCAGTTTCAGTTGGCCAAGAGGTTGTCAAGCTGCACCTCACTTTCTTTCTTGTTATGGTTATGTTGACAACAATGAATCTGTTAGCCTGTTAAAGGCTGATGATTTTGAAAATGAAATATAAACACAGAGATCATATAAAAACCATCAGTAATATAACTGTCAGGGTTCTGTCACTTCAGTCTAGTGTCATTCATGGTTTTGTGACAGAGCCTTGACACTCACGTCATGTCATAGTTTGCTCATTAGCTGCGTGTTTGTGTCTAGTTCAAGCACATGGCTTGTGATTGGTTTGCTGGCCATGTGCTTGTGTTTTTGTTTTGTGTAAGCACATGGCTTTTGTCTTAGTTCAGATGTGCCATGTGCCCTCGTCAATTGTCTTGACTCCACCCATCTTGTTACCTGATTATTGATGTAATTTTCCCCACATGTGTTCCCTCGTTACCCTCCTCATTAGCTCCCTATTTATTCTCATTGTGTTTGCAGTCTGGTTGTTAGTTCGTCGTCAAATATTTGTCTGTGTTCTTCGTGCCTTGCCAGTCAAGTTTTGTCTGTTTCTCCTACGGGGTAGTTTTTGTTTGTTTATCTTATTTTTTTTTTTTATTAAAGAGCCCTTCTCTCTGCATCGAGTCCTTGCCTCATCCCTCTACCTGAACCTTGACAATAACACTGTTGAACATAAGATTATATGAGCCTGTCAGTAAAAGCAGTAAAGCTCAGTGTATTGGAATGAATGTGATTATGAACATGAGTATGAAGTGATTTCAGTTTTATTGCATTTGTAGAAATATTTATAAAATAATTTTTAATGGAGAGCAATTTTTTTATTTTTTTTATTTTTTATGAAAAGCATTCATTTATTGTTGTTTTTTAGGATGTTAAATTTGTTTGTCATGTCATTAATTTGAACACATTAAGGTGTTCATTTTGACAGACTTAATTGTACTCAAAAATCTATTTTAATAAAAATTATTACCAATATTTAAATACAATAATCTTTAAGTGGAACGGGTTCCAAAACAACAACAGCAGTGTGAATGTAAAATGAACTGAAAGTCCATCATGTTTATCTGGATTAATGAAATAAGCACTCTGTTTATCCTAAATTTTAGTCAAAACTGTAAAACGATACCTTTCAGAATAAATAAAAATATAAAGATTTCTTGAGGAAATTCCTTTAGGGATAGCATCAATAAAAGACAATAAAGACTTTGGACTTATAACAATAATTTTTATGAGTTAATTGGGTTGTAATGCTCATTAAAGCACTCCTTCCTCGATCAGTTTCTCATTATCAGATCATTTACTGATACTGCAATACTAACAGTGCTGTCCAGAGCAGCTCTGGGAAATTGATTTGTTGCTTTATTTAAAGAAACAGCTTGCCTACAAAATGAGTACATGTCATAAATGCATTTAATATTTATGCAGTACATTTAATGATTCCTCAGTGAATGTGTTTCCGAGCTGTTAATAGTAATTTAGTCTTGTCTTTATCTTTATAAGCCTTATTAATAAAAATCCAATGTAAGGGTATAACCTGCCTTCAGATAAATACATCAGGAATTAATAATTAAAACCATCCACCTGGAAATCACACAGTTCAGAGTATATGACAACAAAACAGCAACACCCCAATAAAATATTCATGAGGCAGATTAAAAAACAATCACTAAACCTTTATATATATCACAGAGTTCTTGTTCTCTCTAAATTTATATTACATAAAGGTATGACAGAAACAGTGACATCAGTGCAATAACATCAACAATAAAGCAATAAATCAATAATTCTCATTTTCCATTGCTGCAGTGCAGTGTTAAATTGTTTCAGATCATTGATTACACCATTTAACTGTTAGTGTTTTAAATTGACAGCCCTACTTTAGAGGTCAACAAGAGCTGAATATGGATGGGCTAAGTGCTCAAATTTTACTTCCTCACATGTTTAAGAGAACGAGCTGAAGCATTGGACAGGGAGCCCCACTCTGTAGGCGTGTGATACTCTTTCCCCGGCTCCAGTAGGAACTCTGCCTCATTGTAGTTATGACCCTCAAAGAGCTTCCAGAAACCTCTGCGCACCTTACAGGACTGGACCTCTTTTATACCACAGTCATCTAATGAAGGACAGTCTCCTGTGATCAAGCGCTCATTGCCTCTGAACTCTTCCTGATCATAGACCAGAATCTTACACTTAAAGAGAGAGAAAATAGAAGATGTTTATGTAAACAGATAATGTGCAGTCTTAGATTATACACAACATCATTAAACAGTACATGTGTGCAAACTCTGCAGGAAAGAGAAATAAGCCATCTACACACACCTTGTCACGGCACCACCAACCAAAGCACTCCTTTGCATCCTTCTCCTCCTCCTCAGAGTTTTTTGTGTAGTAAACCCTACCAACATATTCAGTAAACTCCTCCGGCAGCAGACTGGAAACCTGTGATATACATAAAGTTGAACATAGTATGTTGATATTATAGATCTAGAAAACTGGCTTTGTCCCAGAATTACTGCATTGTCTTTTTCCGAGTACCTCTGTATGCAACTTTTAAAAAGAAAAAACACTGTAAAAACATTGTACAAAGTTTGATCTTTATCACCTTAACCTGACTATTATTGTACAGTTGCATTTGAAGTATCAATTGAGTTTGACTCAAATACAAGTAGGTTTTCTTTTTTGTTTTTGTTTTTGTTGTTTTTTTTTTTCAGTGACATAAGCTGCTTTTCCAACCTTGGGACAAGCGGTTAAAAAAAACATTAAGGAACGGTTCCAGTTATGTTTCCGCTTGAGCTCGGCTCAGCTCAGCACAGTTAGGAACCGTTCTCGGCCCAGAATGTACATGATATTTTGTGTCATTACAAATATTCTCTTGCTCCCTTCTCTCCAGATTAAATGTAATTACAGGGGGATTTGGCAAGGTTTTTGGTCATTTGGTCACATACTTTAATCGTATAATAAATAAATAAAAAAAAAATTATAAGTGTAATTCAAATGTGAAAATTCTGAAATGCTAAATCACTGTAAAGTGGTTTGGGTACCTCATATTTCTTAATCTTGAAGGCTTCAGTGAGATTCCACTTCCTGTAGAAATAGACATTGTCGATGGGGTTTTTACCCGTGCTGTGAGTGCAGTCCAGCTGAATCACCTGTGAGAGGAGATGCACAATATTACACTCACTTAAATGTGATGAGATAAAACATAAAGAGTTTTGAACATAACATACTTCAGTGCTGAAATCCTTCTTATCCAAGAACACAGCTGGGTGAAGTTTGTTCCACTCGTCCACTGCTTTATTCCACATATTCTGTAGAAACGGGGATTGAAGTCAAACAATTAAAAACAACTTGTCCACAAGAGCACTCGTATTATGATCTGAACCTGCTGCTCATTACTTGTTAAACCAATTTAACCAATTTAAACCATTTATTTATTTATTTATTTAAAATAAAACTGCACAGGTCAGATGCAAGAGATTAATTACTGGCAGAGATATGAAAAATTAAACTGTATGGAAGTGATATGAAAGTGTAATTCAATCAAAACATGCAACTGCTTTAGCCGTGAAATTAGAAAATAAATAAATAAATCATTAAAAAATCAGCCAGCCAATCAGAATCAAGCATGTAAGTTAATTAAATAAAGGTGTTATCAATGTGCGTTTGATATGGAATGCAATTTTTTTCCATTAATTCCTGCAAATAACACATAACATGTTTTGGTTATTGTAAACTGCTTTGGTAAGAGAGAATTTGCCAAATGAATAGATTCTGTATGAATGTATTACAGCAGTGTCACTGTGGTATGTCTGTTTTTGTTACGGCATGTTTTCCTCAGTTCTCTTCTACCTGTAGGGTCTGATTTAGGGCCTTTTTGTGGTCAAGATTGTCTCTTTTTATCAGTCTGGTCTCTCCCACACACTTTGGCAGGCGTCTCTTGACAACATCCTCAAGTTTCTTTCGGGCACCTTCCAGCCCGACATCACTGGAGTACAAGATCTCCTCAAAGATGTGATCTGATGGAGAGAAGAAGAGTTTTGATTGAACTTCATCCTTTGTCTCAATAAATGAAACTTTAAAAAGTCTTCTCTGATACAAATGAAAACAGTAGAAAACAAAAGAATAAATCTAAATATAAATCTGACCTGTCAGTTTGGTGAACTCTCTCATCTCTCTGTTGAGTTCTGTTGAGTTCTCGTCATCCTCGTGAGTGTGTGAAGAGACTCCTGTAATCCTCCGGATCTTTCTCTCGATATCATCTTGTAATTTGGATACAGCAATTGGTGAGATCTTGGGGAGCTTGTCTCTAGCTTCTAAGAGGGCATCTATAATTCTAATAAACAAATAAAAAATATGAACCACTAAATACTTGACTATAAACAACGCATGAAGATTTTAAAAACTGAGTAAAAAAAAAAAAAACTCCACTTTTTCTGACTGATATTGCCGATCTTGTGCTGGTAGGCCTGGCTGTACAGAGTGTACTGGGTTCGAAACATGTCATAAACATTATCAGCCACCTGTGAGAGAAACAGAGAGACACTGACCAGTTCTAGACAACACAAATGGCGTCATGTACTGTAGAACTTTATTATTGTGTTGTGTTATTAATTCACATTATTAGATCTAGCTCTGGACCGATCTGGAGATTTTTATTTCTTTGATTTCCTGCATAACGTATCTAATCTCAGTTGTAAATAGCAAAATGCAAATGTTTTTATTTTTATCTTCATTCATAAATATTCTCAAATAAGAATCATTTGATTTCATGTTTATTTTACACAAAAGTTATTCACACTGATTAATTGCAATGGCTGAGGAATATTTACCTAATTTAGCTTAAGTGGATACTTTTAAACTTACATTTCCTAAGATAATTCCTTACAGGATGAGAAATTATTAATCACTTACAGATCACTTACTTTACAGGTGATCTAATGTTTTGTCGTATAGTACAGAGTTAGTGGTTTGTGGTGGTATATACTGATGTGACACTGCAATGTTAACAAACAGGTGATCTTGTGTATGAGGCACCTTGTCTCTGAAGCAGATGTGATTCCTCCCGTTCACTTTACAGACTCGAGCAGATTCCAGCAGACGCTGATGGTCAAAGCTGTTTGGGATGCCGAGGTGATGACAGTCTCTGAAAGAGAGAACATGAGTGAGTTCAGTACTGTATTGGCTTATGCTCTGCTGATATGCAAGGCATCTTTTTATTTATATAACCCCCTGTGGTGTGGATGCAACATAGTACTCTTTGGTTACTGATGCCATTGTAGAAATGCTCTATTAAACCATTAATCATTTTTTCCACAAGTCAAAGTGTAATACTGAGATAAAGTGAGTAGTACTCAGCTTAACATGTGATCTGAACATGGTGGCCACCATGAATAAATCTGCTTTAATTAGACTGCTGTGGAGTTCATTTGCATCAACTCTCAAAAGTACAATTCAATCCCTAATGTAATGAAGAGTCATTAACAAAAATCGTTCAATGCTCAAAGATCGGTAGTTTACTACCAATTTGCATACATTTTGAAAATATATGAATCAAAAGTATATCATATCATGTTAATAAGTTAATAAATATATATTTTTTTATTATTATTATTTATTTTTATTTTTTGTACCGTGCAAAATAGTCCCATCTGTGCACATCAATGCCATTCCATTTATTTATCACAATCTCATACAGAAAAGCCTTGTTCTCAGATCTGCCTGTCGCTGGCCACTAGAACAAAGACAATACTATCAATACAATTTAAACACTGTATAACTTGTTGGACATTGGCTGAAATGGCATTTTACAGGGTTGTGTACCTCTGGATCCGCAGTGTCAACTCCCTCAATTAACTCTTTAATGAAGCGGAGATCTTTTTCATTCAGTTTCTGTTTCAGTTCATCATTCTTCTCAACAATGTCCAGAAACATCCAGAAAGAGGCCACCTTATAATATAAAAATAAAACACACAAAACAAGAACCTCACATATTATAAATCCTAGAAATAAACAATGTAAACGGCGCATATCCATCATTACATAATTATAAAGAATTAATGATGGCTGTGCATCTGAAAGCAGATTGCATTATTCAAAAGGCATAAGAGAGTTTTGGTGCTTACCTTCCACATTTCACCTAAAAAAGAGAACAAAAAGTAGTTAAACATGAAATATCTTATCAGTGATCTTGTTTATGAATTAAAGCTAGTCACAATATAAAAGTTCTGTTCTAGAGTCTAGAGTATATTCTAAAGTTCTAGAGTCTATTTTATTACAAACAGAGAGAGAGATTTATACATCCCTCTAAACCTGGATATTCTGTAGACTTCTATTGTTTTATATACTAGCTTAAACACTATAACCTAACCCTAGCCCCTACATGACCTGACCCAGACAAATTAAAGATCCGATCAGGACCATGGTTGAAACATGAGGAGCCAAATTCCTCAGAAAGGCAACAGGATGTTGTAAATCAGTTCCTAGTGCAACAAGTCAGAAGCAAGTCCACTAACCAACCAACTCTTTCACAGAACAGCTTTCAACATTAACACCATTAGAACAATTACTGACAATTTCAATTCGGAAAAGAGATTGTCAGATTTGGGGCAAATAATCAAGATTGCTGGTCAAAGAGATGCACAGCCTGACCATCACATGTAAACCCATGAGAGTAAACAAGATCGTTGGATTGACTTCCCCCACCTAGCAGAACCAGACTGAAATTCCTAAGGGGACCTTTTAACCTCTGGTTTCCACAGAACATCCTTATGTCAAAGAAAAGCAGAGAAACTGTCTTGTACAGATGAACACAAAAAGACTTCTAAAGGAATATCAGTCCATTGCTTAACTCCCTATCATTTATGAAACCCACAGATTTGACTATCATGTTTCTAACCAATTACTGTGTATGTCTTTTTAATAGCTATTGAATAGCTTAAGTATTCATATTCATGTTTAGTATGTGTGTGTTCGAATCTTCTTACTTGAAATGTTTCTGAACATCAGTTATTTGTCAAATGTATCATATTCTTATCATAGGAATCATGTCCAAAATTATACCCCGCAAGAGCGGGAAAATTCGGACCACCTGATTGATAAGATAACATGATTTATGAATGGGTAGGACAAACATCGCAACACCCCGAGCAAAGACAGTATCTAATTGGTCAAGACAACATTTGAGGTGTGGCCAAAAGGCCAGTTTAAATACTCAGGACACCATCAAATTTAGCTTTTAGCTTTTGCTCTTAGCCTTGGCCTTTAGCCATGCTTTTTAACATTACGTTTAGCGTTCTTTGAGCGCGGTTCCAGTGTGCTTCGGCCTGCACGCCTGCTGCTACTTAGCCACGATGAGAAGAACACCACCTAGTCTCGTCAAACTTTACTTCTGTTCTTTTACTTTAGTTTCTTTTCTTTTCCGTTTGAGAGTTTCGTGTTCTGAGTTAAGTTTTGTAATGCTGTGTCTCCGAGTCTGACCCCTAGTGCCCACTCAACTTCAGCCAGCCCACAACTCCTCATCGTCAGCCAACGCCCAACCACGGGCTTCCCAAGACGTCACTTCAACGACTACTGAACTTCCAGCCAATCAGCAACTTCGGGGAAACCCCCTTTTCGACAACAAAGGGAACCCCCGTTACACAGGCAACGCAAGTAACGTACCTCCAGACTCTGATCTGTACTGGTGCATCTAATATAATTTTAACCTCATTGAGGAACTCAATGCGAGGGTTAATTAAGTGACTGATGGTTGTTCATGTCTATGCAATTTCCCGTATTTCTGTAAACTTGGGATTTCACATTTTCATTCTCTTAAACTCATTCTTTCCTAACTTTCTATCCTCCTGCAACTTGTGTGAATGTGTGAGTGCATGTGCTTATGTGTTAGATTAGTTTATATGTCTTAGATTTATCTAATAAAGGCTCATTCATATTGAAAAGAGAAGTATCTTGTGTTTTGTGCTTACAAGTTAATGTCTTAAACTGCCGATCTTGTTACTGTGCTAATTAATAGTGTTTTCACTATACTTTGGATATTAATATCCAGTGCAGATTTGATGTTAAACAGCTCGTTCAGTGAATCGCTGGCCGTTTCAGTGATCAGCCGTAAAACAGTGATTCTGTTCAAATTCCCTTTAAAATCTTAAATGATTCCCTTTGAGCTAATTTGACCTGTTTCCCTTACAAGGCTAAGCCAGTCTCTTTTGTTGCCAGCAGCGCAGGCAATGACATCACAGCCATGCTCACAGTCACATCCTCATGTAAATACTAAACATTTTTGGTTGAGAATTATTCTGATTTTATTGCACGTTATCAATGGTGACTGATAATGTATTGACAGTAATAATGTTGTGTCAGAAATCAAATTAAATGAGCACAACAGCACACACAAAGTAACTAACAGAACGTTGTAGGGATATATAAGTAAGCAACATTACATGACCAAGTTTTCCTGAATATCAGCATGACTGCAGTGTCACTTTTTGATTTTATACAATAGTTGTTCAAAAAACAAGAAGTTAAAATTAAGTGACTTAAATTTTAGACGATAATTTTTGTTCAATTTCGCAAACAAAATAATTCCAATCTTGCCACAGCAGAACTGTTGAGTGTCTCCGAGCAACACAGTGTGTTTTGTTACTGAACAGTTGCAACCCAATTCAAAGGCTGCATCCTCCGAAGAGCGCATTAGAAGGGCGATAGCATCACCGTGGCGTGATAAAGGCTGTCCCAATTTGAAGGCTCATTCAAATGCAGCCTCCAAATGCGCCCTTCATTTCGCGGGGAATGAAGGGTACAACATTTACATTTAATTTACATTTAATCATTTAGCAGACGCTTTTATCCAAAGCGACTTACAAATGAGAACAGTAGAAACAATCAGATCAACGAGAACAACAACGGTATACAAGTGCTATGACAAGTCTCAGTTAGTCTAGTACAGAACACGTAGCCAGGGTTTTTTTTTTTTTTTTGTGAATATGATAGAAAAGAAAATAAGGTAAGTACTAGTATTAGTTGGTTAAGTGCAGGCGAAAAAGATGAGTCTTTAGATGTTTTTTGAAAATGAGTAAAGACTGTTCGAATTAAGATCGGGAGGTCATTCCACCAGCTGAGAGCAGTCCAGGAAAAAGTCTGTGAGAGTGATTTTGAACCCCTTTGGGATGGCAACACAAGGCGTCGTTCACTTGCAGAGCGCAAACTTCTGGAGGGTGCATAAGATTGAACTAGTGAGTTTAGGTAAGTTGGCGCCGTGCCAGTGGTCGTTTTGTAGGCAAGCATCAGTACCTTGAATTTAATGCGAGCGGCTACTGGTAGCCAGTGTAACCTGATGAGGAGAGGAGTAACATGGGCTGTTTTCGGCTCATTGAAGACAACCCTCGCTGCTGCATTCTGGATCAGTTGTAGAGGCTTGATAGTACATGCAGGAAGGCCCGCCAGGAGAGCATTGCAATAGTCCAGTCTGGAGAGGACAAGAGCTTGGACAAGAAGTTGGGTGGATTGCTCTGACAGGAAGGGTCTAATCTTCCTAATGTTGAATAAGGCAAATCTACAGGACCGGGTCGTTGTAGCAATATGGTCTGTGAAGCTTAACTGATGATCCATCACAACTCCTAGGTTTCTGGCTGTCCTGGAAGGAGTTATGGTTGACGAACCCAGCTGTATAGAGAAGTTGTGATGAAACGATGGGTTAGCTGGAACCACCAGCAGTTCAGTCTTAGTAAGGTTGAGCTGAAGGTGATGGTCATTCATCCAGCTAGAAATGTCACTCAGACAGGCTGAAATGCGAGCAACTACCGTCGGGTCATCTGGTTGGAATGAGAAGTAGAGTTGAGTGTCATCAGCGTAGCAGTGATAGGAAAAGCCATGCTTCTGAATGACAGATCCTAATGATGTCATGTAGATGGAGAAGAGAAGCGGTCCAAGTACTGAGCCTTGAGGAACCCCAGTAGCAAGTTGTTGTGACTTAGAAACTTCACCCCTCCAAGACACCATGAAGGATCTATCAGACAGGTAGGAGTTAAGCCACTGGAGTGCGGTTCCAGAGATGCCCATCTTTCTGAGGGTGGATAGGAGAATCTGGTGATTAACAGTGTCAAAAGCAGCAGACAGGTCCAGCAAAATGAGTACTGAGGATTTTGAAGCTGCTCTTGCCAGTCGCAGGGCTTCAGTAACCGAGAGCAGGGCAGTCTCAGTTGAGTGGCCACTTTTGAAGCCAGATTGATTGCTGTCCAGGAGGTTGTTCTGTACAAGAAACATAGAGAGCTGGTTGAACACAGCTCGTTCGAGTGTCTTTGCAAAGAATTGAAGAAGGGATACTGGTCTGTAGTTTTCTAGAAGTGCTGGATTTAGAGATGGTTTCTTCAGCAGTGGGCTTACCCGAGCCTGCTTAAATGATGGACACTTTGCGGCCTCACCCACCCCAGAATTCATTGCGCACCATTGAAAGCAGTATTTTATAGAGAAATTGCTGAATTACACTTTTGTAAGTATTGGGTTATAATTTGTGATGGGCAAATGAAGCCTTGTGAAGGACTGAGACTTTCCTCTGACTGTTTCGGGAAAAAAAATCAAAGCTTCGAGAGTGTCAAAACAGTGCTATCTGGTGGTTAGTAAAAAACAAAGCAGCCAAATCTTGTGAAGGAAGCTCCGACGGACGAAGCATTCACCACACATTCCATAGATCGATTCATGTTACGTACACAAATAAAAGCCTAACAGTGTGTGTGCTTGTGTTTGCTGAATTTCTGTCTCTGATAAATTAATTTACCCATTAAACTGTGGCATTTAATGCCAGTATGAATATCAATATGGTGTAATTGAAGAATAATGTACACATATATTAATTGCACTTGGCAAATATGTAATTTTCCTGAAAGAAATTGTATTCTTTATATTACTTGTATGACTGGGTATTTAAAAATGTTATTAAATAAGTCCAAATGAAAACTTACTTGTAGAGTAAGATCTGGGGGTTCGAACCAATTCACTAAGTGAATTGTTCATGTGACTGGACAGAAAGTAAGGCTTTGTTTGTCATTGGTCGTGTGATTTCTATGTTAACAAAACAAGCCTCAAATCAAGGCTTCACCTGACGTGCCCATTTATTCTCAACACAAGCTCCGATGCCTCAGTTTAAATGTCACATAATTACACTAATAATCTAATAATGATACAAATGTAAACATATGTATATATGTATGTATGTAGATAATGTGATTCAAATGTTGACTTTTATCTTACCAAGATGCAATTTTATATTGTGTACATAAATGGACCAAGGTGAACATATTTAGACAAGTTTTGAACTCTGTTTTGTTTTTAGGCAGTTGAATATAAAAACTCCAGTACAAACGTAACTGCCACGTGTCAACAGCAGCTGTCACAGTTGCTAGACGACAACAGTCCTTCGTAGGCTAGACCATCCCATTTAACAACCCTCGGTCCAGATTTCAGGATCTTCGAAGGTGTGGTCTTTGAAGTTTGAGTCCTTCAAAGGATGCAACCTTTGAATTGGGACACAGCTAATGAATCCATGTTTTTGAACAAATTGAGTGAGTCAATGATTCAGTGACCCTAGTTTCTGAATTAATCAGCTGTTTGAATGAATTGCCACCTATTGGTGGCTTGTTTTCATATTTAAAAGTATCAATGCATTTTTCCCAACATATCTTATTTGTATGTCCAAAAAAATATTTAGCATGTTAATCTTATAACATTGTGTATGTATTTGCAATTGTGTGGTGTAAATGCATCTATGCATCTCAGCTTCATTAAACAGTCTGTATAAATGCATCCAATGCCACTTCAGATGCAGCTTCAGTTTCCTCTGCAGTGCAAAGATGGATTTTGTTGATACTGATTTAATTTGAATGGTTACAACTCTAAAGTGTCTTATTATTCTAAGGCTGATGATAAACAGGGCAACTTCTTGAGCAATGTTTCTGAGCAATGTTGCTCTCAATGGGCAACCAGGTGAGACACAAAAGAAATTTGTTGCCCATTCAACATTGCTCGGCAACATTGTTCAAAAAGTTGCCCTGTGTATCACCACCTTAACTGAATTAACTGATACAATGTAAGAATTTGATGTGAAAGATGACACATATAATAATGTTCGGAAAAAAAAAAACTGGATCAACATCTATACAGTGGGAAATTACATTTGTTTTGTTATATACAGCAGCTCATTTTCAGCTAATTGTTATTTCTACATCTTTCACAGAGTCACAGAGCACTTTATTTTTAGAGTTGTGTAATTGAGAGAACATCCAGAATTGTAATGTTTTATTATTGATTTTATTATGAAAATAAAATTTTGCATTAGATTTATTTATTTAGTTAGTCAGTCAGTAAGTTATTCAGCTGTCAATTATAGCTCTTAGAAAGAAACTCGGAATTGGCAAAAATCGGTACCGGCAGGTCTCACACACACACAAACACACACACACACAAACAAACAAATGAATCAGCCACGAAAAATGGAATCAGTGCATCTCATATTATTATATACTGTTTAACAAGGACAAGATGTTTCCAAATGCAGGTTTTAGCAGATTTAGATCATTTCTGAGGATTGTCCCCAAAATATGGTTAAGTTGGTGCACACACTCTCACACTCCTTACTTCTGAATTCTTCTGACTGAGCCTGTTGTTGTCCATCTCCACTGCTGCTACATGCCTCTGCCTCTGGAAAACATCAAATAAATGCAACCATCAAAGAAAACTTCAAACTTCAATTTAAAATATCTGTCTATCTTTCTCTGTCAAATAGCTGCTACTGGCTAAATGTCACTGTGATTTTTTGTTTTAAAGGATATTTTGCAAATTAACGATAAACTTTATAAGCTTACATAAAAACATCAACTAAAATGGCACTATTAAATAATTAATACTGAACACCCAACTGACCACAGATACTGACATCAGTTAAGTGAGAAGTTCAGCCACTTACCACGCTTTAGGGCTTCACGGTGCAATTTCTCATAAAGATGAGAGAATGGACCATGACCTCAAAGATTAAAAAAATATATATATATAAGATATTAACATATTTTACACTGTTGTGATTAAATACATTTTATGTAATGGGAAAAATATATGATATAAAACTTGATTTCAAAGTTTTGAAAAATGGTTTCAGGTTCTTTCAGGTTCAGGAGTTCTTTAACAAACCATTTAACTGCTTATGCTTATATATGAGACTTTTTACATATGTATATTTTCTGCTAAACTGTGCACACAAATGTTGTCAGCACTCACCTAAATTGTAGCACAGAGCAGCAATTTGGACACACAGGACATCTTTTTCATCAATGAGATCCTGGTTTATCTTTTCAACAGCATTCGGTTGATCCTCTTGTAGAACCTTGATCATACGTCCAGCTAAATACGCCATACTTCCACATACAGAAAAGACATTTAAACAAAAGACAGGATAAATCTAGCTTATACATTATTTGATCATTATTTGATTATTTATATATATATATATATATATATATATATATATATATATATATATATATATATATATATATATACATACATACAATTAAAATAGAAAAAAAATACAAATTACAAATGATAAAAGATTAAAGAATATGAGTTTGAAACTTGTTGAGAGTTTTCAAGAGATCTAAATACTTTTCCATGAAAAGCATTAAGCTTTATATCATTTACATGTACACTGTAAAACCCGACAAGTAACTTAACTCAAACCGTTTGAGTAAACAGATATCCTTAAAAACCTGACAAGTTATGTTAACTCAAACCGTTTGAGGAAACCGATTGCCTTAAACCATTTAAGTTTTAAAACTTAACAGTTATGAGTACTCTGAACTTAATTCAGTTGAGTTCACTGAAAGAAGATATACATTGCAATTAAGTAATTAAGTGATTAATTGAGTGATAATTGAGCATTAGTGATGAACACCTGCTGTTAACAAACAGAATTACTGAAGAAAAGAGAAACACAAGAACTACAACTGACTTCAGACACAGCCTTAGATAAAATAAACTGAAATAAAATACATTAAATCTCTCAAGATCTGATTAAACAACCCCACAAACAGCATCACCAGCTCCACTTATTAATAACCAGACTGACTTTATTTCTGTCAGACGTCTACAGAAGATCTTATTGAGAATTAACTAAGGTTTAGATGTTGATTTATGTTTTCATTTAAAGTAACCATGTTAGAGATCAGTGTTTGCTTTAGTTGGCTCTGGTTGGTTGTTTAATCAGATCTTGAGAGATTTAATGTATTTTATTTCAGTTTATTTTATCTAAGGCTGTGTCTGAAGTCAGTTGTAGTTCTTGTGTTTCTCTTTTCTTCAGTAATTCTGTTTGTTAACAGCAGCTTTTCATCACTAATTCACAATTATCACTCAATTAATCACTTAATTACTTAATTGCAATGTATATCTTCTTTCAGTGAACTCAACTGAATTAAGTTCAGAGTACTCATAACTGTTAAGTTTTAAAACTTACATGGTTTAAGTAAAGGCAATCTGTTTACTCAAACGGTTTGAGTTAAGTTACTTGTCGGGTTTTACAGTGTACTGCAGGGATAGGCAACTCCGGTCCTGGAAGGCCACTGTCCCGCAGAGTTTAGCTCCAATCCTAATTAAACACACCTGAACAAGGCAATCATTGTTTTCGGGATTACTAGATAGATACAGGCAGGTGAGTTTTTATGAGGGCTGAAGCTAAACTCTGCAGGATAGTGGCCCTCCAGGACTGGAGTTGCCTATCCCTGGTGTACTGTATACACATCAAGTTTTTTTTTTTTTTTTTTTTTTTTACCCAAGTGAGTGTTCGAAGCGAGTGTGAGTGGCTCCAGGATACACCAGATATGCTCCTCCCAGCTGTTTGATGTGTCTGAGTCTCTGAAACTGAGGAGTGTCAATGATCTTCACCAGCAGTGGGTGCAGCTCAATCTGACCATGAATGGGGTCGTTGAAGATCTACAGGATACAAATATTAGTTTAATTCAAAGTTTGCTGTAGCAGGTTTGAGGTTCAATTCTCGATTCTTCTCTTCTTAACAGGTGTGAAAATAAATATATACACTACCAGTCAGAAGTTTTTGAACGGTTAGATTTTTAATGATTTTTAAAATAAGTATCTTCTGCTCACCAAGACTGCATTTATATGATTCAAAGTACAGCAAAACAGTAACATTTTGAAATATTTTTACTATTTAAAATAACTGTTTTCTATTTAAATAATTTTAAAATGTAATTTATTCCTGTGTTTTGAAAGCTGAATATTTAGCATCATTACTCCAGTCACATGATCCTCCAGAAATCATTTTAAATTCTAATTTGCTGCTCATTTCTTCTTATTATTATTATGTTGAAAACAGCTGAATATATATTTTTAGGTTTCTTTGATGAATAGAAAGTTCAGAAGAACAGTGTTTATCTGAAATAGAAAACTTTTGTAACTATACATTTTTTTGATAGATTTAAAGCATCCTTGCTAAATAAAAGTATTAATTTTTATAATTCTGAATGGTATAGTGTATAATGTTACAAATGAATTTATTTACTGTATTTCAGATAAATTGTGATCTTTTGGATATTTCTATTTATCAAAGAATCCTGAAAAAATGTACCTAACTGTTTTAAATATTGATAATAATAATAATAATAATTATTATTATTATTATTATAATAATAACCAAAGAAACATATTATTATAATTATTATTATTATTATTATTATTAATAATAATAATAATAAATAACAACGCAAATGCCCTAGATATCATTTTTTCTCTCTGGCATTTAATAGAGATATTTTCTGCTTTTACCTTGTCTGAGGATTGATTGTTTTGTGACGGCACTCCGACAGACTCATCTTCTTCTATAAAAAAAGGAGATAATTTCAGATCTTGGTATAAGAAATATTTTATTTTGTTTCATCTTATGTATCATCAAAAACACTGATCTTGGTGCGTATCATATAAAATTGCAGAATTTCACAACAAATGTAATTAATTAATAATTTGGCATGTTTCCAAATATGTTCTTTAGCTCTATGACGGAGTTTCAGTGCCATGGGAAATCATAATGTCTAGAGAATATTATGAAATTAGGCTTAAATAATAAAAGTATGAGCTTGAAGTTGTAAGGAAAGTGAGGATGGTTCTAATGGGGCCGCAGTGGCACCACTGGGATCATACATACACATCACAAAATGTCAAAGTGCTTGACAACAAAGAAGATGCAAATAATACATCACTACAAATGCATGGAAATGCAGAGTTACCTGAATCAATGAACTCATTGTTCTCGCACCACTCATGGAATCTCTTCTCTGCTTTCTGCTGAATCTTCTGATAACTGCCATCAGTTTTCTTGTAGTACACCCTCACGAGATATTCATGAAACCTTTTTGGTTTGAGACTGGAGACCTGCAGGGACAAGAGAAACCAAACACAACCTGTTAACCAGATTTTCTCTGAACAAGAATATTATTTACTTAAACAGAAATGAATTTGGGTATGTGCACTACAAATTAGTGCAAACTAGATCTACATAGCATAAACTACAAACTAGATCTGAATAGCCTCAATTCAGTAAGGATACACCTTATTTGCACAAATGTGTTCATGGCGACTCAATTAAACAGATATTATACACTCTAAAAAATGCTGGGTTAAATATAACCCAGTGCTGGGTTAAAAAGGGACCAACCCAGCGGTTGGGTTGTTTTGACCCAGCGGTTGGGTTATTTTGACCAGAGGTGGGTAGTCCAGGGGTCAGAAAGTAAAAGTCCTGCCATATTTTTGCTCCATCCATGAACTCAGCAGCTGATTTCACCAGAGGAGGAACCAAGTCATTCCTTTCAAGTCACAAACAAGTCTCAAGTCAAATCCCAAGTCCTCAAAGAGTTAAAGTTAATGAGATAAATAAGTGATTAATTAAATGATGATTGTGCATTAATGATGAACACATGCTGTTATTGGAAATTACAGAGGATCAGATGTTGATGTTTTATTGGTTAAAATGATGCCACCATCATGGAGATCAGTGTTTGATTTAGTTGTGCTCTTGACCCTTGACTTGTTGCGCTAGATCTCTCTCTCTGTAGAAAGGCATGTGGTGTTTTACAATGATGAGATATTTTCTGTTTATATGTGATGAAACAAGCCTCATGAAATGGCCTGATTTCATTTAAAATAACTTGCTTCCATTTACATGTTCAGGTTTTGCATTAAGAACTATTTGAAACTACAGAACACTGTTGTTCTAAAATATATAGTGAATTAATAAAAAAAAAGTATGCGTGTGTGTGTGTGTGTACATATAATACACCAAAAGAAACTACTATACTATTTAGACACAGAGAGACATCAAGAACCAGTATACCAATCTCAACAATGGTGACAATCAACAAAATGCTTCATGATGCAATGAATGCTGGGTAACGCCATAGTAAAAACTCCCATCATGCACTGCAGTATGAAAAATTATTGTCACCACTGTTGAGGATAGTATGATAAATGTTCATGGCTAAATTCCTGAGCTGATAAAGCTTTTTTTTTTATTAAATATTGACACATTAAGGTGGCATTTGTTTAATAGTTTTTTTTTTTTTTAAGTCATACAGTACCTGAACAATAAACCAAAGAGAGAGACCGCTTTACGTTATGTTTATTTACCATGAGTTATTAGCAGAAATCACAAGTTACTCTGCTACTTCAAGCTTTTGATTCAGCAATGCACAAATGTTTGCTGTGAAACAATATTGCAATTGCTTAGAAACCAACAACTTTGAGTTATTAAAAGGGTCAAGAGACTAATTAAAGCAAACCTTGACCACAGTTATGGTGGCATCTTGTGTGCTTTTAAAAAAAAGAAATAAATCAGTATATTTCATCCAAGGCTGTGCCTGGAGTCAGTTGTAGTTCTTGTGTTTCTCTTTTCTTCAGTGATGTTGATTGTTAACAGCAGGTGTTCATCACTAATGCACAATCTTCATTAAATTAGTCACTTAATTATCTCATTAACTTTAACTCTTTGAGGACTTGGGATCTGACTCGAGACTCGTTTGTGATGTGAAAGGAATGACTTGGTTCTCCTCTGGTTAAAACAGCTTGCTGAGTTCATGGGTGGAATAAACATATGGCAGGACTTTTACTTTCTGACCCCTGGACTTTATACCTCTCCCAACTGCTGGGTCAAAACAACCCAACTGTTGGGTTGGTCCCTTTTTAACCCAGCGTTGGGTTATATTTAACCCAGCATTTTTTAGAGTGTAGAGATTCATAAGAGATCAGATTCAGTGACATAATCCTTGATAGTTCTGTAAATATTGGAGATAAATTAGATTTCATACCTGGTACTTGAAGGCTTTGTTTGGCTCATTCTTACTGTAGAAATGAACATTATCAATGGGCTCTTTACCCACTTCACCAAAACCCATGTCAAGAACCTGAATGAGAGGAAATTTCAGATAGCTCAGAGAAATGAACTGTGAAAATGAAGAGGCAGAAAATTATTGTCTTATTTTTTACTGTTGACACGTACATAAATGTCAAATTCCTCAGCATTCACATATTTATTGTCTGTGATTATTTCCCGCCATTGTTTCTGCAGTTCTTCCTAAAGGATTGGAAGAATAAATCAGTCAAATATTACACTTTATGAAAAATAATACAGGCAAAAGATATGTAAGACTTTTAAAATCTTCAGTAGTATGTCATGTGGTGTGTTACAATTTAACAAAATATGAATCTGGAAACATTTTGTGTGTGAATGTCGCAAAAAAATATGTATATTGTTATAAAACATTTACAAATGTTTTAAATGTTAATTTAGATATTTAGTATTCATCAAAATTAACACTTTATTTGACGTGACTAATTCTGCCTCACACATCAGCAGACATAAAAACCATTTGTTTTTATAACAACAATAGATAATACATGTAGATTTGAGAAATTCATAATGTTTGAAATGAGTGAGAATGAATACCTGATACAGTTTAATGCACAGCAAAAAATCCAGAGTGAAATCAACTCTGCTGGGAGTACATGTGAGACCACACTCAAGAGTGTGAAAGTGTTAAAATAGGAGTGTTAAATTAACACTGAATCAGAGTTAAAGTTAATGAGATAATTAAGTGATTAACTGAGTGATGATTGACCATTATTGACGAGACCTGATGTTAACGAGCAGAATCAACAAAGACAAAAATCAAAATTTTTATGTCACCATTATAGTGGTCAGTGTTTGCTTTAGTTGGGCTCTTGACCCTTACGTTTTTAAAGTTAGATTTGGTTTGGCTGTTATAACTCAGTTGTAATAGAGAGACGAGCAAAAATAAAAACATAATTATGTGACATTTATATGTTTTTGCATAAGAATTATTTGACCTGAATCACCAAACTTATTTAAAGCCTAAAACATAAAGGAAATTACTAAGACAATTCAGGTAATAATTTATTCATGCCACAGTGCATCATGGGAGCCATGGATGAATTTTGATAGGTGGCACCCAGAATGCACTGCAACACAAGTCTCCTGCAACATGCTTTTTTGATTGTCACCGTCGTTGAGGTTCACAGGTTGATTCTTGATGTTTGCATGTCTAAATGAAAGACTCTTTTGAAAGATTTTTGAACAAACAACTTTTAAGAAATTCCACAGATTGTATTTAAAATGCTGGTAATCCTATGCTGAAGAATCATTCGGCCGCAATAATCAACAATGAAAGTTTAACTCAGTGATTCAGGAAAACCAATATTTTTTTGTTTGCCCATCTGTTTTATAACTCCATTACAACAGCCAAGCAAAATCTGACTTTAAAATATTAAGGGTCAAGAGCCCAACTAAAGCAAACATTGGCCACTATAATGGTGACATTAAAATAGTGATTTCGTCTTTGTTGATTCTGCTCGTTAACATCAGGTCTCGTCAATAATGGTCAATCATCACTCAATTAATCACTTAATTATCTCATTAACTTTAACTCTGATTCAGTGTTAATTTAACACTCATATTTTAACACTTTCACACTCTTGAGTGTGGTCTCACATGTACTCCCAGCAGAGTTAATTTCACTCTGGATTTTTTGCTGTGTGGAGGCTTTATCAGACTGATCTTTCAAACTGGCCTTCAGTTTTTCCTAAAAGATTCAGAAATATATGTGCAAATACTAGAGTAAATGAAATTCAGAAAATTAAACAGACACCGAGGAGAAATAATATTAAGCAATTTTTATCTTCAGTAACATACAGCGTATCCTCCTGTGTGATCTGACTCTCTCTCACAGCGGATCATTCACAAGTGAAGGCCACATAATGGTGCTATTTGTGAAGTATGTGTCATAATAAATGCTTTATTATCTGGTTCCTGCCAAGCAGATTATGAAGACTAATAGGACGTGTAAATACATATGTGGTAATTTTTGCACAAAGTAAATGTGTTACTGTATATTGGGCCAGTAAGATACCTTTAAATCCTTTTCCTTCAGTCGGGCCTCTCCCACAAACTTTGGCAGCCGTCTGTTGACAACGTCCTCCAGAATGCTTCGGGCTTCAGCCAGATCTGGATTTGAGTCTGACTGGTTCAGGATCTGATCGAAGATGTGATCTGTTAAAGGACAGGGGAGATGGCTCATTGAATTTTAAATTTTCAGCATGCAAAGGGCATAATATTTAGAATGCATATGGACCCATGGATGTCAAAAATTAACCTGTCATTTAATCCAAAACTCAAAATCATTTAAATAATAGTTTCTCTTGATTTGTGCCCATGCTTTCTCTGACCTGTGAGTTTGGTGTACTCTAGTATATCGTCTATGGCATCTGAGATCTTTTGATCTGGACTCAGCTTGTCATTAGCTTTTACAAGAGCTTCCTTAATCCTTATGTACAAAGAGAAACATGTATACACATGTAACATGCAGTAAAATCTGGGGAAATGCTGTAATGCATAAAGACTGAATATAATAAATAAATGTTCTCTTTCACACAAAACCCACTTGACGTCAATGATGTAGCCGATCTTGTGCTGAAGAGCCTGACGATGAAGAGTGTATCTGGTGTGAAACATGCCATAAATGTTATCTGCCACCTGTGAGAGAAACAGATAAACAGACTAAAACATAGAAACTGAGTATATTTTTAAATAGTGAAAGGTAATAAAAATACCAACAAGACAATAGTTTTATATAAAAGTGGTAATGCTTTTAGTAAAATGTTGATAAGAATGTGAAAAGAATATAACATTAATGACAATATGTGAAGCTTAATTATTGTAAAATTTTATATAATGATTAAATTGGTTATGAAAAGGAGAATAAAAATGTTATTGATATTTACAAATATGAGAGGTTACTGTACAATAAAAACAAACTGCATATGTTTGCAAACTCCCAGTTTAAAATATGAATAATTGTTTTCTACCCTTCTGAAATGCCCAGATTTGAAATCAGGTGAATTGTGATGCCACAATTCCCTTCAACACACTCTTAACGTGTGTCACTGTCTTGTGGAATCAAGGAAGTTCTGAACAACTCATATCTGTCTGTGAGGTAAAGAAAGACATTTTTCAATCTCTTCAATCTCTTTATAATCACTGGAGTCTATCAGTAACTATGTTTACATGGACATCAGTAATTAATTATTTACTTTATTTTGAATAAGAAAATATTATGTTTAAGGTGTTTACATGAGCTGCTTTTAGAATATTCCTTTCATGTTCCCGATTTACGTTATAGTACATAGTTTGATTAATGGCCAGAGGTGTAAAATCCAGGTTCAGAAAGTAAAAGACCTGCCCAGTATTTTTTTTCCAATCACCTGGATTTGCTATTACCAGAGGTGGGACTTTCAAGTCACAAGCAAGTCTTCAAGTCATATCCCAAGTAATCCTCCATAATCCTCAAAGAGTTAAAGTTAATGAGATAATTAAAGGGATACTCCAGCCCAAAAAGAAAATGTTGTCATTAATCAAATACCCCTATGTCGTTCAAAGCCTGTAAATGCTTTGTTTGTCTTCGGAACACAATTTAAGATATTTTGGATGAAAACCGGGAGGCTTGTGACAGTCCCATAGACTGCCAGGTAAATTACACTGTCAAGGTCCAGAAAAGTATGAAAGACATCGTCAGAATAGTCCATCTGCCACACTGTAAAACCTGACAAGTCACAGTAACTCAAACCGTTTGAGTAAACAGATTGCCTTTACTTAAACCATGTAAGTTTTAAAACTTTGCAATTATGTAATCAAGTGATTAATTAAGTGCTGATTGAGCTTTAGTGATGAACAGCTGCTGTTAACAAACAGCATCACCAGCTCCACTTATTAGTAACCAGACTGACTTTATTTCTGTCAGACGTCTACAGAAGATCTTATTGAGAATTAACTAAGGTTTAGATGTTGATTTATTGTTTCATTTGAAGTGACCATGTTAGAGATCAGTGTTTGCTTTAGTTGGGCTCTTGACCCTTGATTTCTGTCTTAGATTATTATTTTTTTGGACGTTGTAACCATGTGTTTTTGAAACATGTTTGTTATAACTCAACAAACCCAGAGAAAATATGATCAGGTATTGGTTGTTATACAGCAAATTGGCGATGATAATCATCAATTATGGAGCTGTTCAGAGTTCAAAATATTACTAAATAGGTGATCTATAGTTAGTTCAGTTGATTACAATGAAAGCCATTCAAAAAGTCAGTGGTTTTTTTCATAATCTGTTAATGTAAAGGACTTTCCAAACAGTTTGGTCTTCTATGGTGTCAATTAGTCACACACAGACATCAATAATCAGAATATGAACCTCAACAATGGTTACGAAAAAAAAAAAGAAAAATAAAAAATAAAAACATGCTGCAATGCATGCTGGGTACTATTGTAGTACAAAACTCATCCATGGCTCCCAGCATGCTCTGCTGCATTGTTTTTTTTTTATTTATGGTCACCATTGCTGAGGTTCATATACTGATTATTGATGCCTGTGTGTGACTATGTGACACCATAGAAGACCAAACTGTTTGGAAAGTTCTTTATATTAACTGATTATCACAGAACCACTGGCTCTTAGAATCACTTTTACTGTAATCAATCCAACTAATTACACAACACCTATTTCATCAGAGATTAGACTCCAAACAGTTCAATAATCAATGAATATCATCACCAATATACAGTATAACAACCAACATCTAGATACAGGTTACATAAAAAAAAAATGCTAACCTGAATGCACTGTAAGTTGCTTTGAATAAAAGCAGCTTCTAATAGTGTGTGTATAACACCTGATGATATTTTCTCTGGGCTTTTGAGTTACAACAAATGGTTATAACAACCAAAGAAAAAACTAAGACAGAAATCAAGGGTCAAGAGCCCAACTAAAGCAAACACTGATCTCTAACATGGTTACTTTAAATGAAAACATAAATCAACATCTAAACCTTAGTTAATTCTCAATAAGATCTTCTGTAGACGTCTGACAGAAATAAAGTCAGTCTGGTTATTAATAAGTGGAGCTGGTGATGCTGTTTGTGGGGTTGTTTAATCAGATCTTGAGAGATTAAATGTATTTTATTTCAGTTTATTTTATCTAAGGCTGTGTCTGAAGTCAGTTGTAGTTCTTGTGTTTCTCTTTTCTTCAGTAATTTTGTTTGTTAACAGCAGCTGTTCATCACTAATGCTCAATTATCACTCAATTAATCACTTAATTACTTAATTGCAATGTATATCTTCTTTCAGTGAACTCAACTGAATTAAGTTCAGAATACTCATAACTGTTAAGTTTTAAAACTTAAATGGTTTATGGCAATCGGTTTCCTCAAACGGTTTGAGTAAACCCAACTTGTCATGTTTTTAAGGATATTTGTTTACACAAAAGGTTTGAGTTACGTTACTTGTCGGGTTTTACAGTGCATCAGTGGTTCAACCAAAATGTTATGAAGTGACGACAACACTTTTTGTAGGTGAAGAAAACAAAATAGCAACTTTATTCAACAATTTGTCTCACTCCGCATCACCGTAGCGATATTTTGGAAAATATCCACTGAACGCAAGCAGCGTACGTACTTCTGTGTCAGCTGCGCCACAAGGATACGCTGTTTTCTTTCATATCAAAGTGTAATTACACATAGAAAATGTGCATGTCTGCACTATAAGCTTTTTCTGTCACCAAAACAAGTTCCTTGTATGTGAAATCGCAATAAATCTCTTTCTGATTCTGACAAATAGAAGGGTACAATGGGGCTAAAGGCCCAATTTAAGAAAAAAGTGTGCTATTCACTGCACCTAAAATGTATAATTACAGAAAAAATATATACCTTGTACTGAACATTAATGGAGCAAAATGTTTTGTGTGGAAATGAATCATTGAAGTTGGTTTTGTTTAAAAATCTTAAATGTATGAGGTGGCAAGAGGGGCCTTTTATCCACACACGGGGTAAAAGGCACACGGTATTGATACAAATACTTCAGCTAATATATATATATATATATATATATATACATACAGGTCCTTCTCAAAAAATTAGCATATTGTGAAAAAGTTCATTATTTTCCATAATGTATTGATAAAAATGAAACTTTCATATATTTTAGATTCATTTTAGAGCTCATGAAAACCCAAAATTCCTATCTCAAAAAATTAGCATATTTCATCCGACCAATAAAAGAAAAGTGTTTTTAATACAAAAAAAGTCAACCTTCAAATAATTATGTTCAGTTATGCACTCAATACTTGGTCGGGAATCCTTTTGCAGAAATGACTGCTTCAATGCGGCGTGGCATGGAGGCAATCAGCCTGTGGCACTGCTGAGGTGTTATGGAGGCCCAGGATGCTTCGATAGCGGCCTTAAGCTCATCCAGAGTGTTGGGTCTTGCGTCTCTCAACTTTCTCTTCACAATATCCCACAGATTCTCTATGGGGTTCAGGTCAGGAGAGTTGGCAGGCCAATTGAGCACAGTAAACCATGGTCAGTAAACCATTTACACAGCAAAATCCCCAGTGTTAATTTAACACTCTGAGTGTGGACTCATATAAACACCGAAGTAGTGTTAAAAGTAACACTGAAGCAGTGTTAAAGTTAATAAGATAATTAGGTGATTAATTGAGTGATGATTGACCATTATTGAAGACACCTGATGTTAACAAGCACAATCACCAAACGAGAAAATCACCATTTGTGTGTCACCATTATAGTGGTCAGTGTTTGCTTTAGTTGGGATCTTGACCCTTGACTTTTTAACATTAAATTTTGTTTGGCTGATATAACTGAGTTATAACAGACAGATAAGCCGAGAGTAAAAGTCATCAGGTGGTGATGATTATGTTTTAATGTAATCATTATGTGCCTTGAATCATTGAACTCATTCAGAGTCTTTTCTCTGAGTTGTATTTCCTTGATTGAATATAACAACTTTTGATGCCACAGCGAAAAAGTCTGTATTTGCTATACATTTTGTAAAGGTCCCTTGCAAACTATTCTGATTTCTTTTTCAATATTCATTATTTTAGGAACACACAGACATCAAGAATCAGTGTATGAATCTCAACAACGGTGACAAACAGCATATCCAGATAAACAGATCAACTCTGAACATCACAAAACTAGATACTAAAAAGTCACATAAAAACGGCAAAAATTATGAGTTTTTATTGGCTATAACATGCTTTTTTGATGGTCACCATTGTTGTGATGCTCACGCTGATTCTTGATGTCTGTGTGTCTAAATAAAAACTTACTTATTTATTATGTAGCTGTAACTTTTAAAAACATCTGTCTGATTAGGCCAAAATGCAAGGTCTTGTATTTTTCATTTAACTTATGTAATAAATAAAGACAAGCCAATGCAAGTATTCAGACCCAAAACACAACCAACAACACATGATCGCATTTCCTCTGGTTTGTTTGTCTGTTATAACTCAGTTACCACAGCCACACAAAACCTAAAGTTAACCACTTAAGGGTCAAGATCCCAACTAAAGCTAATACTGACCACTATAATGGTGACACACAAATTGTGTTTTTCTCGTTTAGTGATTCTGCTTGTTAAAATCAGGTGTCTTCAATAATAGTCAATCATCACTCAATCAATCACCAAATTATCTCATTAACTTCAACACTGCTTCAGTGTTACTTTTAACACTACTTCGGTGTTTATATGAGTCCACACTCAGAGTGTTAAATTAACACTGGGGATTTTGCTGTGTACCAGTGGTTTTGGCACTGTGAGCAGGTGCCAGGTCATGCTGAAAAACGAAATCTTCATCTCCATAAAGCTTTTCAGCAGATGGAAGCATGAAGTGCTCCAAAATCTCCTGATAGCTAGCTGCATTGACCCTGCCCTTGATAAAACACAGTGGACCAACACCAGCAGCTGACATGGCACCCCAGACCATCACTGACTGTGGGTACTTGACACTGGACTTCAGGCATTTTGGCATTTCCTTCTCCCCAGTCTTCCTCCAGACTCTGGCTCCTTGATTTCCGAATGACATGCAAAATTTGCTTTCATCCGAAAAAAGTACTTTGGACCACTGAGCAACAGTCCAGTGCTGCTTCTCTGTAGCCCAGGTCAGGCGCTTCTGCCGCTGTTTCTGGTTCAAAAACACACGCCTGTGCACGGTGGCTCTGGATGTTTCTACTCCAGACTCAGTCCACTGCTTCCGCAGGTCCCCCAAGGTCTGGAATCGGTCCTTCTCCACAATCTTCCTCAGGGTCCGGTCACCTCTTCTCGTTGTGCAGCGTTTTTTGCCACACTTTTTCCTTCCCACAGACCTCCCACTGAGGTGCCTTGATACAGCACTCTGGGAACAGCCTATTTGTTCAGAAATTTCTTTCTGTGTCTTACTCTCTCGCTTGAGGGTGTCAATGATGGCCTTCTGGACAGCAGTCAGGTCGGCAGTCTTACCCATGATTGCGGTTTTGAGTAATGAACCAGGCTGAGAGTTTTTAAAAGCCTCAGGAATCTTTTGCAGGTGTTTAGAGTTAATTAGTTGATTCAGATGATTAGGTTAATAGCTCGTTTAGAGAACCTTTTCATGATATGCTAATTTTTTGAGATAGGAATTTTGGGTTTTCATGAGCTGTATGCCAAAATCATCAGTATTAAAACAATAAAAGACCTGAAATATTTCAGTTGGTGTGCAATGAATCTAAAATATATGAAAGTTTAATTTTTATCATTACATTATGGAAAATAATGAACTTTTTCACAATATGCAAGTTTTTTGAGAAGGACCTGTATATATATATATATATATATATATATATATATATATATATATATTAATAATGTCTAAGTTAAAACTTGCTCTACTATGCTCTGCTTATTTTGAAAAATAAAATAATCATTTTTTGTTCAATAAATATAGTCATTTAAATATGTTAATATAAAAAATATATTTTAAAATAAAGAAACAAAAATCATTTTCATAAGTAAACATTCTGAAAGTATTGAAGTATATCCAGTTATAATTGAATATATATATACATTAGTAAAAACAAATGATATTTTATTATATGATATGAATAATATGGTTTAGATCTAAACATGGTGATTATATCTAATATGGACACCCAACATAATATATGATATTTACCATCTAAATCTAACCATGTCGTCAACAAATGGAAAAGTCAGCCATCTATTAATTATCATGTTAATTACTGTGCACCTTTATCCCCAACAGCAGGGACGCTTTTTACCCCAAATACCATACTTATACATATTCTTTTGTTATTTAAAAACTGTTGCTTTATTATTATTTATTATCCTAAACACAACATGATAATCATGAAGACCTTTGTCTCATAATATATGCATTAATTTTAGCAATTCTTATTTAAATCTACGACATTTTAAAAAACATAAAATATTGGATCAAGTAAGCACAGAATCAATGCGCGATCGTGTCAAGGATCAGACAAATACAGGTGCATCTCAATAAATTAGAATGTTGTGGAAAAGTTAATTTATTTCAGTAATTCAACTCAAATTGTAAAACTCGTGTATTAAATAAATTCAGTGCACACAGACTGAAGTAGTTTAAGTCTTTTGTTCTTTTAATTGTGATGATTTTGGCTCACATTTAACAAAAAACCACCAATTCACTATCTCAACAAATTAGAATATGGTGACATGCCAATCAGCTAATCAACGCAAAACACCTGCAAAGTTTCCTGAGACTTCAAAATGGTCTCTCAGTTTGGTTCACTAGGTTACACAATCATGGGGAAGACTGCTGATCTGACAATTGTCCAGAAGACAATCATTGACACCCTTCACAAGGAGGGTAAGCCACAAACATTCATTGCCAAAGAAGCTGGCTGTTCACAGAGTGCTGTATCCAAGCATGTTAACAGAACGTTGAGTGGAAGGAAAAAGTGTGAAAGAAAAAGATGCACAGAGAGAACCACAGCCTTATGAGGATTGTCAAGCAAAATCATTTCAAGAATTTGAGTGAATTTTACAAGGAATGGACTGAGGCTGGGGTCAAGGCATCAAGAGCAACCACACACAGATGTGTCAAGGAATTTGGCTGCAGCTGTCATATTCCTCTTGTTAAGCCACTCCTGAACCACAGTCAACGTCAGAGGTGTCTTACCTGGGCTAAGGAGAAGAAGAACTGGACTGTTGCCCAGTGGTCCAAAGTCCTCTTTTCAGATGAGAACAAATTTTGTATTTCATTTGGAAACCAAGGTCCTAGAGTCTGTAGGAAGGGTGGAGAAGCTCATAGCCCAAGCTGCTTGAAGTCCAGTGTTAAGTTTCCACAGTCTGTGATGATTTGGGGTGCAATGTCATCTGCTGGTGTTGGTCCATTGTGTTTTTGAAAACCAAAGTCACTGCACCTGTTTACCAAGTAATTTTTGGAGCACTTCATGCTTCCTTCTGCTGACCAGCTTTTTGAAGATGCTGCTTTCATTTTCCAGCAGGATTTGGCACTTGCCCCCACTGCCAAAAGCACCAAAAGTTGGTTTAATGACCATGGTGTTGGTGTGCTTTACTGGCCAGCAAACTCACCAGACCTGAACCCCAGAGAGAATCTATGGAGTATTGTCAAGAGGAAAATGAGAAACAAGAGACCAAAAAATGCAGATGAGCTGAAGGCCACTGTCAAAGGCCACTGTCTTTCTTTGTGTAAAGAAGCTCAAAGAGTGGTTCAAATAAATATATATTTCAGCACTTGACAAACAGATAGCAACTCCTAAGTAGCACTTAAGGCACAGCTATGTGCTATTGCGTTAAGTGCATTTTTGGGAAACGCACGTGAAACAATAGCGAAAGACCGTAAAATGACTCGTAGAAAATGCTCTTAAGGTCTAAGATCAATCATTATAGAGAAACGGAGCCCAGATTAACGAATTGCTTGACACAAACCGTACAGAGGCAGAGCCTACAGAGCTTTCTTTTGTGTAGGCATAAATTCTGCAACCTAACAGTGAAACATTTAGTTTATCTCATAAATATTAATTTACTTCGCACCTGCACTCACAACTACACTCTAAAAAATGCTGGGTTAAATATAACCCAGTGCTGGGTTAAAAAGGGACCAACCCAGCGGTTGGGTTGTTTTGACCCAGCGGTTGGGTTATTTTGACCAGAGGTGGGTAGTCCAGGGGTCAGAAAGTAAAAGTCCATGAACTCAGCAGCTGATTTCACCAGAGGAGGAACCAAGTCATTCCTTTCAAGTCACAAACAAGTCTCAAGTCAAATATCAAGTCCTCAAAGAGTTAAAGTTAATGAGATAAATAAGTGATTAATTAAATGATGATTGTGCATTAATGATGAACACATGCTGTTATTGGAAATTACAGAGGATCAGATGTTGAAAAAAAAAAAAGTGTGTGTGTGCGTGTGTGTGCGTGCGTGCGTGCGTGTGTACATGTAATACACCAAAAAAAAACTACTATACTATTTAGACACAGAGAGACATCAAGAACCAGTATACAAATCTCAACAATGGTGACAATCAACAAAATGCTTCATGATGCAATGAATGCTGGGTAACACCATAGTAAAAACTCCCATCATGCACTGCAGTATGAAAAATTATTGTCACCACTGTTGAGGATAGTATGATAAATGTTCATGGCTAAATTCCTGAGCTGATATAGCTTTTTTTTTTGTTCAATATTGACACATTAAGGTGGCATTTGTTTAATAGTTTTTTTTTTTTTTTGTAGTTATACAGTACCTGAACAACAAACCAAAGAAAGAGACCGCTTTACGATGTTTATTTACCATGAGTTATTAGCAGAAATCACAAGTCACTCTGCTATTTCAAGCTTTTGATTCAGCAATGCACAAATGTTTGCTGTGAAACAATATTGCAATTGCTTAGAAACCAACTACTTTGAGTTATTAAAAGGGTCAAGAGACTAATTAAAGCAAACCTTGACCACAGTTATGGTGGCATCTTGTGTGCTTTTAAAAAAAAGAAATAAATCAGTATATTTCATCCAAGGCTGTGCCTGGAGTCAGTTGTAGTTCTTGTGTTTCACTTTTCTTCAGTGATGTTGATTGTTAACAGCAGGTGTTCATCACTAATGCACAATCTTCATTTAATTAGTCACTTAATTATCTCATTAACTTTAACTCTTTGAGGACTTGGGATCTGACTCGAGACTCGTTTGTGATGTGAAAGGAATGACTTGGTTCTCCTCTGGTTAAAACAGCTTGCTGAGTTCATGGGTGGAATAAACATATGGCAGGACTTTTACTTTCTGACCCCTGGACTTTATACCTCTGCCAACTGCTGGGTCAAAACAACCCAACTGTTGGGTTGGTCCCTTTTTAACCCAGCGTTGGGTTATATTTAACCCAGCATTTTTTAGAGTGTACCTACTAGCCTATACATCTCTGGTACACCTTTGTGCACTGCAGCGCGGGGAGAATGTATTAGACAAGCACAGACCACTATTAATTTATGTGAACATAGGTAGTTTTACACAATAAGCTGAGTTTAATTAATATTGGGTGTTTGCCACCTAACTGATAGCATAGAAAATTGTTATTTTCTCTGCCAACTAAACCCACGTCACAGAACCGTTGTGTGACTGACTCACAGTAGGTGCATAGAGTGGTGTATCGTTCCTTGAATCAGTCTTTGAAAGACCCATTATTATAGACAAAAATTCACTGACCAATTATTATAGACAGCCACTTGATTTTATTCCTGAATTAATGAAGCATTTTGAACGAATAGATTGAATAAAAGGCTCCTTTATTAACACAATGAAATACCGCCACCTAGTGGTGATATTACTTTCATAATTCAAGTTTCATTTTCATTTCATTTCAAATCATTTCATTTTGTTCATATTTCTGTATTAAAAATGTTGTATAAAACATTAATCTTATTTCATTATACATTTGTAATTGCTATGTAAATGCACGTACAGCCGTCTGATCAGCATTAAACTGTAAATACATCTAAAAGCATCTTCAGACGCAGGTTCTATATCTCTGAATAATTGGTAACAGCCTATTGTCATATTATTCTTTTTTTTTTTTTTTTTTGAAGTAAGAATTTAACATTAAAGATGACATACAAAAGGTAAAAGGTAAAAAACAAAACAAAAACTGAAAATCAGGTGCCTCTTGTAGGAAAGTTAATTTCTGACACTGATCTCTGGTTTATTGTTCGAAGTGTTATTTCAGGGTTTGGATATGTTCTTATAATTCAAACGAGTTTACCTTCAATTCATGACGTCGAATTCACATTTCAGATTCAATCATTGAAACAAGCGCTCTGACGAACAAATAGTCCCATGCCAGTCGGATAACAACATATGATTTCCTAAATTTGTATAAAGTGCTCTATTGAATAAATCTCAAAATAGAAAAAATAATAGATGTGCTAATTTCTTTTCATATCTGTCATTTTAAGTTCCTCCATAGTCCAAAATGCAGCATATTCTAAAACAAAATTATGACTACATGTTCACATAAATTGATCGCTACTATAGTACAACAGGCTGCTACATTCCCCCGGCACTGCAGTGCATCACACAGCTTTGCCAGACAGATTTTGATAGGTGGATACTATAATAAAACAGGCGGTGTTCCAAAGGACCAAAAGGCTCTGCCTCGGTACGGTTTGTGTCAAGCTATTCTTTAATCTGGCTGTTTGATGAAGAGAAAGAGATAAAATGTAGTAGAAATAAACATGTTAAGAATCCGTAGAAGCGGAGGACTCTTATTATGTTTTAGGACTCGTATTATGTCATAATGATTGGTTGACCAATCAGCAGAGAGGGGAGTTTCATTCCCGCCCCCATGTAGAGATCGAATATTCAAGTTGTTTATTCGTTTTCTGTCCCTGAACATAAAAACGAAAAAATGAAGCCAAATTCTTGATTTTTCGTTTTCTTTGAATGAATGAAAAATGAAAAATTTCAAGGGGGAAACGAATTTTGAGTGGTTTATCCGTTTTCTACCCATGAAACAAAAATCGAGCCAAAATCTCGTTTTTTTGGTGTTTTTTTTTTAACAAATGAAAAAACGAGAAAACGACTTCTTCTGAAAAAAATAAAATAAAAAATTTGCTTATTTCATTTCAAATAGAAAAACAAACTTTCAAAACGTACACGGACCCTCAGTCGAGTGTGGAATGGATTCATTCACTTCCTCCACCTATAAATCATGCCGATACTGAGACTCTCTAACCATTAGGCCATGTGCTCAGTAGACATGACTGCAGCGCTGCAACCTTTCATACAATGGGAGTAGATCTACATGTAATGCTATAATCATCACTTTTCACAATTAGTTAATCTGGACAGCTGTAAAAGTAAAAATGCAGTTAGAGAGAGCTCCACATGTAATACTTGTCATATGCAAAGATTTTAGCCAATCATAGCAGTGAGCGTTTCCATTGTAGTCTGAAAGCAGACACACCTATTCCAACAAAGTGTTCAAATCAGAGGCTAAAATCAGGGCAGAAAATAACCATTTATTTCCAAATGTCTGTTTGCAAAGTTTCTTAGAAGTGGAAAGTTATAAGTGAAAAGTTTTGAGTCTCTTGGTGAAGAACAAAAAAACAAAAAAACAAAAAATATACACACATAGTGATGGTATAAATGAACAGGTGAATTGTCAGGTACCTTGTCTCTGAAGCAGATGTGTTTTCTTCCATTCACCTCACACACTCGAGCAGATTTCAGCAGACGCTGAGAGTCAAAACCACATGGAATGCCGAGATAATAACAATCTCTACATGTAAAATAAGAGAGGAATTACACTATCGCAATAGCTGATAAAACATGAATACACTTAGAATGGGCCACATTTATTCTTTATCTTCAGCTGTTCAATACCTGTTTGAACCATTTAAACATAACTTTAAAATACAACTAACCGAGCCAAATAGTCCCATTTGTCCACATCAATGCCGTTCACTTTATTTGCCACAATCTCATACAGGAAGGATTTGTCCTCAGTCCTGCCCTTCATTGACCACTGCAAGATGGGAAATATTTTGATCTTAAACACTGTATCCTGATAAATGCTGAAACAGCAGCTTAAACACATTTTACCTGGCCATCCTTTTGTCCTTTCAGAATTAATTCCTCAATAAATTTGATGTCTTCAGATAGATTCAGTCCATATAATTTCATCTCTTTGTCCAGTAAATTCTTCTCTCTCATGCAGCGAAACATGTCAACAGACGCCTGCTCATGCTTCAGAAGATCAACATAAATACTCATCAGTACAATTAAAGTGTACTCATTAACTACTAGTGCTGTCAATCGATTAAAAATCTTGACTAATTAATCACACATTTTTCTGCAATTAATCGTGATTAATCACATATTAAGGTAATGTATTTATATTGTCATAATTTCATATTGAATCTCCAAATAAATATAGAGGCAACATAAAGAAGGTATATTTTAAATATAAGTTTAATGGCATCTTTTTACTAACTAGCCTATTATTAATGAAGGCCAGTATCAATAAATAAATTGTATATAACTTAATATTTTTTCAAGCTACAAAAGTTTATCAGTGATTAGAGCAGTTGAGTGATTTCTCTTTTACTTTGTTCTTTGATTTCCATCAATGACAGACTGAAGCAAGTTTCACTTTAAAAGCAACGCTGTCACTTCAAAACCTGATGCACATGAAGCAAATCTGATGCACATCCGATTTTCTCCCAAATCTTCACAATCATTTGGGTCTTTTTAACTGTTTTTGTCTGTTAAAGCACTACTGGCAGTCTGTCTGAAGAGGCTTTCTGTGCACATGCTTGTGCTGGATGCCTGCGTTCACAGAGAGCTGCTTCACAAACAGAGCGCCAGCACCGAATAAGCTTCTCTTTTGTGTTTAATTACGCTTGATAGCACGTTCACATAGTCTACTATAACAATAGCTACAAGAAAACAAAAAAAGATGCTGCATTATTTTCTTTAATTTAATTAATTAATGTGTTAAACTGAAAAAGATTAATCGCAAAATTAACATGTTAATTCTGACAGCCTTATTAATTACATAATCTTGCTTTGTAGTTTATATTCTTTTTTGTATTATTATTATTCTAAATGCTCTCTGAAGAAGCAACTTTGAAGGTGGATGTTAAGAGCATGGAAGTCATGAATTTGTGACAGTTTTGCATTACTGCCATTTACTGCTTCCAGTTTACACTTGTGCTCACTGACTTTGAAATAGCCTACATGTATATTATCATATATTTGTATCTGTACAGAAGAGTTGTGATGCTTACCTCCCAATGCTTATCTGAGAAATGAAAAGAGATTTTAGATATCATGTAAGGCAGATGTAACAATGTACATACATACACTAACCCAGATCTGACAGAGATTTAATGTCTTAATGGCTGAAGAGTTTGTGTTCTTATTTCTCTTTCTTTCAGTGCTTGTTCACTGCAGGTGTTTGAATGATTGAATGTTTCAGGAACATCATACTAGCCTTTAAATAACATTCTACTAACAGTTAGGAAACTGGATATTTTTATGTTTTTGGAATGTTCCAATTCAAGGTTCCTAGAATGTTGATTTTTAAGTCAAAATTAAGTTTAAAGAACGTTTTAGGAACATCATACCTTTTAAAAATGTTGCTCTAATGTCAAGAAAACTGGACTTTTTTATGTTACCAGAACCAACACTCAAAGTTTGGAGAACGTTCTTATAACAAAATTCTGTTAACTGGGGACTCATTTACACATTTGTCAGTCTCCACACACACACAAACACAAACTACTACACTGATTTAATAAACACCACAACGCTTATTGAGCAATAGCAAAATATTTAGTTTGCTCTCAGATTTTCCTTGATTCAAAATGAATGAATTAACTTATTGTTCATTCTTGATTTAATAATTGTGATTTGTAAATTGTTCATATGATGCATTTCACTGGAATTCAGGCTACACAAAAAAAGAAAATCTCCAATGATGTGACTGTAAATTTTATATGTACAATGATAGTAATTTGAGCTCCATCTTTCTTTCAGTTACATACGTTATATATTTGCCTTGCTTGTGGTTTAGCATTAAATTAATATATTTACGTATTCAACAGCTTTAATAAATATTGATTATTTCTTGCTTAAATGCCAAGCTGAAAAAACTCAGACACTTACCAGGCTGGACTTCAGGGATGAACATGCCATCAAACAAATGAGAGAAAGGACCATGACCTGAGAGGACAAAGTAACATGTTTATTATACATAATTGTTGTTTTTATAAGTTCAATTATGAAGTTCATTCTTCTAAAAAAAAAAAAAAATACTTAAAACCTTAAAAGAGACCCATAAGTAAAAAATAGCAATTGAATACACACCAGTTTGCTTTTAACAATTTCTTTAAAGATGTTCTACGTAAATATTCACATGAATGTTTGGTTCTCACCCATGTCATGGCACAGGGCAGCGATCTGAACACACAGGAAATCCTGTTTGGTGATGTTGAGATCTGGCTGATTCTCATGTAGAGTCTTGAGAAGACATCCTGCTAAATGTGCCACGCTAACACACACAAACACAAACAGTATTAGTGTATTTCAAGAAAAAAGAATGCAGAGGTCCAGTCTCGAAAAAGAGGAAAAAGTGTACCCAAGTGAGTGTTCGAAGCGAGTGTGAGTGGCGCCCGGATACACCAGATGTTTCGTTCCCAGCTGTTTAATGTGTCTGAGTCTCTGAAACTGAGGCGTGTCAATCATTTTCACCAGCAGGGGGTGCAGCTCAATGTGACCATGAATGGGGTCATTGAAGATCTGCAGGACAGAAAAACGGTTTATAGAAACTGACCTAGAGAAAACTGTCAGAAGCAGAAAGAAAAGGAATATAATCTGAAGTTGCTTAGCAAAAATAACCACATTTAAATGGGACATTTATTATGGGCTTGTGTGAAGTTCTTAGTTTAACTATAGTCTAAATTGTTAAAGACTGATGTTGCTGTCGCTGTTTAAAATATCTATCTTGAAACAAGATGGTTTTAAATTTAAAAGACTACAATTCTTCAACTGAGAATTTGTATTTGGAAATGAAATCATTGATAAACTTTGATAATAAATTATATCAGTTCAAAAAGTTAATATATTTATATATATATATATATATATATATATATATATATATATATATATATATATATATATATATATATATATATATTGTTGTACAACAAATATTATGATTGTTGTTTGCATTGTACTTTTCTTTAGGTCTTATTGCATGCTGGTGTTAAAAGTTAAAGATACTTGTAGGCTATCAGTTACGTTCATGTGTTATGTGCGATATAGCCCAAGTCAATCTCACTCCAACCATGTAATCAAAGCTGGCAATTAAACATGTAGGCTATTCATCATTTGACTGAAATTATATGATTTCTGTTTGCAATAGGCTAAATTTACTATATACACGGAACTTTCTTTCCATTTTGATGCTTCACTTGCCTTCCTGATGTCCTTTGAAAACTCTAGACAATATTTCTGCCTGACGTTTTACAAATCCTCACTTTTCTCTGCGGAGAGACTTTTTTTTTTTTTTTTTTGCCTATTAGAAATTATGTTAGAAATATTTTGTTTCGGCTTAAAGAAAAAATAAATAAAATCACAGTCTTTTAAGTACGGAAGTTCTAAGCGGCCATGCATTATTTATTTTTTTCCTTCGTGTTTTCTCGTTATAATGACTTAATTTTCTCGTTATCTCGACACAATGACAGTTTTTTTTTTAACAATGATTGTTTGATCTACACTCTAAAAAATGCTGGGTTAAATATAACCCAGTGCTGGGTTAAAAAGGGACCAACCCAGCGGTTGGGTTATTTTGACCAGAGGTGGGTAGTCCAGGGGTCAGAAAGTAAAAGTCCTGCCATATTTTTGCTCCATCCATGAACTCAGCAGCTGATTTCACCAGAGGAGGAACCAAGTCATTCCTTTCAAGTCACAAACAAGTCTCAAGTCAAATCCCAAGTCCTCAAAGAGTTAAAGTTAATGAGATAAATAAGTGATTAATTAAATGATGATTGTGCATTTATGATGAACACATGCTGTTATTGGAAATTACAGAGGATCAGATGTTGATGTTTTATTGGTTAAAATGATGCCACCATCATGGAGATCAGTGTTTGATTTAGTTGTGCTCTTGACCCTTGACTTGTTGCGCTAGATCTCTCTGTAGACATGCATGTGGTGTTTTTACAATGATGAGATATTTGCTGTTTATATGTGTTGAAACAAGCCTCATGAAATGGCCTGATTTCATTTAAAATAACTTGCTTCCATTTACATGTTCAGGTTTTGCATTAAGAACTATGTGAAACTACAGAACACTGTTGTTCTAAAATGTATAGTGAATTAATAAAAGAGTGTGTGTGTGTATACATATAATACACCAAAAAAAACTACTATAGTATTTAGACACAGAGAGACATCAAGAACCAGTATACCAATCTCAACAATGGTGACAATCAACAAAATGCTTCATGATGCAATGAATGCTGGGTAACACCATAGTAAAAACTCCCATCATGCACTGCAGTATGAAAAATTATTGTCACCACTGTTGAGGATAGTATGATAAATGTTCATGGCTAAATTCCTGAGCTGATATAGCTTTTTTTTTATTCAATATTGACACATTAAAGTGGCATTTGTTTAATAGTTTTTTTTTTTCCTTTTTTTGTAGTTATACAGTACCTGAACAATAAACCAAAGAGAGAGACCGCTTTACAATGTTTATTTACCATGAGTTATTAGCAGAAATCACAAATTACTCTGCTATTTCAAGCTTTTGATTCAGCAATGCACAAATGTTTGCTGTGAAACAATATTGCAATTGCTTAGAAACCAACTACTTTGAGTTATTAAAAGGGTCAAGAGACTAATTAAAGCAAACCTTGACCACAGTTATGGTGGCATCTTGTGTGCTTTTTAAAAAAAGAAATAAATCAGTATATTTCATCCAAGGCTGTGCCTGGAGTCAGTTGTAGTTCTTGTGTTTCTCTTTTCTTCAGTGATGTTGATTGTTAACAACAGCTGTTCATCACTAATGCACAATCTTCATTTAATTAGTCACTTAATTATCTCATTAACTTTAACTCTTTGAGGACTTGGGATCTGACTCGAGACTCGTTTGTGATGTGAAAGGAATGACTTGGTTCTCCTCTGGTTAAAACAGCTTGCTGAGTTCATGGGTGGAATAAACATATGGCAGGACTTTTACTTTCTGACCCCTGGACTTTATACCTCTGCCAACTGCTGGGTCAAAACAACCCAACTGTTGGGTTGGTCCCTTTTTAACCCAGTGTGGGTTATATTTAACCCAGCATTTTTTAGAGTGTACTGCTGCTATAGTAACGAACTTAACTTTGAGAGGCATCTGATGGACAACCAGGCCTTCTTACTGTAGTCTATATATTTCAGCAAATTTTGCTTCGCCTAGGTAATAACTACCTCAAAGAAGCACAGATAAAGATATAGGTGCAAACAGAATACAGTGACGTCAACCTTGGTTTTGATAAGCAGTTATTTTATGACACAGAACGTGTTGGTGAAACTTATGCATCTAGCAAGAACACAAAATAGTCATAATGATTAGAACATTTAACATTTATGAATTAATTAATTGTCAATAATGAACAATACTCCACAAATTATAGCTATTACAAGGAAGGTCCTATTCTATCCCAAACGCGTTAAAGTGGATATACAGTATGCAACACCCCATCAGTTATATTCAGGTCTATAGTGCAAATTACAGTTGAATGAGTTGAATGAACTGATACATCTCGTTCGTAAACGAAAACCTTGTGCTTTGTTCATCTGAACAACTTATTTAGACTTTATTTATTGAATGCGATTATGCACACATTTTAATAAAAGCCAAATCAGTTTTTGTAACAGGTGAATACGTTCCTTGACTTAAGACATAACACATAAGACACTCTTTGACGATTATAGGGGCCCATGGCTGAGGTGGGGGGGATTATTTTTATTAATAAGATTTTTATTAATCAAGTATAATCAATGTGAATCTAGCCATTTATATTGCCACTTATTATTCCATTATAATCCTATAGTTAAGTATAGGAAGAAAGATGCCGACGTGGCCAGGATGTACAGACCCAGATGAGAAACATCTGGAAAGACATACAAAAGGGCCTTTCTCTTTACCATAACAAGTAGGGGGCCCCTTCTCTCTAGGGAGGAATCGAATTGTAAGCATAAGGGAAATTATGATATATTTGGAACGCCCTGTATACTGTATATAAGGCGATACCACATACAGTAACATTCGGGAGATCTTCTCACAGAGAACATCTCGGCTTCGTTTCTCTCTGAAATAAAGTCTATCTTCTGGAAACCAAACCCCAAGACTGAGTGTGATTCCTCAGATCCACGGCAGACGACACGACACTTCATTATCAAAGAACAACACTACAACACTAAATCAAATGCTATTACTGCACATGGCTTATTAGCACATTAGATGCTAAACCTTTTACAATAACAAACAACTTGCAAGTCAGCATAGTGTTCTCATAAACAGTCTGTAATTACTAGAGGAATCTAGAGTCTTTGTCCTACCAGTAGCGTCTCAAAGTTGATGAACACATTGTGGCTTTTCCCAGGGCCCAGTTCTTCATACGTCGCTAACTCAGTTAGCTGATTTAGATTTTTAAGCAGAACTGATATTTAAATCTGTCTCAGACACTGTTACTTTGTTATAAGGGTATCCTACTGATCCAGGGACAATAATCTAAAAATAATAACCATTTAAAAATGAATTTAAATACAATATAGGCTAATAATAATGTGTATAATAATACTATAGTCACAGCCAGTTTTGCTCACTGAAAGATTTATTCGTCATAAAATAATTACTTCACAATTGTACTACACTACGCTGTTATGTTACACACATGCTATACAGATAATGTAGAGTTGTGCATTAATTTGAGTGATGACAGCTTTCATGGGAGGTACTTGATGGAGCACAGGAGATGCAGATAACGTGATCTTGACCCTTAAGAAAATGTTATTAATGCTGTCATGTAAGAGATCTGTCAAAGATAAAATTAAATGAATTGCTAATTGCTACATTGATATGAAAATGTAAAGCCTGCACAAATATCAGAAATCGTGATGAATATAAATAATTGGGAATCAGGCAAATAAATAAAAAAATATATATATATATATATATATATATATATATATATATTTATACAGTATATATACATATAATAAAAACAGTGCACATTTCGTTTATTATAACATTTATGTAGTTTTGTTCAGGTGTCTTTTTTAATTTTATGATGTCGTTACGTTGCTGTTGCCGCTAGCCAATCGCTGCACTGCTGATCGTGGTTTCGAGTATCAATACATAGACCCTTTTAAACCTAAACGTGCAATTATCTCAGATAACTCAGTCCAGCCATACCAATCATCAACAACATGTGCTTTCGAAGAACCGAATTCTGATTAGCGCGATGATATTATCTTGGATGTGACATTTCATCTCAAACATAATAAGCGACGTACGAAGAACCGCCCCCAGATGTTCTTGAATGAATGAATGATCTCAGCATGCAAATTAATTCAAACTTGATTAGATCAGTGCAGGTTTAACAATTGTTCTCCATCGGTAAATATCGTAATTTCCTTTAGACAAGAGAAGATGGCGGGGATAAGACATGGTGTAATTATTCATCATACCTTTATCTATGCTTTATTTACCACAAATGTGTATATTATGATAGCTTGTTACAATACAATCATAATTTTATCAAAGTTTATTGTTGTTGACAGACATATGTACAGTGAGACAAAACAAACAAACAACAAAAAAAACACCTACTATGGGGTGAAAATAGAACTTTAATAAAATAAAAAAACGAAATTAATTAATTGTATTATTTACAAATTACAATTGTAGCTCTCAACATTTACATATGGCTATAGCGTTATAATGACTCTAATTTATTAAAGCATTAAGAAATCATGCAAAAGAAAATTAAGTAGTTTTACTATGATAAAACCATGGTCTATTTTTGTAAGGATTGTGATATCCACATGTTTTTTGTTAAAGAAATTATAAAGGCTGTGTCATCTATAACAAAAAGGTGCCCCAAAAAGAAAGATTAAGTGAATATTTGAATAAAATGTTAGGCCAATAGCATAAACAAGCATGTATTGTCCTGTAAGTGTAGCAGCAGCAATTACCAGGCCTTTGCAAGCATTTGTAATAACATGTTATGTACATAAATTGTTTATCTTGTATTAGCCTACATTTTGTTTTTTAAAAGTGTTAGTATTAACCAATCATTAATGCCTCATTGTTTTTTTTATATAATGCATTTTAAGTCATTTTAAAGGCTATTGTTGGCTTAGGTCTGTTTTTTATAGCAACATATTATTATTAATATTACAGTATATAAATAATATTCTTTATAAATTATTATTTGAAGTAACAAAACCATGGTTAATTTGCAGTTACCATGGGTACAAGAACGATGATTTTTGGTGTTATTGTTAAACCCATGGGTAATTTTCTTAAGGGGTCTTGAAAAAAAAACAAAAAAAAAACACATTTCACATGAATGTGCCTGAAAGTGATAAACGAGCCTTGTTTTTACCTAAATGATTTACAATTTATTAATAAATATTAAAAATGTATAAGGTGTGCATTGTAGTTGACCCCTAAATGAACACATTACAGTTGTTTTTATGACTGTAAATCTTTCTCCTCAAATGCTATTGAGCTTCATATTTGTGTTTGAGCCAATGTGAAAAAGCAGCATAATTTACATAGGATTTACAGATTATTTTAATAAATATCAAAAATGTTAAATTGTGCATTATAGCTGACAGCTAGATGAACAATTACAGTTGCTTTTATGACTGTAATCATTCTTCTCAAATGCTATTGACGTTAGAAAAGTGTATACCAATATCGCATGTAACTTTAGAGACGGTCCCTAAATTTGCTAATATCGAACGTTCACCGTCAAGCCAACTTTATGCCTTTTTTAATGACTTTATGTTTTTTATTATTTTTATTTTTTATTTTTACGTTCTTTCATTTTCTTTTCTCTGCGCCGGATTGCTGATGTCTTTTAACCAGGGATAGATGTCCATCCATCAATTATGAACATTAAGCCGCGAACATGAGGTGCGAGCAGTCGCGAGTGTGGATGGGGGAATGATGGGTGTTTTTTTTTTTTTTTGAGCAACTGGGATGGTGCCCTAGCCACTCCTTCATTATTTTAGCTGTGTGCTTAGGGTCATTGTCTTGTTGGAAGGTGAACCTTCGGCCCAGTCTGAGGTCCTGAGCACTCTGGAGAAGGTTTTCGTCCAGGATATCCCTGTACTTGGCCGCATTCATCTTTCCCTCGATTGCAACCAGTCGTCCTGTCCCTGCAGCTGAAAAACACCCCCACAGCATGATGCTGCCACCACCATGCTTCACTGTTGGGACTGTATTGGACAGGTGATGAGCAGTGCCTGGTTTTCTCCACACATACCGCTTAGAATTAAGGCCAAAAAGTTCTATCTTGGTCTCATCAGACCAGAGAATCTTATTTCTCTATTTTTTAGCAAACTCCATTCGGCCTTTCACGTGTCTTGCACTGAGGAGAGGCTTCCATCGGGCCACTCTGCCATAAAGCCCCGACTGGTGGAGGGCTGCAGTGATGGTTGACTTTCTACAACTTTCTCCCATCTCCCGACTGCATCTCTGGAGCTCAGCCACAGTGATCTTTGGGTTCTTCTTTACCTCTCTCACCAAGACTCTTCTCCCCCGATAGCTCAGTTTGGCTGGACGGCCAGCTCTAGGAATGGTTCTGTTCGTCCCAAATGTCTTCCATTTAAGGATTATGGAGGCACTGTGCTCTTAGGAACCTTAAGTTCAGCAGAAATTTTTTTGTAACCTTGGCCAGATCTGTGCCTTTCCACAATTCTGTCTCTGAGCTCTTCAGGCAGTTCCTTTGACCTCATGATTCTCATTTGCTCTGACATGTACTGTGAGCTGTAAGGTCTTATACAGACAGGTGTGTGGCTTTCCTAATCAAGTCCAATCAGTATAATCAAACACAGCTGGACTCAAATGAAGGTGTAGAACCATCTCAAGGATGATCAGAAGAAATGGAAAGCACCTGAGTTAAATATATGAGTGTCACAGCAAAGGGTCTGAATACTTAGGACCATGTGATATTTCAGTTTTTCTTTTTTAATAAATCTGCAAAAATGTCAACAATTGTTTTTCTGTCAATATGGGTGCTGTGTGTACATTAATGAGGAAAAAAATGAACTTAAATGATTTTAGCAAATGGCTGCAATATTACAAAGTGTGAAAAATTTAAGGGGGTCTGAATACTTTCCGTACCCACTGTATGCATCGAAGGTGAAGCTCTCAGAGTTGATAGTTTGTATCTGCATCTTTTTTGTGCAATACAGTATAATAATATTTACCACCTCTGCTATTACAACTGAACTAAGATCATTTCACAATCTATGAAGAAGATTAGACGAAAAAAAAAAAAAAAAAACTAATTTAGAGTTTGTTTCGACCTTTCTGCTAGGTATCCAACTAATGCAGAGTATATTCAACACACTGGTTGTGACGTACCCTTTCCAGAGAAATATAAAAGGAGATGACTGTGTAAGTTACATTGTTTTTAATCCATTGATTTATCTCTATCAACATAATCACACACCATATTGTAGTAACAATATATTGTAATCTTTATTTGCTGGAAAATGACAATCAGTCAAATTTGTGTTTTAAGCACACCTGACACATCCCTAAACCGGAAATTTTAAGCAGAACGTGCACCACTTGCAGGTTATTGTAACATATGTAAGCACACTGAAATATGCATAATTACTTTTTGCACTGTTAATCAATTTTACATTTTCACTTAGTGCAGGTCAATGTAAGGAAGATACTGTACTACAGATATTTAAATCTTTTTTTGTATCTACTCCACTTTTTCACTGTCTGACCATCATCTTAATGTTTATGCAGTTCAATGTTTTTATTATTTTTTATATCTAAATCACCTTGTTCAATAAGTATTTAGATGTTTCTCATATCTGTCAGGGTCTAAGCATGATCTGTTTCTGTTGTTCTGATGAAGGAAACTTGTGTTGGGGAGGATTCAGTGTCTGTTGAGGTCCATGTGAATGTGCTACAAAGTGAGTATCAGAAAACACATCCAGACACCTGGACTGTCAAAGACCACACGACACAAACATTCTCCTGGAGACGCTGAGAAAGCACGGAAGGAATGTCTGGAGGATGTACTCAAAAAACACCCATACTTAAGAACACCTGCTGGAGTGAGTATAGTAAAATAAATAATCAACTGTAAAATATCTTGTTTCAAATCTTTTCATGTAATATTTTATTCTTCTGTACCCTTTAAGTCCATCTGTTAAAAATATTAAACAATAGTTTTAGAAAACAATGTAAGATTTATCAGTGTATACAAGAAAATGAAATGCATCGTATATTGTGACCCTTATACATTAGCTTCTAATAGTTTTTGCAGTTCTGCACTGTATGTAGCTACACTGTCTGAGCCAAAGAGGATGGAACAGAATCTAATGAATTTGAAAAGTGTTTCTTTTTTTTAATTTTTATTATTTTTTTATATAATTTTTCTTTATGTAGGGGGACCCTGCTACACCCTTTCCTACCATACAGCTGATGGATACTGACTGGAAAATGGCAATCATAGGAGGAGGGCTCAGTGTGGTGACAGAAGATGGAATAGACGTGTGCCAGTGCACCAGCCTTGATGAAGCCTTCATAACAGCCTTATGTATTTTGCTTTCAACACTGCATATCCAACACACCCGAGAAAGACACTGACTTTCCTTCAGAGGCACATTCTCAACATTAGAAGAGGGAGACAAGCACTGCCAGTAACTTTACTCTGAATGATTAGCCTTTTGTATTATGGGGCTTTCACACTGGCAGTTTAGTGCGGAACGGGGCACGGTTCGCATGAAAAATCGTTAATGTGAATGCTGTCATCGGACCCTGGTGTGCACTGAGGTACCGAACCCGAGACTACCTGAAGAAGGTGGTCTGAGTTCGGTTGCTCCCAAACTGTGGCGCGGTTCGCGTAAATGTGCAAGCAACACGGACTCGGATGCGCACTTGTTCAGGAAGTAAAGTATCCTGCGCATGCGTAACACTGTTGATATCATTGTTTCCTCAACACACGAGAACCATGAGTGGCAGGGGAACGTTGTGGGACACTGAAGAGATGAGGTGCCTCATTCAAATTTGGAGAGAAGAGAACATACAGGAGCAGTTAGATAAAACTCACAAGAATGCGGACGTTTTTGCATTGCTGCGTCCCCTGGATATGTGCTGAATTACACCATGCAATGAACATAAACGCAGTTGTCGTTCACTATGCTGTGCATATTAGCACCAAAATAACAAAAAAATTACAACTATGCTCAGTCACGTTGTGTTCTCCATGCGTTTTCCGTGTGCGTTTGCAATGACGTAAGGTGACTGCAAACGCACCTAGGTTCGATACAACTATTGAGTGTGAAAGCAGACCAACACTGCGGGCAGCGCCGGGAACAATCGCGCTCGGGCTCGGACCGCAGCAAACGAGCCCAGTGTAAAAGCCCCCTTAGATCCTCATGCCTCAACTGTACCATTGCCCAAAGTGCACTCGAAGGACATTCACTCTTTTGAAGTTAATTCAACATGTTGGAGTTGTAGACACACATGAACCAAATTTTTGTATAACCTGTGGTATAGATGAGTGCCAATCAACTTTTTTTGTGATTCAGTACTTTTATCACATGATTTTCACATCATTTTATCACATTAGCACAGTAGGAGTGTTTCAGTGAAGAGTCAGCAGTACAGTTGTATTGTAATATAACGGAGAAAGGTCTGGCTGCAGACTTGCACTCTCAGACTCTTGCGCTTCCAATAGTGACAACACTTGCAGTCTTTTTTATTTTATATTTTGTTCTACTTATTGGATACTTTTTGAATCTCTCAACATATATATACATATATATATATATATTGTGTGTGTGTGTGTGTGTGTGTGTGTGTAGGTATGGTTGACTGGAAGTCTGTCAGTCCAGATGTGAGGAAGACCTACAGAGTGGCGTTGGAGCTCAGCAGGTGTGATGGCTGTAGATGCTGTGGCCATGGAAAGAAGGGGGTCTTCACAGCTTTCTATTCAGACAAAGAGTTTGCTGGATTCTGTTCTATGGACTGCTACTACAGAACGAATGAATGAATGAGTGGTCTATCTATCTATCTATCTATCTATCTGTCTATCTATCTATCTTTTTTTTTAACTTGAATTGGCGACTGAACCTGAAAGCTAAATAAATGTTTTAGTGGATAAAGCTGTGTCTGTTTGTCACTTGACATAAGGTCACTAAAGTCTTCTGACTAATTTTTATATTTGAGAATTTAGTGGTTTTGTCAACTATGCAAAACAAGGTTTTCGAGGGTAACACTTTACAATAAGGTTTCATTTGCTGACACTGATGTATTAACTAACATTTTGTTATGTATGCGTGAGTGTTTTATGGATGTGTATGCGCGCATCAAGTTTATATTTATGTGAGAGTGTTTAATAGGTGTATATGCACGGATCAAGTTTATATGTATATGCAAATATGTCCAGTTGTGTTTGTATGCAGCGAGTTTATATGTATGCTCGAGTGTGTGTAGGTGTATATGTATGGATCGAGCTTATACATATACGTGAGTGTCTGTAAGTGTATGCATGTGTCAAGTTTATATGTATACGCAAGTTATTCACAAGTGTGTATGCATTCATTGCTAACATTATATGTATTGCTATCGATTTCATATTAGTGTGCACGTGTATTTCATATATGTATTTTTGAACATCCAGTAGTATGCATGTATATGTGAGTAATTTACAGGTGTATATGCACGTTTTATGTATGTATTCATAAGCGAAGTTTGATTTAAATCCTACGCGGCTCCTCATACGTCTAGGTATTTATGACCATGCACATGTCTCTTTTAGATTGGCATTGGCCAATCAGATTCCTTGTTGCTTTTATGCTGCACTACATGTTCACAACCAATAGTTTTTGCTGTTTTTGCTCTCAGGATTGAATTCATTTCACATAGAATTTTCATTACTTTAATAATGATGAATATATATTTTCACTCAATTCCAAAAATGAACTTAATTTCATTAAAGCATTTGTTTTAGTTGGGCTCCTGACCCTTGACTTTTTAACATTAGTTTTTTTTTTTTTTTTTTTTTTTTTTTTTTTATCAGGATTGAAGCTAAACTCTGCAGGAAAATGGTTCTCCCGTACTGAGTTTACCCATGCCTGCTTTAAAGTGACTTGGATGGCATCCCAATAATATTATGAAATTTAATATAATCAAAGTACAATAGTTTATAGTATGAGGATATATATATATATATATATATATATATATATATATATATATATATATATATATATAACATTTACATTTAATCATTAGCAGACGCTTTTATCCAAAGCGACTTACAAATAAGAACAATAGAAGCAATCAGACCAACGAGAGAACAACAACAGTATACAAGTGCCATGACAAGTCTCAGTTAGTCTAGCACAGAACTCGTAGCAAGTTTTTTTTTTTTTTTTTTAATATATATATATTTGAACATTATTTGATTAGGTCATAGTGTAAACTGCAAGTCTAAGATAGTAAAATAATGCCATTATCAAATATGTTCATGTAAATAACGTTAGCAGTCCTGATGACAGCGTCACACAAGTCATGAGCAACTTTTGCTATAATTTCCCATAGAGGAGATTTTCTGCTTCCCTTTTAATGCTTCACTTGCCTTCATGATGTCCTTTGAAAAGTCTAAGGAGTTTTTCTGCAAATCCTCAGCGATTTTGCGCCTTTTCACTGCAGAGAAAGTATATGCAATTTTATACCTGTTAGAGATATACTGAGTTGTTTCAGATTGAAAACAAAAATCACCGTACATAACAAAATTACACGTATATATTAGGGATGGGACGGTTCGCGAAAAAAAAAAAGTCGAACCGTTCGGTTCTCCACACACGGTCCGGCACGAGCTAGGACCACGGTTCAACTTAAATCTGACAACGCATCTGTAATAGGTTCTTCCTTCTTATAAATAACACGTAAAAGACAAACAGGGTTTGGCTAATGTATGTTTCTGTTGATGGATGCGCATTCTGGCTTCCAAGTACATTATAACAACAGCGATGAGAAAACTAAAAAAAAAAAAAAAAAAAAAGAAAGAAAGAAAGAAAGAAAGAAAGAAAAAAAGAAAAAAAACTTTGACAAAACATTCACTCTTGTTCAACGCGACTGCCCTGTGCTGGAATATGAGCAGTCATTTATTCCGTCATTACCCGAGTGCTGATAGCGCGCGCACAGGTGAGACCTTAATAGCACACATTAATATGTGTACTAAACTCATTTAAGCTTTGCCAGTTTAAACATTTAAATGCCAGAGGACGCGAGTTCGCGCGCGCAGTGAGACGATTTGTGCATGCGCTCATCCGAAGCGCGCAAAGCCGCGTCTCAGAACGCGTGCAAATATAAAGCTCTCTCTGGAGTATTGCGTTTGAATGCACAAATTAACACAAAAAGTATGTCAAAATGCCCGTCTTGGTAAGTATCCTAAAGCAGACATAGCCGGCTGGACGTACTGAATCAGTGCATTCTTTTAAAGTGACAGTCTTAATATTAATCAAACAGCAACAAAAGAGAAATCACTCACTGCTCATGATTGAATAACATTTGTTTCTTTAATAAAGATTAATCTTTAATTTATACAGTCAAATATGCAATGCTGTATAACATTTGATTACTTTATTCAATTTCTGTACCTAAAAACTAATGCTAGACCTCCCTAAAAAAATAAAATAAATAAATAAATAAAAAAAACTAACAAATCACTGTTTATTTTATTTGTATCTTTACTATTTTGTATTTATTTGTGCTGTTGCTTGTAGTTAGGTAGAATATTCTTTTTTCTTTATTTTTATTTGAAAGTATAGTTTTTCCATAAATAAAGCACATACCGAACCATACTGAAACTGTGACTATAAAACCGTGATACAAACCGAACCTTGAAAAAGTTTAACCGTTCCATCCCTAGTATATATATATATATATATATATATATGAAAACAATTATCATCACATTTAATTTGATTGCATTCTGATATTATTCTAAAACTGTAATTACAGCTTTTTTAAAAGTATCAAGTGAAAGAATTTCTTCACTTTGTTCATATATATATATATATATATATATATATATATGAACAAAGTGAAGAAATTTTGTTTTGTTTTCTTACCCTCTTTTGTGCCTTCAGATGCAGACATCTCTTCTTCTCAAGTATCTGATGATGTTCTTGTGTGCAGTTGGAAATGATGATGATGGTAATGAGGATCTGTAGAACTGTCTAGAGATTTTATATCAGCCAACTGCAGCATGTTACCATAGCTTTACATATTGAGGGTGTGTCATAATGAGTGGTGAGTTTGATCATCTGTTGTGTTCTTCTGTGAATGTCCTGGAGGGTGAATTAGCTCTTACGGGAAATGAAAGCTGTGTTTCAGTTTGCTAAGTGGTTGTCAAGATGCACCTCACTTTCTGTCTGCTGACATTGTTTTTGACAACATAATTAATCTGTTAGTCTGTTAAAGGCTGATGATTTTGAAATCAAAATATAAACACAGCGATCATACAAAAACCTGATTATGGTTTTTAACATGATTATGCACTGATTTCAGTCTCATTGCATTTGTAATAAAGTGTTTTATTTTTGATATATATATATATATATATATATATATATATATATATATATATATATAGATTGATTGATTGATTGATTGAATGAATGAACAACACATGCATTTGTTGGTTAATACATGTTTAGAATGTTAAACTTGTTTAATTCATATCATTCATTTTAATAATTTAAGGTGTTCAAAAATGTATCCCATCATGTTTATGTGGATTAATGAAATAAGCACTTGGTTTATCCTATATGTTAGTAAAAACTGCAAAACGAAACCTTTCTGAATAAACAATGCTTTAAAGAAATGAACAATCTGCAAATGCCAATAAAAGAATGACAATGAAGTATTTGAACTTATAACATGCTGAGGGATATCATACAATAATTTGTTTATGAGTTAATTGGGTTGTAATGCTCATTTAAGCACTCCCTCCTCGATAAGTTTCTCATTACCAGATCATTTACTGATGCTGTAATACTACAATGTAAAACTGTGATGTAAAAAACGGCCAAATTCTAACAGGAACGTACTGTATCCATTTTAACAGTAATATACCATACAAAACAATGAATTCTGGGTAATATCTGTTGTTTTCTATAAAGTAGCTGACTGCAATATAACTATGAATTATCACACCCTACACCTTCATTCAATATTCCTTGCATGAGTTTAATAATATAGTCCACCTGAGAGAGAGAATCCAGAAACTGATGAACACCTGCTGTTAACAAGCAGAATCACTGATGAAAAGAGAAACAACAATAACAGACAAAAGAGAAACAAAAGAACTATGACTTAAAATCAGAAACATTAAATCTCTCAAGATCTCAGCAGCATTATAATACGTTTGACTTTATTTCTGTCATGTCTTAAGAATTTCTCATTGAAAATTATCAGAGGTTTAGATGTTGACTTTTTTATTTTAAATAATGGATTTCTTTAAAGTCACCATTATCGAGAGCAGTTTTTACTTTTGTTGGGCACTTGATCTGACTTTTCAACATTAGTTTTTTTTGGGGGTGTTTGTGTATTTTAACAGCAGATTTGTCAAGAAAAGCCAAACTGCAATGCTGTCATGTGGTGCTGTTTGTGTGTTAACAGTAGCATAATGAACATCAAGTCACCAGACCAGACTTATTCCATGCAGAATTTACTTTATATGATGTCTTGTTAAGTTTATGATAGATGTGTGGTTTTATTGCATGGTTTTATTAATGTGCTAACAACATTTTGAATTATGATAACATTTAGATATACACAAATATCAAGAATCAACATATGAATCTCAACAATGGAGACATTAAATGGTTCATGTTGCAATGTATGCTGGGTACAAGCACAGGACAAAACTCACCCATGACTCCCAGCATGCATTGCAGCATGAATAAATTTATCACCATTGTTGAGATTCATAAACTGATTCTTGATGTGTGTTTGGCTGAAATCTTATATCAATTAAATGTTTATTAAAAGTGTGTTAGATGTCTCTTTATAATTTATAGCAACAGTGTCACTCTTACTGTAATATAAAGTGAAAGGGCATTAAGAACAAAACTCTCTCAGTCAAAGATTGGATGATGGATGAGATCAGTCAACCAGGCTGCTATATGTTTTTAAATCATCACAAATAAATAACACCCCTGGGAAACGCACTATGGTAATGCTGTTTGTGTAGTTATTTAATACTCTGCTGAGATTTTGATAGGGTCTGTGTACCTTTGGATAATTCCTTTATTCGTTTTTGTTTTCACAATGGAAAAACGAATAAACTGTTCATTTTGTGCATATTCTACCATATTCATGAACATAAAAAACAAATCTGAGACATATTGCTTTAAATGCATCAAATAAATATACAATCAAACCAAAACGAAAAATTAAGCTTTTTGATTTACAAATCCGTTTTGGTATACCGGATGTTCCCTGTCGCTTTGCTGCTGGCGCATGCTGCAAAGGTAGTAACGTTATTCATCACTCATGGGGTCAGTGCTGGAGGATCAAGCTGGAAACATAGTTAATATGATAAATAATGGAGCAACGTATTCTGATGTTTCTGCTGCTTTGGCATCCATTGGAATTGAAAGAGGCAATTCCGTGTCCAGCATAAAAAGTTCCTTGGCAGCCGCAACCTGGTAAAGAGGGGGCTTTTGTCCGATGATAATTTGGAGGTGGCAGTGGCCAGTGCTATTCGAGAGGTACGTGTAGTTTTATAACTGATGCTATTGTTAAGGGATCTGTACTGTTTCCCCGTCATTTTACTGCCAGACATATCAGTTTAATGTTATTATGTATACAGACTGGACCATCCTTTGTGCGAAAAATGATGACGGGTTACCTGGCCTCAAAGGGACTGTGCGCTGCAGAACGCCGTGTGGGATCAGCACTGAGGCTTGTCCATCAACCTTACCACCAAGCTCGCTTACAGGTGCCTACTTCACAGTGTTATTTCTCCTGTGTCTAATTGTGTAATCACTCACTTACTCACTCACACAAGTCTGGTTTGCTATCCTTGTGGGGACTCTCCATAAGCTTAATGTTTTTTCTACTGTAATACTATATTCCATCACCCTACACCAACCCCACGCCTAAACCTGCTCCTTACAGGAAATTTCTGCATTTTTGCTTAATCAGAAAAACTGTTTCTGTATGATTTAGAAGCTTGTTTACCCACCGTGACACAAGTCCCCATGAGTCTGTGTGTATCAAGTTCCCTCCCTACTGGAATATAAAAACAGCTACACACACACATTGGGTTTTCATGTTTTATGGGGATAAACAGTCCATTGACATAATGATTTTTATACTGTTGAAACTAATGTATTCTATCCTCTAACCTTAAAATTACCCACCACAGAAAACATCTGTGTTTTTGCATTTTTAAAAACACATCTCTTAGTATGATTTATTGATCTTTTACATACACAGACACACACAGACACACACACACACACACACACACACACACACATATATATATACATATATATATATATATATATATACATGTATATATACATATAAATATATACATGTATATATATATATATATATATATATATATATACATGTATATGTATATATATATATATATATATGTATATATATATATATATATATATATATATATATATATATATATATATATATATAATCAGCTAGTAAACTCAAAAATTGTTTACCATTTACATTCTCAGGGAGCCCGGAACTTCAACCCAGTTCCATACAATGCAGAGTATTTTGGTCACAAATTACATATGGACCAAAACGAGAAACTCGTTATGTGGTAGGAGTTGATGGATACAGCAACAGAGTTGTTGGGCATGCAACCATGCCTATCAAGAATAATCTTACTATCTATGAGGAGGTATTCAGGTGAGTTGGTGTTTGTATAATAGTCATTCTACTCATTAATTTCATAGAGCAGTGAGCAGTTTGTAAATGCTTTCCTTAATGTTTTTCAGACCAGCCGTTCTGTCCAATGGAATGTGGGATCAAGTACATGTAGACTGCGGGAAAGAATTTTACTTATGTAAATCCTATCTGCATACAGATATAATTCAGCAAGAGAGCCTTACAAACAGACGCCTTCAACAAAGGTGAGTAGTTCTTTTTATGACTTGTGTGTATTTTTTGAACCTTACAGCAAAAAATCCAGAGTGAAATTAACTCTGCTGGGAGTACATGTGAGAACACACTCAAGAGTGTGAAAGTGTTAAAATAGGAGTGTTAAATTAACACTGAATCAGAGTTAAAGTTAATGAGATAATTAAGTGATTAATTGAGTGATGATTGACCATTATTGACGAGACCTGATGTTAACGAGCAGAATCAACAAAGATGAAAATCACTATTTTAATGTCACCATTATAGTGGCCAATGTTTGCTTTAGTTGGGCTCTTGACCCTTAAATTTTTAAGGGTCAAACAAAAACAGATAAAACAGACGGGCAAACAAAAAATATTGTTTTTCCTGAATCACTGAGTTAAATTTACATTGTTGATTATTGCAGCTGAATGATTCTTCAGCAATAGGATTACCAGCATTTTAAATACAATCTGTGGAATTTCTTAAAAGTTGTTTGTTCAAAAATCTTTCAAAAGTGTCTTTTATTTAGACATGCAAACATCAAGAATCAACCTGTGAACCTCAACGACGGTGACAATCAAAAAAGCATGTTGCAGTGCATTCTGGGTGCCACCTATCAAAATTCATCCATGGCTCTCATGATGCACTGCGGCATGAATAAATTATTAGCTGAATTGTCTTCGTAATTTCCTTTATTCTTACTATTCTATTTTTGTTTTCATTGCTACTTTTAGTAGTTTGTTTTCTAATGTTTAAGGCTTTAAATAAGTTCAGTGATTCAGGTCAAATATTTATTATGTAAAAACATAATTAATATTGCATGATCATGTTTTTATTTTTGCTCATCTCTATTACAACTGAGTTATAACAGCCAAACCAAATCTAACTTTAAACACGTAAGAGTCAAGAGCCCAACTAAAGCAAACACTGACCACTATAATGGTGACATAAAAAAATGTGATTTTTGTCTTTGTTGATTCTGCTCGTTAACATCAGGTCTCGTCAATAATGGTCAATCATCACTCAGTTAATCACTTAATTATCTCATTAACTTTAACTCCGCTTCAGTGTTAATTTAACACTCCTATTTTAACACTTTCACATTCTTGAGTGTGGTCTCACATGTACTCCCAGCAGAGTTGATTTCACTCTGGATTTTCTGATGTGTACAGACTCTACATCCAACTATGCTCCGGCAACATTCCGACAGCACTGGCTCATTGATAATCTCTGTAACAGAATGAAAGATGTGCATTAATACTGCATCAACCATTCAGTAGCCTATATTTTAACATGTTAAAATGGCAGTGTTTCTCAACCCCAGTTCTGGCGACCCCTGGCCCGACTTGGCACATTTTGTAAGGGAGACATACAAAATGTGCAGAGCAGTGGGTTCCCAGGACTGGAGAAACGCAGTATTAAAATATACTGGAATATTTATGTACACTGTAAAACCCGACAAGTTACTTAACTCAAACCGTTTGAGTAAACAGATTGCCTTGATTTAAACCATGTAAGTTTTAAAACTTTTCATCTAAGGCCGTGTCTAAAGTCAATTGTAGTTCTTGTGTTTCTCTTTTCTTCAGCAATTCTGTTTGTTAACACACAGCAAAATCTCCAGTGTTAATTTAACACTCTGAGTGTGGACTCATATAAACACCAAAGTAGTGTTAAAAGTAACACTGAAGCAGTGTTGAAGTTAATGAGATAATTAGGTGATTAATTGAGTGATGATTGACCATTATTGAAGAAACCTGATGTTAACAAGCAGAATCACCAAAGAATAAAATCACAATTTGTGTGTCACCATTATAGTGGTCAGTATTTGCTTTAGTTAGGATCTTGACCCTTAAGTATTTAACTTTAGGTTTTGTGTGGCTGTGATAACTGAGTTATAACAGACAGATAAACCAGAGGAAATATGATCATGTGGTATTTATTATGATTTGGACTAATTGTCATGTAGTGACCTGAATACCTGAGTTGGGTTTTCTTTTTTGATTACATAAACTAGGTGAAAAAAAATACAATATCTTTCATTTTTGTCCTAATCAGATAGATGTTTTTAAAATTTACTTCTACATAAATAAAGAGTTCTTTATTTAGACACACAGACATCAAGAATCAGCGTGAGCATCACAACAATGGTGACCATCAAAAAAGCATGTTATAACCAATAAAAACCCATAATTTTTGCCGTTTTTATTTGACTTTTTAGTATGTAGTTTTGTGATGTTCAGAGTTGATCTATTTATCTGAATATGCTGTTTGTCACCGTTGTTGAGATTCATACACTGATTCTTGATGTCTGTATGTGCCTAAAACAACTAACGTTTTAAAATCAGAACAGTTTGTAATGGACCCTTACAAAATTAGTAAACACAGACTCTTTCACTGTGGAATGAAAGTTGTTATATTCAATCAAGGATACATAACTCAGAGAAAAGTCTCTGAATGAATTCAGTGATTCAGGTCAAATAATGATTACGTTAAAAAATAATCACCACCACTTGATGACTTTCACTCGCTTATCTGTCTGTTATAACTCAGTTATATCAGCCAAACAAAATTTAATCTTAAAAAGTCAATTGTCAAGATCCCAACTAAAGCAAACACTGACCACTATAATGGTGACAAGCAAATTTTGATTTTCTTCTTTGGTGATTCTGCTTGTTAACATCAGGTGTCTTCAATAATGGTCAATCATCACTCAATTAATCACCTAATTATCTTATTAACTTCAACACTGCTTCAGTGTTACTTTTAACACTACTTCAGTGTTTATATGAGTCCACACTCAGAGTGTTAAATTAACACTGGGGATTTTGCTGTGCAGCAGCTGTTCAATACTAATTCACAATTATCACTCAATTAATCACTTAATTACTAAATTGCAATGTATAGCTTCTTTTTCTGAAATAAACTGAATTAAGTTCAGAGTGCTCATAACCGTTAGTTTTAAAACTTAAATGGTTTAAGGCAATCGGTTGCCTCAAATGGTTTGAGTAAACCTAACATGTCAGGTTTTTAACGATATCTGTTTACTCAAATGGTTTGAGTTAAGTTAGTTGTTGGGTTTTACAGTGAAAAGAAAAAAAATAATTAAAAAGTGCTTCTTTGGTAAAACTTTAAATAAGTAAAAGAAGAGCTGAGTACACCTTAAGTTTTTGTAACCAATAAAATTGTTGGTTCAGTTCATTGCTTGACCACTGAGTCATTAGCATTTATAAAGGACCACTGCTGATGGATTGGCAAAGCAACTGGAAGCTACTGTAGCCATTGAATCGAGAGTCTAATCGAGAGGGTTTTTTTTAATAAAACAAGAATATGGAGTGCTTTTTGCATTGTTACTACAGAATGTTGTGAAGTGGAAGTTTGTCATGCATGTACAGTAGACGCAAGAATGCAGTTGCTTTTCCATCAGATGCTGCTGCTTAAAGTCACTACTAATTTGCACACACATCTGTAAAAAGAATGTGTATGCAATGTATCTGTTCATGTTACACTCACGTATATGGCAAGTTTATTTTTCATAAACCCTAAAGTGTGCTTGGTAGACTGTGATGTTAATACATCAGACTCTTGGTCTTTCAAACCTCTACAAACAAGGCAGGTAAAAGCCTCCTTGAGCTGTGATTTGAGTTCTTTCTCTTGTGGTCTGGGTGGTAAGCTCTCGGAGTCTGAAAGCGACACTCTCTAGACCTTGAGATGCCTCCAACTCCTCCTCGATTTTTTCTAGAATATCCTGCAATCCAGAATCTTCTTCCCTGCATAAAAGAATGAGGCAAATTACAGCTGGTATGTAAATAGATCAATATTACATGCAACAGTTTAAGTAACAAAGGCCCAGTTTCACAGACAGGGCTTAGCTTAAGCCAAGAACTAGGCCTTAAGAGAAATTATGATGTTTAAGCACCTTTTATAGAAATGTCTCAAAATAAACATTACTGGTGTCTATCTTCAGACAAAACAATGGCAGTGACATTTTCAGATGTCGGTGCAAATAACTTTCAGTTAAAATGCCTAAAACATGCATTTCAATCCACCTTTTTCCTCAACGCGGAAGTAAGCCTATGGGTGAGACATGCGGTTCATTAGCCGCTATAGGTAAATAACGAGGAGAATAACAACGTGCAGTAAACGGTAAAACTGTTTGCCGTACAAACCAGTGTGTTCTTAATTAAGATAACATATTAAAATAATATGAAAGGACACATCAATTGTCAATATCAAGCAGTAAAACAAACTGTTTTGTACAGCTAAAAATAGCTGGATGCAAATGAGACCGGAAGCTAGACCCATATAATTTACAAATGGCGGCACCCATTTTTACGTCAGGAAAAAGGTGGATATGAGACTAATCTTAGCTAAAAGTAACTAAAACTATGAATAGATCCTATAAAATATCAATCACCTCATTCTTTTTCGTCTGTGCTGAAGCCTGGAAAAATGGCTAATGAGCATCACGTTCATTTTTCTGGAGTTTTGTCTCCAATACTGGGAACCTTGAAAAGGCATGAAACAATTTTACTATTCATTCTCTTAAAGGGATAACTCAAGTTGTTTAAAACCTGTATCAAATTCTTAAATGCTTGTGCTTAACACTAAATAAGATATTTTGAAGAATGCAGGAAACTAAACTTTCTGGTGCCCATTAACTACCACTGTGTTTTTTTTTTTCAATACACTGTAAAACCTGACAAGTCACAGTAACTCAAACCGTTTGAGTAAACAGATTGCCTTTACTTAAACCATGTAAGTTTTAAAACTTTGCAGTTATGTAATCAAGTGATTAATTAAGTGCTGATTGAGCTTTAGTGATGAACAGCTGCTGTTAACAAACAGAATCACCAGCTCCACTTATTAGTAACCAGACTGACTTTATTTCTGTCAGACGTCTACAGAAGATCGGATTGAGAATTAACTAAGGTTTAGATGTTGATTTATAGTTTCATTTGAAGTAACCATGTTAGAGATCACAGCATTAGGTGGGCTCTTGATCCTTGATTTTTGTCTTAGATTATTTTTTTTCTGGTTGTTGTAACCATGTGTTTTTGAAACATGTTTGTTATAACTCAAAAAAACCCAGAGAAAATATGATCAGGTACTGGTTGTTGTACAGCAAATTGGTGATGATAATCATCAATTATGGAGCTGTTCTGAGTTCAAAATCTTACTAAATAGGTGTTCTATAGTTAGTTCAGTTGATTACAATGAAAGCAATTCAAAAAGTCAGTGGTTCTTTCATAATAAGTTAATATAAAGGACTTTCCAAACAGTTTGGTCTTCTATGGTGTCAATTAGTCACACACAGACATCAATAATCAGCATATGGACCTCAACAATGGTTACAAAAAAAAAAAAAATGCTGCAATGCATGCTGGGTACTATTGTAGTACAAAACTCATCCATGGCTCCCAGCATGCTCTGCTGCATTTTTTTTTTTTTTGGTTTTTTTTTTATGGTCACCATTGTTGAGGTTCATATGCTGATTATTGATGTCTGTGTGTGACTAAGGCTGCATTTACACTGCAGGTCTTGATACCCAAATCCGATTTTCTGACTATATCCGATTTTTTTGACGACCCGCTTACATCATCTTTTAAAAGTGACCCGTATCCGATTTTTGCATTTACACTATACACTGCTGAAACTACCAAACGTAGACGTTCTGACTCGGAAAAGGAAGTAAAACAGCACGAAATACAATGGATGCAGATGCAAATAAAATTATACAGTGTTTTGCTTTCCATAATATATTGAAAAGTCAAAAAAAAAAAAAATCAGCAAAACATTGGTCTCGTACGGCGGAGAAAAAAGCGCTTAAACCGTGCCTCCCCATATCTCGTGAAATGTCTTCAAACTTATTTATTTCTGTAACAACCCTGCATTTTTGCCTGCACTGTCTCTTCGCCCCAAAGACTTAAAAGACATGAAACCTCCGCATTGCTCCACTGTGTGTATCCTTCGTCCTCTATCGCGCCTATAATAAGTCATGTGATCTCAGTTGGTGGCGTCCACCTGAGTTGACGTCACTTTTTTAATGACGTACGACTCGCATTTACTGGGGAATATCCGATTTGTCTGCTTACATGGCACACGCAAATGCACGTATCCGATTCATATCCGATTTATTACCACATATGAATGAGGCCTGAATCCGATCTGAGAAAATCGGAATCCATGCGGTTTTTTCCTGCTTACACGTTCACCGGTCATATCCGATCTGTGCCACATGAGAGGAAAAAATCGGAATTGGGTCACTTGAACCATGCAGTGTAAATGGGGCCTAAGTGACACCACAGAAAACCAAACTGTTTGGAAAGTTCTTTATATTAACTGATTATCACAGAACCACTGGCTCTTAGAATCACTTTTACTGTAATCAATGCAACTAATTACACAACACCTATTTCATCAGAGATTAGATTCCAAACAGCTCAATAATCAATGGTTATCATCACCAATATACAGTATAACAACCATCATTTAGGTACAGGTTAGATAAAAAACAAAAATGCTAACCTGAATGCACTGTAACTTGCTTTGGATAAAAGCAGCTTCTAAGAGTGTGAGTGTGAGTATAACACCTGATGATATTTTCTCTGGGCTTTTGAGTTACAACAAATGGTTACAACAGCCAAAGAAAAAACTAAGACAGAAATCAAGGGTCAAGAGCCCAACTAAAGCAAACACTGATCTCTAACATGGTTACTTTAAATGAAAACATAAATCAACATCTAAACCTTAGTTAATTCTCAATCAGATCTTCTGTAGACGTCTGACAGAAATAAAGTCAGTCAGGTTATTAATAAGTGGAGCTGGTGATGCTGTTTGTGGGGTTGTTTAATCAGATCTTGAGAGATTTAATGTATTTTATTTCAGTTTATTTTATCTAAGGCTGTGTCTGAAGTCAGTTGTAGTTCTTGTGTTTCTCTTTTCTTCAGTAATTCTGTTTGTTAACAGCAGCTGTTCATCACTAATTCACAATTATCACTCAATTAATCACTTAATTATTTAATTGCAATGTATATCTTCTTTCAGTGGACTCAACTGAATTAAGTTCAGAGTACTCACAACTATTAGTTTTAAAACTTAAATGGTTTAAGGCAATCGGTTTCCTCAAACAGTTTGAGTTAACATAACTTGTCAGGTTTTAGTGAGGCTGTGTCTGAAATCAGTTGTAGTTCCTTTCTCTCTTTTCTTCAGTAATTCTGTTTGTTAACAGCAGGTGTTCATCACTAATGCTCAATTATCACTCAATTAATCACTTAATTACTTAATTGCAATGTATATCTTCTTTCAGTGAACTCAACTGAATTAAGTTCAGAGTACTCATAACTGTTAAGTTTTAAAACTTAAATGGTTTAAGGCAATCGGTTTCCTCAAACGGTTTGAGTAAACCCAACTTGTCATGTTTTTAAGGATATTTGTTTACACAAAAGGTTTGAGTTACATTACTTGTCGGGTTTTACAGTGTGTTAGTTTTCAAACTTAAATGGTTTAAGGCAATCGGTTTCCTCAAACAGTTTGAGTAAACCTAACTTGACAGGTTTTTAAGGATATCTGTTTACTCAAACGGTTTGAGTTAAGTTACTTGTCGGGTTTTACAGTGTACAATGGAAGTCAGTGGAGATCAGCAACTGTTTGGTTAACAGCAACATTCTTAAATTCCTGTATGTTCAACAAATGCAAGAACTTCATGGAGGTTTAGAACAACAAGAGTGTGAGTAAATCATGACAGAATTTTGGGTAACCACATACAGTACACACAAAAGACACTACGTAGGTAACAGAAATACTAAGCAAATGACATTGTAATTTATTACAAATTATCAGCGTTCATTTGTTACCTCGTGTTCCTTCTGAATCCATTATTTCATTCCAGTTGGAATCCAGTAGAACAGGGGATTCTGAAGCCCTATGGTCAGCCTGAAGTTTCTGCATGATGCCCGGAACATTGGCCTCAGCTTCAGAGAACTTTAAAACAACAACGCTTTTTGGAACTGGTTTTCCATCTACACTGTAAAAAGTGATTCTCTATACACTGTAAAAAGTGATTCTCTATATTTACTCAATATAATTGTGTCAAAAGATTACAAGCAATATTATTAATTAAATTTAACACATTTTAATTAATTAGAATTAACCATTCAAAATGAGTAGAATAACATGAAAAAATAAGTAAAATTTACACAAAAATATTGATTTCATTGGACAAAAAACAGACAAACAAAAACCCACAATGCTAAAGAATACTATGTTATGCATGCCAGGCCAGTAGCTGGCGATCATGAAACACCCTTCGAAAACATTATATGCATGCACGCGACGTCAGACTTTTTACAAATTCACATTTTTTGTTGCTTACATAGATATGATACAGGCATCATGTTCAAAAGGTTGTGTCTTAAGGCCCCCAAAACAGAGCTATTGAAGACACCTAAAGTTCACGAACAGAATCACTGAAGGAAAAAAGGGTAAATTATTGGTTACCATTACAGTGGTAAGTGTTTGCTTTAGTTGGGCTCCTGACCCTTGATGATTTAATATTACATTTTGTCTTGCTGTTGTAACTCAGTTATAACAGCTAGACAAGCTAAGAAAAAAGATGATCAGGTGGTGTTGGTTATGCTTTTACATAATCTTTGTTTTATAATCGTCGTGTGCATGCATATAATGTTTTTGAAGGGTGTTTCATGATCGCCAACTACTGGCCTGGCATGCATAACATAGTATTCTTTAGCATAGTGTTTTTTTGTTTGTCTGTTTTTTGTCCAATGAAATCAATATTTTTGTCAATAAATTTTACTTATTTTTTTCATGTTATTCTACTCATTTTGAATGGTTAATTCTAATTAATTAAAATGTGTTAAATTTAATTAATAATATTGCTTGTAATCTTTTGACACAATTATATTGAGTAAATATAGAGAATCACTTTTTACAGTGTATCACTTCTGCAACATTTATTGCTCTGAAATTTGGAAACAGATTCAACTTTTACTAAATTCTTAAGTTTTTAATTTACATTTAATCCTATTGTCATGACATAATACAACAATTCCTAGGTGCAATAATAACATCATAAAGTAATAAATAAAAGTTTTCAAACCTTGTCCAAGTTCGGTTTACCCGCGGTGTTGTTGGGAAAATAGATCCAGATGTCCCTGGCCTGGCGAAAGAGAAATGCTGCTGACCTGGAGTTGAAGCAAATGCTGACGTGGAAGGGGAGTTTTGCTGGGTCTCGACAGTGTCTCCGTGGACTTCATAATGTGCCCTGAGGGTCAAGTCAATCATGCTGAAAGACCCTTCAGTATTTGGGAAAATCGCAACATTAGAATCATCCGTCAAATAGAGGCTGTCACAGGTGACCTAAAACAAAAACAAAACAAAAACAATTAGTAAACCATTTACCAGTGGTTTTGGCACTGTGAGCAGGTGCAAGGTCGTGCTGAAAAACGAAATCTTCATCTCCATAAAACTTTTCAGCAGATGGAAGCATGAAGTGCTCCAAAATCTCCTGATAGCTAGCTGCATTGACCCTGCCCTTGATAAAACACAGTGGACCAACACCAGCAGCTGACATGGCACCCCAGACCATCACTGACTGTGGGTACTTGACACTGGACTTCAGGCATTTTGGCATTTCCTTCTCCCCAGTCTTCCTCCAGACTCTGGCACCTTGATTTCCGAATGACATGCAAAATTTGCTTTCATCCGAAAAAAGTACTTTGGACCACTGAGCAACAGTCCAGTGCTGCTTCTCTGTAGCCCAGGTCAGACGCTTCTGCCGCTGTTTCTGGTTCAAAAGCACACGCCTGTGCACGGTGGCTCTGGATGTTTCTACTCCAGACTCAGTCCACTGCTTCCGCAGGTCCCCCAAGGTCTGGAATCGGTCCTTCTCCACAATCTTCCTCAGGGTCTGGTCACCTCTTCTCGTTGTGCAGCGTTTTTTGCCACACTTTTTCCTTCCCACAGACAAACTTTCTTATTTGAATTTTTAGAATGCATTATCTTCTTGTTGATCCATCAGTTCACATTTACAACTCTGATCCCCGGTTTCACAGACAAGGCTTAAGCCTAGTCCCAGACCAAAAATGCATGACTTGAGCTGTTTTAACTGAAAGAAACATGCAATGACAGTGCCTTTGTTTGTCTCAAGATGCACACCAGTATTGTAATTTTCGAAGGCACATTTATAATTGATATTTGAACAAGATATTTAATTGGTCTAATTGAACTATGGCCTGATCCTAGTCTAAACCCTGTCTGTGAAACCAGGCCTGAGTGTTTGCAGTGTAAAAACATGGGCTGATGTTCACATTGATCTAAACAAAAACAGCAGACAGGCTTAATGAAAATGTATTGTCTGCCAGTGCTTTTGGAGTGGCAAAAATAGTGTTTCCCTGGTAACTGCAGTATACAAACCAGCAGCGCTCATTTTTATTTAATAAAATCATAGCCTTTTTTAATTTAATTGTTGCAATAAGCCATATCACAATTATTCTCATTCTGTCCCGAAAATTTAAGACCTTTTGAAATGCTAATTAAGACTTTCTTGAACCATTTAAGACTTTTTATAGCCTTAAATTTGATCAAACTAAATTTAAGACTTTTTAAGGACCTGTGTCCATGCCATACAGCACTGAACAATTCCCTTGTATGTCACATCCATTTCAGGTTTCAGAGTACTAATGGCATACACAGCAAAATCTCTGTGTTAATTTAATTTAATTTAACACTCTGAGTGTGGACTCATATAAACTCTGAAGCAGTGTTAAAAGTAACACTGAAGCACTGTTAAAGTTAATGAGATAATTAGGTGATTAATTGAGTTATGATTGACCTGCAGGAGAAATGGCTTGAAGGAGATGAGATGGAATAGGATCAAGCGGACAATAGTAGGATGATTAGAAAAGATGAGTTTGGAGACTTCTGCCTCAGAGAGTGAAGAGAAGGATCTGAATGAGTGTATGTTCGCTGGTAAGATGTACTTGACAGATTGTGGTGTGGAAAATTGTGCACTGATGTTTTTAATTAACACAGCAGTGAACACACACACTGTACATGCACTCCCCCCACCTACGTTTCCTGCCGGCCCAAGACTCGAACTCGCAACCCTTGGATTGTGAGTCCGACTCTCTAACCATTAGGCCACGACTTCCCCAAGGGGCAGTAGAGCAGAAAGTATCAGTAGCACTGTTGGCATCAAAAGATGCTAACAGTTTAGGGGAAGGAAGTGAAGATGAAACCATAGCAGATAGTCGGGAGGGTGAGAGTTAGCATAGGTTATGTCGAAAGATGACGTGGAGGGTTAAGTGTTGTGTTAGGAACCATGTTGAGGTTAAGAATGAGGAGGAAGTGATCAGAGGTGTGCAGTGGAGTAACCAGTACATAATCAGTGGAGCAGTGTCGTGTGTAAATAAGGTCCAGTTGGTTGCCTGATGTGTAGCCGTAGTTAACACTCTCTTGAGATCAAAAGAGGCAAGCAGAGTGTGGAAGTCTGCAGATAGACGTTTATCTAGGTGGATGTTGAAGTCTCCAAACATAACTAGGTGAGTACCATCCTTATGGAAGTTTGAGAGCAGCACATCTAATTCATCCACAAACTTACCTAGTGGCCCTGGGGGTCGATAAACAACTACAAAATTGATTTCAAGAGGAAAAAAATGGATTTTTCTTTGGATTTTTTTTTTCTTCATTTGTTCTTTTGAGAAGTCTACGGAGTATTTCTTCAGTATGTCCTGCAATTCATCCTTGATAATCTCCCATAACTGTTGTTTCTCAGGCTCTGGAAAGGCATGACATTTTAAATCCTCACTGTAATATATATATATATATATGTTATGACATATCCTCATATATTATATCCTCAGTGTATATGATTTTCTTTTTATGTCTCTCTGACGTAGTTCCTGTGGGTGTATGCTGTCTTTCCATTCTTGATAAATCTATCAAGTTTACTGTCTTTACAAAACAGGTAATGTGATGACAGGAGTTGAAAGACTGGATATAATGTGTTGCTTCATTTTTAAGTAATCTAATTCCTGGTAGCCTTTAAACATTATGTTTACATCCACACACAACACATCTGTCTTCCCTTACCTTCACTTGCTTCATAGGACTTTTTTAGATCCTGGAGACTTTTCCTGTAATTGGAGAGAGTTTTTCTGGTTTGTTCAGATCGAGGCATCTTCTCTTTTATTTTATTCTTGTGTGTTGTAAGAAAACTTGGGTGAAGCAATAAAGGTCTGTCTATCTGCTAAGAGATTTCACAACTCCAGCAACTCAACTTTTTTCAGGATCTCTTGCAATTTGCATATAGGAAGGATGTGGGGGTAGATGATGCACTATTATTTATGTTGCATAATATTTATAGTCATCACAAAACTATGGCTAGTTCTGTTAGAATCATGTTTTTTGATTTTTCGGGTGCTTTTAATACTATACAGCCACATATTTTAGCTAACAAATTAATTAATTTTAAATTGCATAACACAACTATTGCCTGGATTTTAGATTATCTGCTATTATGACCACAGTTTGTTAGGTTTGGTAACAAACAGTCTGACATTATTTTAACTAATACTGGAGCACATCAGGGCACAGTTCTATCTCCCTTTTTATTTACACTTTACACTGCGGACTATAGGCATAGTCAGTCATCCTGTCTGGTACAAAAATTCTCTGACGACACTGCCTTAGTAGGTCTACTTAATCAGGGTGATGACCTTGCTTTTAGAAGGGACGTTCAGTCTTTTTCTAGCTGGTGTGAGTCAAACTTTCTAAAACTAAATATAGGGAAGACTAAAGAACTTGTGATTGATTTTAGAAAGAAAAAGGAGAAGGTCCTCCCAGTCATAATTAATGGCCAGCCGATCGAAATTGTTCATTCATATAAATTTTTAGGTGTCCATTTGGATGAAAAATTAAATTGGAAAGAGAACACTAATGTTTTAATAAAGAAGGCTCAGTCAAGACTTTTCTTCTTGAGAAAACTCAGATCTTTTAACTTTAGTACAAAGCTTTGAGATGTTTTCTATCAGGGGATCTTGGCTAGTGTTATTTTTTATGCTGTTATTTGCTGGGGCAGCTTATCTGTTGATGATAAAAATAGGATAAATAAGCTGATCAAGAGAGCTGGTTCAGTTACTGGTCTTATCCCAGACTCACTTGAGACCATTGTGGAGAAGAGGATGAAGTCGAAATTAAAAAATTTTATGTTTTTTGAAGGCCATCCACTACACAGTGTAGTGGATGGCCTCAGAAGCTCTTTAAGCGAGCGTTTAATTATGCCTTGGTGCTCCAGTGAGCAATTGAGAAGGACTTTTGTTCCTGCAGCGGTCAGATATTTTAATGAACACTGTTGATTGTCAAACTGTTGAACTGTCTGTTCTTTGCCTTGCATTTCTGAATTGTGTAACTGTATCTTGTTATAATCATGTCTTATTGGTCTCTTAATCATGTTTTCATAGTTTTTAAATGTTGAATTATTTATTTATGTGTGTTAGCTGTGTGGTGTGCTTGTTGGCTGTATGTTTTAAGTTGGTGGCAAACCAGTTTCCCTTTCGGGATTAATAAAGTCTTCTCACTCACTCACTCACTTAACTCGCAGGAGCACATGTTCAGGAAAGTCTTGTCATTATGAGGGTGTGTCTCAGACCAGCTTGGTTTCATTGTTTATATGTAGGTATTAGTGTTTTACATTTACAGGTACAAAGCATACATTTGTGAACGTTTTGATTGATACTGAAAAGTATAACTTGGACATATTGAAACATTTAAAACGTAATTTTAGATTATTATGTATTTACTCCAAAAATAAAATAAAATAATAAATTATATCATAAATTATTTGTTTCTATGCATTTTCATCATTTTATCGATAAACAATTTAGATTTTCAGATCCATTAACCTAAACATAACCTAGAAAATATAAAAGACTATAAAATGTAATATGTTCAGGCAAATTATCATTTTAGTAACTGTATAGCATTAAAAAAAATATGAGTCACTAATCCCACACCTCTAAAGCTAACATAACTATTTCTTAAAAATATGTACAGTATTAAATCAAATCTAATCTAAATTAATTTATAAAGAACAAAAAAAAACAAAACAAAACAAAACAACAACAACAAAAAAACATGTACATCAGCCACAAATGCTGGATATTGGATGCTCAAAAAAAGAACGGAACATGAAAGGCTCCAAAATTGCAAAACAGTTTAATAACGGACTTCTCACAAGGTAATGCTTTGTGGTAATACATGAAATACATGTTCAGGAAAGTCTTGTTGTTATGAAGGTGTGTCTCAGACAACTGTTCAGTTTGTTCAATGCCATGAGACAGATTAAATTGACTGCTGCTGAAAATACTATACAATTATGAGCTGCCAGCTGAACAATATTTTCTATATAGTTCTTTTATATTTATTTGTCTTACAGTGTTTGATTGGTGAGCCTGTTTATCAAATATGTGCAAATGCAATGCAAATATTAGATAACAAAGGCTAGGAATAAGTTATGCAAAAATGTACTGTAATGTTATTCCACATCTGTATGACTTCCTTTCTTCCACTTTTAGATCCAAATACTTCTCATAAAGCTGTGCATGTACAGTATATAACAGTTTTGAAGGATGAATAGCTGTGGTATTTTGTTATGTTTAATATTTTCTTTTGTCATGTATTTCTTAGTGCGTGTCATGCCTTTGTCTGATTTTTAAGGTATATCTTGTTAGTAAAAGTATATAAAAACGTAAAACACACCAATGCCCCGTAGCGGGTTCAACTGTCAGGTGTGTTAATGCTCACATAAAAAAAAAAAAAAAAAAACATTCTGTGGTTTACAGGAATTAAAGGTTGACAGAGAAACAGGTTCAGTTACACGAGTGAAGAACAGATGCTGCTTGACTAGATGAACAGCTGATCTGTGTATTCAATAGTTTCTATGTTGAGCAATCAAAAACTATAATAATAATAATAATACATTAAGTACATTAATTGCATATACACACTGTAAAACCCGACAAGTAACTTAACTCAAACCGTTTGAGTAAACAGATATCCTTAAAAACATGACAAGTTAGGTTTACTCAAACCGTTTGAGGAAACCGATTGGCTTAAACCATTTAAGTTTTAAAACCAATAGTTGTGAGTACTCTGAACTTAATTCAGTTGAGTTCACTGAAAGAAGATATACATTGCAATTAAGTAATTAAGTGATTAATTGAGTGATAATTGTGAATTAGTGATGAACAGCTGCTGTTAACAAACAGAATCACTGAAGAAAAGAGAAACACAAGAACTACAACTGACTTCAGACACAGCCTTAGATAAAATAAACTGAAATAAAATACATTAAATCTCTCAAGATCTGATTAAACAACCCCACAAACAGCATCACCAGCTCCACTTATTAATAACCAGACTGACTTTATTTCTGTCAGACGTCTACAGAAGATCTGATTGAGAATTAACTAAGGTTTAGATGTTGATTTATGTTTTCATTTAAAGTAACCATGTTAGAGATCAGTGTTTGCTTTAGTTGGGCTCTTGACCCTTGATTTCTGTCTTAGTTTTTTCTCTGGCTGTTGTAACCATTTGTTGTAACTCAAAAGCTCAGAGAAAATATCATCAGGTGTTATACACACACTCTTAGAAACTGCTTTTATCCAAAGCAACTTACAGTGCATTCAGGTTAGCATTTTTTTTTTAATCTAACCTGTACCTAGATGTTGGTTGTTATACTGTATATTGGTGATGATAATCATTGATTATTGAACTGTTTGGAGTCTTATCTCTGATGAAATAGGTGTTGTGTAACTAGTTGGATTGATTACAGTAAAAGTGATTCTAAGAGCAAGTGTTTCTGTGATAATCAGTTAATATAAAGAACTTTCCAAATAGTTTGGTTTTCTGTGGTGTCGCTTAGTCACACACCAAACTGTTTGGAAAGTCCTTTATATTAACTGATTATGAAGGAACCACTGAGTTTTTGAATGGCTTTCATTGTAATCAACTGAACTAACTCTAGAACACCTATATAGTAAGATTTTGAACTCTGAACAGCTCCATAATTGATGATTATCATCACCAATATGCTGTATAACAACCAATACCTGATCATATTTTCTCTGGGTTTTTTGAGTTATAACAAACATGTTTCAAAAACACATGGTTACAACATCCAAAAAAAAAAAATAATCTAAGACAGAAGTCAAGGGTCAAGAGCCCAACTAAAGCAAACACTGATCTCTAACATGGTTACTTCAAATGAAACAATAAATCAACATCTAAACCTTAGTTAATTCTCAGTCAGATCTTTTGTAGACGTCTGACAGAAATAAAGTCAGTCTGGTTATTAATAAGTGGAGCTGGTGATGCTGTTTGTTAACAGCAGCTGTTCATCACTAAAGCTCAATCAGCACTTAATTAATCACTTGATTACATAATTGCAAAGTTTTAAAACTTACATGGTTTAAGTAAAGGCAATCTGTTTACTCAAACGGTTTGAGTTACTGTGACTTGTCAGGTTTTACAGTGCATTAAATACATTAATATTAACTTCAATTAAATTAAAGTAAATTCAAGTTTATTTGTATAGTGCTTTTTACGATACAAATCATTGCAAAGCAACTTTACAGAAAATTAAGTTTCTACAATATTTAGTAGTAGCTTATCAGTGGTGACTGTCAGTTTATGTGCTTATGATAGGAATTTTCAGAAAAATTAATACAAGACGTAGTCAACCAGATGATGAAACCTATTAACAGCAATTATTGTATGATGCAATCACACTTATAGCAATATTTGGTAGTTCTGTATGTTGTCTCTGGGTTAGCGTCATCTGAGGTCCTCTGACGGGTTGGCATCATCTCTTCTCAGGTGTTCTGGATCCAGACTGGAGCTTGTGTAAATCCTAGTTACCACGGGATGTAAATCCAGCAGAAACAGAGAAACAAATAGAGACATAATTAGCATAGCTGCTGTTCCATCCAAGTAAAATTAATTAGTTTAACCCAAGCTAAAGAATACTAATGCGCATTTGATCAGATATAACTTCAGTCACAAATTATGAGATGCATTATTTGAATGCTTGGCGAACGGAGGTGGATAGTCCAGGGGTCAGAAAGTAAAAGTCCTGCCATATGTTTATTCCACCTATAAACTCAGCAGCTGATTTCACCAGAGGAGGAATCAAGTAATTCCTTCCGAGTCACAAAAGAGTTTCAAGTCAAATCCCAAGTCCTCAAAGAGTTAAAGTTAATGAGATAATTAAGTGATCAATTAAATGATGATTGTGCATTAGTTATTAACACCTGCTGTTATTGGAAATTACAGAGGATCAGATGTTGATTTTTTTTGGTTAAAATGATGCCACCATCATGGAGATCAGTGTTTGACTTAATTGTGTTCTTGACCCTTGACTTGTTGTGCTAGATCTCTCTCTCAATAAAAGTATCGCTTTAATATTTACAGAGAATGAGTTTTAAGTCTGTGAAACACATGAACTCCAGTGGTTTTTAGACACACACAGATATCAAGAACCAGCATATTAATCTCTTCAATGGTGACAATCAACAAAATGCTTCTTGTTGCAATACATGAAAAACTCCCATAATGCATTGCAGTATGACTAATTATGTGTCACCACTGTTGAGGATCATTTGTTTTCTTAATATTGAAGTATTAAAGGGCTCATGACATGGGCTTTTTATTTTATTATTATGGTCTACTAGGAGCAATTATAGTATTACTTAAGTTTTTTTTTTTTAAAATCTTTCAAATAGTAGTGAATTATGACATTTTCCCACCCTGTTTCTCATCCTTTGATTCAAACAGTCTGTTTTTGGGTTGTTTCCCCTTTAAGAGTTCAGTGTTAACGCCCACTGTTATGATTGGCTAACGACAGCACCTACGGATCAATTATTAACATCCCCAGCCAGAACATTTGCGGATTGAGCGTAACTGTTTAGTAGCGGGTGATGCATTCGAAGCGATGGCTCTTGCAATGATAAAACCTTATATGTTTGAGCACATTTGCGTGGCATTGTAATTTTCCTGTACACAGACCCACTCGCTGTCCGTCGACTGAACACTTGTGAGGCGCGTGGCGCGACAAGGATATGAAATGAGCGTAGTTGTCTTGTGCTGGAGGCGGTCATATGCAAATCATTGGAACGTCACTTCGCACCGTGACGTCACTTCTTACCATGGATCCAGAACGAGCTGTATTTAGAGCTTGATTAAATAAATGGCTCGTTTATAATGGGGAGGACGTCTTAAGCTATGACACTTGCAGGATGTTTTAATGGTACAAAGACCTCTTATATTCCAAAAGATCAAGGCAAATTTGGTTTCTCATTTCATGACCCCTTTAAGGTGGAAATTTATAATGAATTATCACTTTATTTTGAAAAATAATAAAGAATTCCAAATCAAGATCATACAGTCATCAAAAGCATAAGTTTCTTGCAAGCTCAAGATTTGCTTCAGTATTGCACAAATGCTTGTTGTGAAACAGTAATGCACTTGCTTAGAGGCAGATTTATCAAAACTGTTAAAAAGGCTCAAGAGCCCAACTGAAGCAAATACTGACCACAATTATGGTGGCAAAGTTTTTTTTTTTTCCTTCTAATTGATTTTATCCAAGGCTGTGCTTAAAGTCAGTTGTAGTTCTTGTGTTTCTCTTTTCTTCAGTGTTGTTGATTGTTAACAGTAGGTGTTCATCACTAATGCACAATCTTCATTTAATTAGTCAGTTAATTATCTCTTTAACTTTAACTCTTTGAGGACTTGGGATTTAACTTGAGACTTGTTTGTGACTTGGAAGGAATGACTTGGTTCCTCCTCTGGTGAAATCAGCTGCTGAGTTCATGGGTGGAATAAACATATGGCAGGACTTTTACTTTCTGACCCCGGGACTATCCACCTCTGTTGGCAAAAGAGGTGTGTTTTTAATCTAGATTTAAACAGAGAAAGTGTGTTTGAACCCCGAACATTATCAGGAAGGCTATTCCAGAGTTTGGGAGCCAAATGCGAAAAAGCTCTACCTCCTTTAGTGGACTTTGCTATCCTAGGTACTATCAAAAGTCCAGCGTTTTGTGACCTTAGGGAGCGTGATGGATTGTAGCGTGGTAGAAGACTAGTTAGGTACGCAGGAGCTAAACCATTAAGGGCCTTATAAGTAAGTAATAATATTTTGTAACTGATACGGAACTTAATAGGTAGCCAGTGCAGAGACTGTAAAATTGGGGTAATATGATCATATTTTCTCGACCTGGTAAGGACTCTAGCCGCTGCATTTTGGACTACCTGTAGCTTGTTTATTGAGGATGCAGGACAACCACCTAGCAGTGCATTACAATATTCCAGTCTAGAGGTCATGAATGCATGAACTAGCTTTTCTGCATCAGAAACAGGTAACATGTTTCGTAGCTTGGCAATGTTTCTAAGATGGAAGAATGGTGTTTTTGTAACACGGGAAATATGATTTTCAAAAGACAAGTTGCTGTCTAATATAACACCCAGATTTTTGACTGTAGAGGAAGTAACAGGATATATTTACACGTTATAGAAATGAAAATGATGGTGTATAAAATAGATTTTTAAGATAAAAAATAATCAATAAAAAATAACATGATGGAGCTCAAACTGATGGACCCTTATTGTAAAGTCTTACTGATTTCTGTTCTGATTTCTATCTCAGTGCAGCACTGGAAATGTTTTGTTTCCTTTTTAATGAATTGCTGCAGTTTGCTTTTGTCCTCATTTGTAAGTCAGTTTGGATGAAAACTGCTTAGTGATGAATGTTAATATACATGTAAATGTAAATAAACATGCTGTTTGCCTGTTTTACCCGCCATTAATTTTTGTTGAGAAAGATGCGTTGAGTATAAATATTTTATATATGTTTTATATGAGTCAGTTATGATATGTCCTGTATGAAAATGCAGGATGTGTGCTAGTTGATAATGTATGAATTTCCACAGACCTTATGAAGCGTATTGGATGGCATCCCAATAGCATTGTGCAATTTTAAATAAGCATTATATAGTACAATAATTTATATTTTAAAGTTTATATTTATTTATTTATTAACAAGTAAATCTTTCTGTGTACTATTCTGTTTTTGTTTTCTCATATTGTAAACTGTTCTTGTGTTTTATTTGATTAGTTATTTATTAGAGGAGTTTATTCATTAAATGAGTTGTTGCCAGAGCAGTTTGAGTAAAGGACATATCTGTGCATTAGACACTGGAATATCACACACCTTTATAGATATCTTCAAATTTAAGAATGGTTCAGTGTACTGATTGCTTATCAAAGCTATTTTGTGTTCAGAACTTAAAAAGAGAGAACAAAGACACGGTGGAGAGATGGAGATAAACTACAACACATCAGGACAATGATACACAGTAGACCCCCCAGTGTTTATATAATCCACACTCAGGGTGTTAAAAAGTAACACTGAAGCAGTGTTAAAGTTAAAGAGATAATTAGTTTAGTAATTGAGTGATGATTGAGCATTAATGAAGAGCATCTGCTGTTAATAAACTGAATCACTGAAAGAAAGAGAAACAAGAACAGAACAAAAAGAGACGAGCAGAAATACAAGAACTACAACTGACTTCAGCCGCATCCTTAGATGAAATCAACACAAGATAGAAGACATTAAATCTCTCAATATTTCAGCAGAGGATGATTAAACAAATCCACAAACAGCATCACCAGCTTCACGCATTACTAACAAGATGGACTTTAGATGTTGATATTTTAGATTTGTTATCAATTAAATTGCCATTATCGAGGTCAGTGCTTAATCCTTACAATTAAGAGCCATTAACACAAACGCACATTTGTAAGAAAACAAAATAAATTAAATGTTTTTTGACTTTATTGCCACCGAATCTCAAATCCACCATACCTTTCGAACATCTGGAAGTGAATGAACCTTGGACATGCGCATTAACATGCCAGTCAGTACTGCGCGCACAAGTATTTACGATAAATACATGTACGTGACGTCACCACATTACTGTGTATGCGTTTTATAGACATACCTTATGTCACTTTGCGCATATGTGGTAAACACATACGTGAAGTCACTGCGCTACAGTCTGCAGCAAGGAGTACTTGGCAGTTATTGAGAATTACAGAGGATCAGATGTTGGTTTTACTGATTAAAATGATGCCACCATCATGAAGATCAATGTTTGCTTTAGTTGGGCTCTTGACCCTTAACTCCTGTCTTAGTTATTTTTATGGAGACAGGGGTAACTGCAACCTGGAGCAATGGGCGTGCCGAAAGGTTCATTGGTGAAAGGAGCTTTACTGTGTTGTCCAATCAGCGGTAAATATACATGTACGTAATCTCCTTTAGACAAGAGAAGGTGGCGGCGATAAGACGTGAGGTAATTATTCATCATACGTTTATCTATACTTTATATACCACAAATATGTATATTAAGATAGCTTGTTACAATACGATCATAATTTTCCTTTTGCGTTATATCTTGCAGCTTTAGTAATTGGTTTATTGTTGTTGACCGCATCGGCATCGAAGCTCTCAGAGTTGATAGTTTGTATCGGCGTCCTTTTTGTGCAATACAGTACAGAATACATCCTGTAAGTATAATAATTATTACCACCTCTGCTATTACAACTGTACTAAGATCACTTCACAATCTATGAAGACGATTAGACAAAAAAATAAAAAAATAAAACTAATTTAGAGTTTGTTTCTACCTTTCTGCTACACTGTAAAACCTGACAAGTCACAGTAACTCAAACCGTTTGAGTAAACAGATTGCCTTTACTTAAACCATGTAAGTTTTAAAACTTTGCAATTATGTAATCAAGTGATTAATTAAGTGCTGATTGAGCTTTAGTGATGAACAGCTGCTGTTAACAAACAGCATCACCAGCTCCACTTATTAATAACCAGACTGACTTTATTTCTGTCAGACGTCTACAGAAGATCTTCTTGAGAATTAACTAAGGTTTAGATGTTGATTTATTGTTTCATTTGAAGTAACCATGTTAGAGATCAGTGTTTGCTTTAGTAGGGCTCTTGACCCTTGATTTCTGTCTTAGATTATTTATTTTTTTTGGATGTTGTAACCATGTGTTTTTGAAACATGTTTGTTATAACTCAAAAAACCCAGAGAAAATATGATCAGGTATTGGTTGTTATACAGCATATTGGTGATGATAATCATCAATTATGGAGCTGTTCAGAGTTCAAAATCTTACTAAATAGGTGTTCTATAGTTAGTGCAGTTGATTACAATGAAAACCATTCAAAAAGTCAGTGGTTTTTTCATAATCAGTTAATATAAAGGACTTTCCAAATAGCTTGGTCTTTTATGGTGTCAACTAGTCTCACACACACACATCAATAATCAGAATATGAACCTCAACAATGGTTACGAAAAAAAAAAAAAAAACATGCTGCAATGCATGCTGGGTACTATTGTAGTACAAAACTCATCCATGGCTCCCAGCATGCTCTGCTGCATTGTTTTTTTTTTTTTTTTTTTTTTATGGTCACCATTGTTAAGGTTCATATGCTGATTATTGATGTCTGTGTGTGACTAAGTGACACCACAGAAAACCAAACTGTTTCAAAAGTTCTTTATATTATCTGAATATTACAGAACCACTAGCTCTTAGAATGACTTTCACTGTAATCAATCCAACTAATTACACAACACCTATTTCATCAGAGATTAGACTCCAAACAATTCAATAATCAATGATTATCATCACCAATATACGTATAACAACCCACATCTAGGTACAGGTTAGATAAAAAAAAATGCTAACCTGAACACACTGTAAGTTGCTTTGGATAAAAGCAGCATCTAAGAGTGTGAGTGTGTGTGTATAACACCTGATGATATTTTCTCTGGGCTTTTGAGTTACAACAAATGGTTACAACAGCCAAAGAAAAAACTAAGACAGAAATCAAGGGTCAAGAGCCCAACTAAAGCAAACACTGATCTCTAACATGGTTACTTCAAATGAAAACATAAATCAATATCTAAACCTTAGTTAATTCTCAATCAGATCTTCTGTAGACATCTGACAGAAATAAAGTCAGTCTGGTTTTTAATAAGTGGAGCTGCTGATGCTGTTTGTGGGGTTGTTTAATCAGATCTTGAGAGATTTAATGTATTTTATTTCAGTTGATTTTATCTAAGGCTGTGTCTGAAGTCAGTTGTAGTTCTTGTGTTTGTCTTTTCTTCAGTAATTCTGTTTGTTAACAGCAGCTGTTCATCACTAATTCACAATTATCACTCAATTAATCACTTAATTATTTAATTGCAATGTATATCTTCTTTCAGTGAACTCAACTGAATTAAGTTCAGAGTACTCATAACTGTTAGTTTTAAAACTTAAATGGTTTAAGGCAATCGGTTTCCTCAAAAGGTTTGAGTTAACATAACTTGTCAGGTTTTAGTGAGGCTGTGTCTGAAGTCAGTTGTAGTTCCTTTCTCTCTTTTCTTCAGTAATTCTGTTTGTTAACAGCAGGTGTTCATCACTAATGTTCAATTATCACTCAATTAATCACTTAATTACTTAATTGCAATGTATGTCTTCTTTCAGTGAACTCAACTGAATTAAGTTCAGAGTACTCATAACTGTTAAGTTTTAAAACTTAAATGGTTTAAGGCAATCGGTTTCCTCAAACGGTTTGAGTAAACCCAACTTGCCATGTTTTTAAGGATATCTGTTTACTCAAATGGTTTGAGTTAAGTTACTTGTCGGGTTTTACAGTGTAGGTGCCCAACCAATGCAGAGTATATTCAAGTATCCAACACACTGGTTGTGAAGAACCTTTCCAGAGAAATATAAAAGGAAATAACTGTGTAAGTTACATTGTTTTTAATCCATTGATTTATCTCTATCAACATAATCACACACAATATTGTAGTAACAATATATTGTAATCTTTATTTGCTGGAAAATGACAATCAGTTTGTGTTTTAAGCACACCTGACACGTCCCTAAACCGGAAGTTTAAAGCAGAACGTGCTCCACTTGCAGGTTATTGTAACATATCTAAGCACACTGCCATATGCATCATTTATTTTTGCACTTTTAATCAATTTTACATTTTCACTTCAATGTAAGGAAGATACTGTACTACAGATATTTAAATCTTTTTTTTTTTGTATCTACTCCACTTTTTCACTGCCTGACCATCATCTTAATGTTTATGCAGTTCAATGTTTTTATTATTTTTTATATCTAAAGCACCTGTTCAATAAGTATTTAGATGTTTTTCATATCTGTCACGGTCTAGGCATGATCTGTTTCTGTTGTTCTGATGAAGGAAACTTGTGTTGGGGAGGATTCAGTGTCTGTTGAGGTCCATGTGAATGTGCTACAAAGTGAGTATCAGAAAACACATCCAGACACCTGGACTGTCAAAGACCACACGGCAGGAACATTCTCCTGGAGACGCTGAGAAAGCACGGAAGGAATGTCTGTGGAGGATGTACTCAAAAAACACCCATACTTAAGAACACCTGCTGGAGTGAGTATAGTAAAAAAAAAAATCATCAATTGTAAAATATCTTTTCTTGTAATATTTTATTCTTCTGTACCCTTTTAGCCCATCTGTTAAAAATTAAACAATAGTTTTAGAAATCAATGTAAGATTTATCAGTGTATACAAGAACATGAAATGCATCGTATATTGTGACCCTTATACATTAGCTTCTAATAGTTTTTGCAGTTCTGCACTGTATGTAGCTACTCTGTCTGAGTCAAAGAGGATGGAACAGAATCTGATGAATTTGAAAAGCGTTTCTTTTTCTCTTTTTTTTAAATTATTATTATTTTTTATTTAATTTTTTTTTTTATGAAGGGGGACCCTGCTACACCCTTTCCTACCACACAGCTGATAGATACTGACTGGAAAATGGCGATCATAGGAGGAGGGCTCAGTGTGGTGACAGAAGATGGAATAGACGTGTGCCAGTGCACCAGCCTTGATAAAGCCTTCATAACAGCCTTCTGGATGTATTCTGCTTTCAACATTGCATATCCAACACACCTGAGAAAAACACTGACTTTCCTTCAGAGGCACATTGTTAACATTAGAAGATGGAGACAAGCACTGCCAGTAACTTTCCTCTGAGTGATCAGCCTTTTGTATTAGATCCTCATGCCTCAACTGTACAATTACACAAAGTGCACTCGAAGGACATTCACTCTTTTGAAGTTAATCCAACATGTTGAACCAAAAATTAGTATAACCTGTGGTATAGATGAGTGCCAGTCACCTTTTTTTGTGTAGGTATCATTGACTGGAAGTCTGTCAGTCCAGATGTGAGGAAGACCTACAGAGTGAGTTTGAGCTCAGCAGGTATGATGGCTGTGGATACTGTAGCCATGGAAAGAAGGGTGTCTTCACAGCTTTCTATTCAGACAAAGAGTTTGCTGGATTCTGTTCTATGGACTGCTACTACAGAATGAATGAATGAGTGAATGAATGAATGAATGAGTGGTTTATCTATCAATCTATCTATCTATCTATCTATATATATATATAATTTTTTTTTTTTTTACTTGAATTGGCGACTGAAACTGAAAGCTAAATAAATGTTTTAGTGGATAAAGCTGTGTCTGTTTGCTTAATTGGTTAATGTCACTTAACATAAGGTTACTAAACTCTTCTGACAAATTTTTTAATTTTATAATTTAGTGGTTTTGTCAAATATATATTTTTCTCTATCAGGCAAAACATAGTTTTCGAGGGTAACACTTTACAATAAGGTTTCATTTGTTGACACTGATGTATTAACTAACATTAACTATGAGCAATACATTTGATACAGTATTTATTAAACTTTGTTAGTTAATAAAAATACAGCTGTTTGTTGTTTGTTCTTGTTAGTTCACTTCACAGTGCATTACCTAATGTTCACAAATACAACTTTTGACTTTAACTTAAGAACAGCTAGTGCGACTAACCGTGTTAAGAGATGTTTGTATTCTTGAAAAATAATTGTAATTTGTTTTTGATTATTGATAAATCAAGACCTAAACTTGCGGTGGTGATGACGTCAGTAACCCGCGCCATGCAGAAGTTTTGAAGGTACTTTCAAAAGTAATTTAAAATAATATTCTTAATATCATTAACGCCGTTTTTACTTCGGAAGAATTAAATTTGGTTTTATAGGATTATTTTGAATTTATGGTTTCCTTTTAATCTGTGGTTAAGAGTATATAGCTCGGCACCTTTTTTTTTTTTTTTTTTTTTTTTACAGCCATCTTTCGCATTACCTTTTGGCACGCCCCACACCTTTCGGCACACCCATTGCTCCAGGCTGCAGTTACTACTACTTGTTTCTCTGTAATAATGCATGCTGTATCGTAAAGCAGAGCAGTCAGTGCTGTACAGTGAGCAGCTATTAGTTGTTTTTACGCAGTAAGACAGTTGTCATGAGCTGGCTTGATTACAATCAGCTTTTTTTTTTATGTTTACTTTTATATGAATAATCATTCCTGTGAAACTTATAATAATTATAGTGAATGAATTTTGAAAATTGGAGTCCAGTACCACATTAGCGCACACACAGACATCAAGAACCAGCATATGAATCTCAACAATTGTGACAATCAACAAAATGTTTCATGCTGCATTGCATGCTGGGTAACATCATAGTACAAATTCCCATCATGCACTGCAGTATGAAAAATTATTGTCCCCACCTTTGAGGATCATATGATAAGTGTTCATATCTAAAAGCCTGAGCCGAAACAGGTCTCTTTTTTTTTCTTCAATATTTCTAGCGTTATGGTGGCATGTTAAACAGGACTTTTTTTCAGGACTTAGAGTTCAGCAATAGATGAATATCAGTCAAAAAAACAAAAGAGAGACCACTTCAAGATGTTCATTCATCATAAGTCAAAAGTAGAAAGTAAAAACTCACCTGCTATTTCAAGCTTTGCTGTAAAACAGCATTATAATTATTTAAAAGCACATTACTTTGAGATAATAAAAAAAGGGTCAAGAGACAAACTAAGCAAACACTGATCTCCATGATGGTGGCATCATTTGAACCAATAAAACATCAACATCTGATCCTCTGTAATTCTCAGTAACAGCAGGTGTTCATCACTAATGCACAATCATAATTTAATTAGTCACTTAATTATCTCATTAACCTCCCACCTCTGATTTATACATATATAATACATACTTTAAAATATAATTTATTTTAGTGATGCAAATCAGAATTTTCATCAGCTGTTACTCCACTTTTCAGAGTCATGATACTTCAAAAAATTATTCTAATATACTGATTTATTACCAGTGCTGGAAACAGTTTTGCTGCTTAATATTTTTTGGATTATTTGATGAATAGAAAGCTAAAAAGAACATCATTGATAGTAAATTAACATATTGGAATGATTTCTGAAGGATTATGTGACACTGAAGACTGGAGTAAAGGCTGATGATGATATATATATATATATATATATATATATATATATATACACCCACATAACATACATTTTATCTATATATCTAAATAAAAATAGACTATAGATATTCAGTATGTGACCCAAAATAATTAACTACTTGAGTAGTTTTTTTATCTGATACTTTTTTATTCTTACTCAATTAACTATTCAGACTAGTACTTTTATTTTTGTATTATTTTTGGGTACTTTACCCATTTCTGTAGTTACAGCAGTTAAATAACTAACATTGAAAAGAGTCATACTGCCTAACTACTGATCCCCATAATGGTGACATCAAACCAAACTATTATTTTCAATAAACCATCAACACCTATGTTAATCTCAATAAGAACTTTTTTAAATTTGTCACAGAAATAAAGTCAATCTAGTTTATCAAAACTGAAGCTGGTAAACCTGTTTTAGGAGTTATTTATGCTGGAGCTTGACGTCAAACAAAGGTTGGATTTTCACTTTCAGCCAACATTTGACTTCTGAGCAAGGTAAGTCCACATCTTGTGTGATGGGAAGCTTTATTAGAATGTTAGAGGATAATGTTCTAACAATGTTATCACAACACATTTTTGAATGTTTTTAGAGAATGTGATCCTACCTTTTAGCAGAACATTCTGGGAACTAAAATAAAACTTGCCGCTGGAAACATTCACAGAACATGAAAAATTCCTATGTGGGTCAGCTGTTCATCTAGACAAGCAGCATCTGTTCTTCACTTGTGTAACTGAACCTGTTTCACTATCAACCTTTAATTCCTGTAAACCACAGAAGGTTTTGTTTATGTGAGCATTAACACACCTTTCCACACCTTACAGTTGAACCTGCTAAACTGTGCAGTTTTATTTTCAGGGGCGTTGGTATGTTTTATATTTTTATATAATAGGTACCTGTCCCTTTTACTAACAAGACATACCTGAAAATTCAGACAAAGGCATGACACGCACTAAGAAAGATTATTCACCCATCAAACCTGTTATGTACTGTACATGCACAGCTTTATGAGATTTATTTGAATCTAAAATTATTTGTGAGATGTAATTTCTCAAAATAACTTTACCACAGAAGAAAGGAAGTCATACAGGCCTGGAATAACATTGGGAGAATAAATTATTCCTAGCCTTTATTATCTAATATTTACTTTACATTAGCATATATTTGCTAACAGGCTCACCAAACCTATCACTGTAAGACAAATAAATATAAAATAACTATATAGAAAATATTGTTCAGCTGGCAGCTCATAATTTTATAGTATTTTCAGCAGCAGTCCTTCAGGGGTAGGCAAACTTGGCCCTTCCAGGCCGCTTTCCTCCAGAGTTTAGCTCCAACACTAATCAAACACACTTGAACCAGCCCAAGCGTGTACGTCTCTGGACTGCAAGAGAGGGGCGTAACTTGTAGTTGTCCAAATCACAAAGAACCACGCGAGAAGTCAAAACGAGATGCTGTCGGCAATATGGCCGCTTCCATTGAGAGACAAAGGTGAGAATATATTTTTTCCCAATTTTTTTTAAGTTGAAGTCTTTTCATACAATGGTATTGTTTTTGGAGTTAATAATCCATTAAAACTAAAGTGTAAAGTAAGCAACATATAAGCAAAAGGTGTAAAGATGTTATCCCCCAAGTTCAGAACTATGGCCCAATCATGGTTCAATCTAAACCCTGTCTGTGACCTACATAATACAAGTACACCCGGCTGCAGCCTGCAGATCGAGGCGGGGCTGCACCTGGGGCGGGGCTTTACGTGTCGCCCCACCCCATACCTACTCTGATTGGTTCGATCGTCTTTCATAGACATACATGATAGGAAATATGTGCGTAGTTGGTGTATGACGGAGTATGTTGTTTAAAAAGCTAAAAATGCTGTGCAGTTTTACAAAACCTTCATTATAAAGCACAGTTGTTTATTGTTAACTTGACTCACTATGTCTGATTTATTGAATCACGAGATGTTAGCTGCGGCAAGTTTAATCTTCTGGACCAGTCGAATTCACAAATGAATCACTGGGACATTTTAAAACACTTAACGTGAAAGTACGTGGCTTTATGCATAAAAACGGTGTTTTAAAAAGACCAAACTCAGTAAACAAATTATTAATAAAGCATTCTATTCACAGACAAGCAGATATGAGCCCAGAATACGAACGCAACGCGTTAAGCATTTTCCTCCCTTAACCTGCTTGTCTGTAAATAGAATGCTTTATTAAAAATGTTTACTGAGTTTGTTCTTTGTAAAACATGTTTTAATGTATTACGCCACGTTAAGCGTTTTCCTTTTAGGCCAATGGTTTTCTATGGGAGGAAAACGCTTAACACGTAATTAAACGCATTGCGTTCTTATTCTGGACTCATCTGCTTGTCTGTGAATAGAATACTTTATTAATAATGTGTTTACTGACTTTGGTCTTTAAAAAAAAAAAAAAAAAAAAAAAAAAACCTTTTTAATGCATTAAGCCACGTTAAGCATTCCAGCTGATTGTAAAAAAAGAATCGGCTCAGAGAAGATACCAATTTAATATATTAATTTAATATAAATAGATACTACTTTAAGATATTACTATTAAGTTTATCTCAATATTTGACCGCAGTGGCTGTGAGACATCTGCACTAAAATAAAAGCACAATGCACATGAAATTGCGTTCATTACTATAGCAACAGATTTCTGGTAGGCTATGTCCTTTCAGAATCATCACTGGCCGATAGAAATAAAAGTTTCTCGATTTATTCATTTTAAAATAATGAGGAGCAGCATATTTTCCTGATATAAAGGGGAGGAAAAGTCTATGCTTTGCAATGTAGTAAAGAAAATTAAAGTTTCATAAAAATTGAAATGGCACACAGCAGACACATTAGCCTGTTGCAGATAATTATACGTAACAATAATTGTCTTGTCATGCTATATAAATTAAAACAATACTTTCTCATACTCTGGTGATATGAAATAATCAAATTTACAAAAATTATTTAATTCATAATTCATTCTTCTATCTGAAGACCTGATCCTCCCTCTGTGGATAATCAACCCAATTCATGTAGTTGGTTGTTCATCTGTTAGCCTAAAGATCAGCTTAATTTAGCAAAACAATAATTTCAGAGACATGGTGAGTTACAGGTGAATGTTTTATTTTTTCTTCTGTGCATTATAATGAAGGCTTTGTAAAGCTGCACATCCTTTTTAGCTTTTTAAACAACATACTCCATCCTACACCAACTACGCACACATTTCCTATCATGTATGTCTATGAAAGACCCAATCAGAGTAGGTATGGGGCTGGGCTACACGTGCAGCCCCGCCCCAGGTGCAACCCCGCCTCGATCTGCATGCTGCAGCCGGGTGCTTCTCACATAATATAGCATATTTGTAATTTTGCTGTAAAACACGTTTTATAATGCATAACTAACAGGGGAGCTCCATTAAGTACACGTCCCAAAAGTGGATTAACATAAACCATATATACATCTTGAAGACGATTAATAATGTCTATTTATCATAATCTTTGATAAGTATTTCAGATGAGCACATCTAATAGACCTGAAACAGGCATCTGAGTGATGAACAAATTTGGGTAAAGTAACTAAACATAAATTATCTATTTTATTTGTCCACTTGCAGTATTGATAATTTAAGGAACATTTATCCAGTGTTGAGTGACTGATGGATTTGTGTATGTCACAACAAAAAATAAATTTTGCTTCTTTTACTGAAATGCAGAGGTGGGACTTTCAACTCACAAGCAAGTCTTCAAGTCATATCCCAAGTCCTCAAAGAGTTAAAGTTAATGAGATAATTAGTTGACTAATTAAATTATGATTGTGCATTGGTGATGAACACCTGCTGTTATTGAGAATTACAGAGGATCAGATGTTGATGTTTTATTGGTTAAAATTGGTACCACCATCATGGAGATCAGTGTTTGACTTAGTTGAGCTCTTGACCCTTGACTCCTGTGTTAGATATCTCTCTGTAATAATGCATGTAGTGTTGTAAAGCAGGGGGATTAATACTGTACAGTGAGCAGATATTAAAATTTTTTATGCTGAGATAATAATCAAAAGTTGGTCTGATTACAGTCAAAATAACTTTCTGTATCTAAATGTCTAGATTTTGCATAATCAACCCTGTAAAAAAAAGTGCTGCTCTAATAGTTACTAGAGTTGTGACCTTCGCGAACGAACCGATTCTTTTGAACGGCTCATAAACATGAACGATGGGAGCGGAGTCGCGGCTGGAGGGGAGCCGTTCTTTCTGTCGTTCTTTTTTGACGACAGAGCTCTTCCGCGAGACAGAACAGTTATAGGGGGAGGGGCGCACCCAGCGCAGGCCAACCCTTTATAGCGTGATGATATTAGTTATTAGTGGTGCACGCATCCTTCACGTGAGTACTCCAGTGGAAAAAAAACAGTGGAAAAAAAAAGTTTACAGTAGTAATAGTATGTAGTATGTAGACATTTCCATTTTATTTATTCTAATTTTATCTACTTTAAATATTTTTTGTTTTCTATCAAAATGTCCTTGTGTGATAACAATGTTCTTGTGTGGAAGTGTTTGTAGTAAAAGCTGTTTTGCACAGAAATTCATTGCAGCCGGCTTTGTTTTTGATGTTTATTTGTGAGTAGGTATTGTATGAATAACATAAGTCAACGTAGCTTTACACACACACACACACACACACACACACACACACACACACACTTTGTACTAAAGGTAAATCCAAAATAGTGATGTCATTGTCTAAGCAGAGGGATTTGTGCAACCCTATGGAATATAGTCCACACATGACAAATGAGGTAATAATCAATATTTCAGAATAATTCAAACTCAGATATTGGTGTGTGATATCTGAGTTTTAATTATTTGACTACAAATCTCACCTCATCATTCCTCCCAGTGATTATTTCCAGGATAAACTGAGATGCCTCCAAGCTGGCTTCTTAAAACTGACTAAATATTTAAAAAGAGCCAAAAGAGTCGAAGATCCGGAATGCAATGCATACTTTTTTTTATTTCTTTTTAGTCCAGATCTAACTAGACACACACAGACATCAAGAACCAGCATATGAATCTCAACAATGGTGGCAATCAGCAAAATGTTTCATGCTGCAATGCATGCTGGGTAACACCATAGTAAAAACTCCCATCATGCACTGCAGTATGAAAAATTATTGTCACCACTGTTGAGGATTCATATGATAAGTGTCCATGTCTAAAAGCCTGATCTAAAAGAAGTCTCTTTTTCAATATTGAAGCATTATGGTGGCATGTTTAATAGGACTTTTTTTTACAGTTCAGTAATAGCTGAGTGTCAATCAATAAACAAAAGAAAGACCATTTCTTGATGTTCATTCTTCATGCGTTATAGGCAGAAAGTGCAAGCTAACCTGCTTCTTCAAGCTTTGATTCGGCAATGCATAAACACTTGCTCTAAAATAACATTGTAATTGCTTAAAAGCAAATTACTTTTAGTTAATGAAAGGGTCAAGAGCTCAAGTAATGCAAACACTGATCTCCATGATGGTGGCATATAAAACCAATAAAATAAACAATATTTACCAATAAAACAAATAAACAATAAAACATCAACATCTGATCCTCTGTAATTCTCAGAAACAGCAGGTGTTCATCACTAATGCACAATCATCATTTAATTAGTCACTTAATTATCTCATTAACTTTAACTCTTTGAGGACTTGGTATATGACTTGAAGACTTGCATGTGACTTGAAAAGTCCCACCTCTGGTATAAATAACCTCTAACACAGAGAAGAGTGAAAACTCCTCACATGACGGCTAAGTTACTGAACATCTGAACATAACGAACCAAATGCACATTGACGGATCTTCTTCTGTCTGTTCTGCAAAATGTAAACATATGTATATTCATGCAAGCATGCAAGCATGGAAACATTTTGATTTTCTCAAATACATCAAAGTAAGAGCGCAAAGGTCTCTCTCACACACACACTCTCTCTCTCTCTCTCTCTCTCTCTCACACACACACACACACACATACACACACAATATAATATGCTGTTATACTCCATATAGCTTCATATACAAGTCAGAAACTAAGCTTTTTTTTGCACAGGCTTATCTAAAGGGTTAATGGTCCCACCTAGTGATCAACTGTAAAAATAACAAATTTATCTCTTCCCAGCAGGGAAAACCACAAACAATCAAGAATGCATGATTATATGGTGTCATGGCTTTGCAATCAAAAAATGTCATTATAATGGAAGTCAATGGGGCAAAAAACAGCCACCAACAATAAATGAGGGAGAAAAAATTTACATCTAATGCTGCACAAAAACTAAAAATGCATCAAAGCCAATGTTGCTACTAATCTTTGACATGCCCAAGAATGTTATAAAAAGTAAAAAAAAAATCCAGCCACAATTACTTTTATATTGAAAATAAGTCATTTTGTTTGTTTTTTCCCCCAAATCAGTGACATAATTTATGAACTTGGCAATTAAAGAGTTAAAATCTTGGATTTTTTAAAAACATTTGGTAGTTTTGATCAGGACTGAGGTTGATTAATAGATTTATGAAAAAATTTTTTTAAAAAAAAATATTTATCTGATACATTTTTACAGCAGTTTAATTGAGTGGATGTTTTCCTCCCGAACATAACGAAAGGGTAGTGAATTTGAACAATGCACAAGGGTTAATAAAGATCTTCATCGCTAGCAAACAACAGCCTTTGCAGATTCGCTTTCAATTCAGTGCAGATCCAAAGCCACGTCTTCAACGCTCTTGATGTTCTTAAACTTTCTGTTATAACTCTTGATTGAACCGCTTCAGATGGCTCAGCACAAGTGGTAGGGAACTGAACGAATCATTCAAACTGATTCACAAACCAATTCACTGGTTTGTCAACTTGTTTGATCAAGCGTTTAAACAGAATTGACTCAAAAGAATGAATCATGAGGTCATTGGTGCCTGTGTGTATGATGATATGTGAAGGTGTACCAAAGCTGGAGTCAGAAAGTATTCTGAGGGCATCACCCGTTTTGGGGCACCAGAGTTTTGTTGTTTTATGGCCTGTTTCTCAGCTGGAGTTATAGCTGGGTTACACTTTATTTCAATAGTCCACTTTAGACATTCTGCTAACTCTCAGAGTAGACTGTTAGGGTAGGTTTAGGGTTTGTAAAGTTGTATTGTAAGTTGGCAATAAGTTGACAAAGAAAATGTTAGAAGATATTAAGCAGACAGTCTACTAATACTCTACTAACTGCTAGTTGACATGTAGTTGAAAAGTTACTTATTGTTAGTAGAATGTCTAAAGTGGACTATCGAAATAAAGTGTTACCTGTAGCTGTAGTGTTTTTCTGAGGGGTCTCTGGGTTTCTGGGGGCTGCAGGTGTTTCTGCTTCCCTTTGGATGTTGCTGGGCTGTCATATCAACTTGTAGAAAACGTGCATCCGATGACCGCTTTAACGCAGTCTCACACAAGAGTGTGCTGCTGCTCTGCGCCGCTAGAGGGAGCACGAGTGTCCTTCACATGAGCCGAGCTAAAAACGAAAGTGAAAGTAGCGAATAAAAAATATAACAAATATCTGAACATTGCTTCAAATTTTTATGTTTAAAAGTTAACAACAACTAACAAATATTCAAGAAAATGTATTAAAAAGAGAATTACAGCTGCTTGCAACTGCTGTTCAGTTCAGTTTGAAAAGATGTGCCGTATTAAGATGAATTTCATCATTCATAATTTCAACCATGTCAATTTCAATCTTATAATTGCAATTATAATCTTGACTTTTGATGTTATAATTATGACTTTTATCTCACATAAATGTGTTAATGGCTGTATAAAAGGCAGTTCCAGTAATTTCTTCCAGCATTCATCTAGACACATAATTTTGTGCCTAAAACCAACAAACTGTTGTGACGCTCGGACACTCTTCAAAACCTTCTCTTCTCTTCTTAATCCGCCTCCACCTCCTCCTCAATCGACTCTTACAGCTGATGACTTTGCAGTTTTCTTCACAAATAAGACAAGAACCATCAGTGACCAATTCTCCACACCGCAGACTGAGGATAACTTCACAATGACTAATGCTCACTCGTTCTCCTCCTTCTCTCCACTCTCAGAGACGGACGTTTCCAAACTTATCCTCTCCAGTCATCCTACTACTTGCCCACTGGATCCGATCCCCACTCACCTCCTTCAAGCGATTTCTTCCTCAGTCATACCTTCACTTACTCACATTATCAACTCCTCTCTTCACTCTGGAACATTTCCCTCAGCATTTAAGCAGGCTCGGGTAAGCCCACTGCTGAAGAAACCATCTCTAAATCCAGCACTTCTAGAAAACTACAGACCGGTATCCCTTCTTCCATTCATTGCAAAGACACTCGAACGAGCTGTGTTCAACCAGCTCTCTATGTTTCTTGTACAGAACAACCTCCTGGACAGCAACCAATCTGGCTTCAAAAGTGGCCACTCAACTGAGACTGCCCTGCTCTCGGTTACTGAAGCCCTGCGACTGGCAAGAGCAGCTTCAAAATCCTCAGTGCTCATTTTGCTGGACCTGTCTGCTGCTTTTGACACCGTTAATCACCAGATTCTCCTGTCCACCCTCAGAAAGATGGGCATCTCTGGAACTGCACTCCAGTGGCTTAACTCCTACCTTTCTGATAGATCCTTCATGGTGTCTTGGAGGGGTGAAGTTTCTAAGTCACAACAACTTGCTACTGGGGTTTCTCAAGGCTCAGTACTTGGACCGCTTCTCTTCTCCATCTACATGACGTCATTAGGATCTGTCATTCAGAAGCATGGCTTTTCCTATCACTGCTACGCTGATGACACTCAACTCTACTTCTCATTCCAACCAGATGACCCGACGGTAGTTGCTCGCATTTCAGCCTGTCTGAGTGACATTTCTAGCTGGATGAATGACCATCACCTTCAGCTCAACCTTACTAAGACTGAACTGCTGGTGGTTCCAGCTAACCCATCGTTTCATCACAACTTCTCTATACAGCTGGGTTCGTCAACCATAACTCCTTCCAGGACAGCCAGAAACCTAGGAGTTGTGATGGATCATCAGTTAAGCTTCACAGACCATATTGCTACAACGACCCGGTCCTGTAGATTTGCCTTATTCAACATTAGGAAGATTAGACCCTTCCTGTCAGAGCAATCCACCCAACTTCTTGTCCAAGCTCTTGTTCTCTCCAGACTGGACTATTGCAATGCTCTCCTGGCGGGCCTTCCTGCATGTACTATCAAGCCTCTACAACTGATCCAGAATGCAGCAGCGAGGGTTGTCTTCAATGAGCCGAAAACAGCCCATGTTACTCCTCTCCTCATCAGGTTACACTGGCTACCAGTAGCCGCTCGCATCAAATTCAAGGTACTGATGCTTGCCTACAAAACGACCACTGGCACGGCGCCAACTTACCTAAACTCACTAGTTCAATCTTATGCACTCTCCAGAAGTTTGCACTCTGCAAGTGAACGACGCCTTGTGTTGCCATCCCAAAGAGGTTCAAAATCACTCTCACTGACTTTTTCCTGGACGGCTCCCAGCTGGTGGAATGACCTCCCGATCTCAATTCGAACAGCTGAGTCTTTACTCATTTTCAAAAAACACCTAAAGACTCATCTTTTTCGCCTGCACTTAACTAACTAATACTAGTACTTACCTTTTTTTCTTTTTCTTTTCTATCATATTCCAAAAAAAAAAAAAAAAAAAAAAATACCCTGGCTACGTGTTCTGTACTAGACTAACTGAGACTTGTCATAGTACTTGTATACCGTTGTTGTTTTCTCGTTGATCTGATTGTTTCTACTGTTCTCATTTGTAAGTCGCTTTGGATAAAAGCGTCTGCTAAATGATTAAATGTAAATGTAAATGTAAACAAATGCAAAGCAAACTTAAATTTAGATTTCATCAGAAACTGATGCTTAAGATTATTGCATGATTGATTCAATTTTTACAATCATTTAATATCACACAAAGAGTTATAAACACAGGTGCAAAGTGACTCAGGAAAACCTTTACCAAAAATAAAAAAGCCCAGATTATGAGAACAGAGACTTCTGCTGGTCACTCTTTATGACTTACAGTGACAAGTCTTTCACTCATAGAATAAAAGTGTGCTTAATTCATTTGCAAATCTCTTACTATCAATACTACTCCTGTAATTTATTTATAATTCTCTGTCTGCATGTTTGTTTAGTAACATGAATGTGGAAAAGGTTTATATAAAATGCCCCTGTAGTTTATTCATTAAACCATCAGTGAAATTACAGACACATGTACTGATTGTGCAGCCACAACCTTAAATATGATATATTAAAAACCATATGCACATTAATGGCATCCAAATTTGGATTTACACCAGTCCTGAAAGCACTTCTCAGCCTCCTCCACTTTCTTCTTCAGCTCCTCTTTGTTCCCATCAGTAGTTTTGTAGTAAACTCTGACCAGCTCTTCATTAAACCTCTGCGGCAGGAAACTGGAGAGCTGACAGAACAAGACAGACAAGTTTCTATTGTGAGGAGTAAAGGTGCTCCACGACAAACTTCAATCCAGCATTCAAACAATAGCCTGCATTGATTTAAGCTCCAGCATTGTTTACAAAAAGTACTTTAGTATGAAATTTATCATACCTATTTTATCAAATCATGATTTGTACTTAAAGAATGATTTGAAATATAATAGTTTAAATGCGACGGTACCTGATAATCTTTAATGGGAGAAGCTTCATTGGGTTTCCTCTTGCTGTAGAAAAATACCTTTTCAATGGGGTTTTTGTCCTTCATGCCGTGATCCAGATCAACCACCTGAGTAAGAGATGAAATATTGTATGAGGACATAAGACAGAGATGAAGGGGTGAATTCAGTAAACAGCTCAGCATCTTATTTCAGTGCAAAAACCTGAATCTAAACTCCTGTAATCTGAAATACAACATAACTTACATAAATGGAGAAATCATCAGCGCTCAGAGAAACAGTCGGGTCTGCAGGTTCATACTTGTGTACAGCTGCCTTCCATGTTTCTGTCAGCTCTTCCTGATTTGAGAGAGTCAGCAGTTACTGGCTTGTGTTTGTGACTCAGTGCAAAAGATGGAGTTTTGCCCACCAGAGTTTAAAAGATCATGATTGTTATGATATTTGGACTAACTCCTTGTAATTTTATGTTCATGTATTGAACTGTAATTATTTAAATACATGGTAAGGCATGTTTTTTGAATATTGGTCATATCAGTCAAACACTAAACCAGTGTTTTTCAGTTACCTTTGACATGCTGTTCTCAGTCAGTCGAGCTTCTCCAACAAACTTTGGCAGTTTTCTTCTGACGATCTTGTTCAGTATGTCTCGAGCTTCCTTCAGATTATCAGCAGTGGAGGACGATATCTGCTTAAAGATCTCATCTGACAGAAGAACAGAAGAGTCATTATTAGAACTAGGGTTTCCCCAAATCATCTCATATGTAAATAATAAAAATCATTATTTTAATAATAAAAATATATTATTTTACATATACTATGTTTTGAGACACATCACCATGAATCCCCAAAAACAGAATGTTTAACTGAGTATGGAAGATGCACTAAAGGCAAAATGTACCATATATGATATATTTCACCTTCAGCGCATCTTTCAGCTGACCTGTGAGTTTGCTGTAGTCCTCTGCTGTCTTTATGGCTTCAGAAATCTTCAGCATATCTTCAGGTTTTCCTTCATGAAGATCACGATCAGCTCGTATGAGTGCTTCTGCAAACCTAACACAGAGAAAAACATCTGAGTTTGTGCACAGGCACAAAGATGAATCTGTATAATCTTCCTAAAAGAAGAACTGGTGATGCAGCATTTTAATATCATGGCAGCACAGATATGACATTCACTGCTGTTTGGTATCTGCAGGTGTGTGTTTTATATCCACATCCTCTTCATGCTCAGAGAAACTCACATGGTGTCAATGATGTAGCCCATCTTGTGCTGATAGGCCTGGCGATGGAGAGTGTATCGAGTGCGAAACATGTCATAAACATTATCAGCCTCCTGTTAGACACACAAACATCAGTGTTTCAGAGATCCCATAATGCAGTGCTCACATTAAATCTCACATTTACGTCATACAAAACATGGGCAAAGCGCACATTGAAAAGTTCCATGGGTCACTTTAAATTGACTGTTGGGCTGTTGATCAGTGTAACATTGGTGTTTTTCCAAACGTGCACATGTGAAAATGCTGTTTTACCTGGATATTCACACACGAGTGAAGTAAAAATAGCTGTGAAGTTTGTAATAGCCTAAATATTGTTTATAATGAATGCCACTATAATGATTATAATGTTTGTAAATGTTTCATTTACCAATACTTTATGTTATTTTTGTGTGTGTGATGATTGAATCAGGCACCTTGTCTCTGAAGCAGATGTGATTTCTTCCCTTCACTTCACAGACGCGAGCAAACTTCAGCAGACGCTGATGGTCAAAACTGTTTCGGATGCCCAGGTGATGACAGTCTCTGTCAGATAAACATTAAATATGAGTCATAAATGAGAGGATGATCTTTAAACCAGCTTGTTGATGGATAATTTTGTCACACTAAAAAATGAACAAGACACGGCTGAATTAAAGTTGTCACATATAAAATAATAATATTAATACATGTTTTGTTTCAGCTCCTCTGTGAAATTAGAAAAAAAAAAATAATAATAATAATAATTAAAAAAATGTTTTAGCTGAAAAGTAGTTGATAAATTCAGTTCATTGACTTGTCATTGTCTTGATACTCAAGAAAGCATGTCATTTAGAGGCATGGGACATAAATAATTAAATTAGGTTAAACATATTAACATACATTTTAGACACATAATATATATATATATATCTTTGCTAAAGACCTAATAATATTTACCGTGCAAAATAGTCCCATTTGTCCACATCGATGCCGTTCTGTTTATTTGCCACAATCTCATACAGGAAGGATTTGTCTTCATCTCTGCCCTTGTATGTCCACTGAAAAATAATCACTTTAACATTTTCCACTACAGACTGCAAGTCGATGAGTTAATTAACCACATCAATATGTACCTCTGAAGTTTTTGCTCCTTCGATTAACTCTTTAATGAAGGTGACGTCTTTATCATCCAGTCCATGTTCTTTCAACACGTCTTCATTCTCAGTCTTCAGACTCTTCACAATGTCATCGAACATCAGAATTGACATCTGCTCATGCTGTTGATAAGAAGAGTGAATGTAAGTGATTATGAAACTGTTGATTATTTTCAATTTTCCATGTTATCAATCAGTTGTTGCAGCCCTAAAATTGCTCACCTTCCACTTTTCAGGAATGTCATCAGGCAAGCCTAAGAAAAAAGAATGAACTCTCAATCATATCTACATTAGCCAACTATATTTCGAGTTCAGTGTAATCACATATACACTGTCCCAACAAATAGCTTGAGTTGTTCAAATATAACGATGACACAAGTACGACACTTGCATGTTCACAGATCTTTCTGATTAGATTTCATTTTACACAAGCACTTACCTTTGGATCTTTTAATTTTTTTGGCTTTAGGAATAACCCGACCATCAAATGAATGAGAAATTGGACCATGACCTAAAAAAAGAAAAAGAAAAAGGGTTAATAAGAAATAATAATAATAATAATAATAATAATAATAATAATAATAATAATAATAATAAACAGTATTTTTGTGTAGAAAATATCACAGGGGAAAAAATCAAATATATTAAATGTTATAAAGATATGATGTTACTTCTCCTTATGATTTTAATCTATATGACCCATTCCTTTTGAAATAACTTTTATCCACACAAATAAAAAAATAAATAAATAAATTAATTAATTAATTAACAGCACTTCAAACAAAAGTATCAAATCAACACAAATATGAGATAAAGATACCAGTATTGCCTATTAACGGTTGCAGATTTTTTTTTTTTTTTTAATTTGTAGCTGTATAATTTTCCATAAGCGTTAGCACTACTCACCCAAGTCGTGACACAGACCAGCGATCTGAACACACAGGAAATCCTGTTTGGTAATGTTGAGCTCAGGCTGATTGTCATGAAGGATCTTCACCAGACAACCTGCTAAATATGCCACGCTAACACACACAAACAAGATATTAGCTTACTGAATCTAGCATTTTTACTGAGCAGACTGAGTGATTATACAATACAATAATATTTTTAAATAGTCAATCAATAAATGAAACAAAAGATATAGAGCGTCGATTAAATGTTTACAACCAGCTTTCCACAATTTCACAGTATTGAAGGCTCAGTTCAGATCAGTTCTCATCTGAATTGAATTTAATAGACCTTTGAATATAATAATATCTCACCCAAGAGAGTGTTCAAAGCGATTGTGAGAAGCGCCGGGATACACCAGGTATATCCCTCCCAGCTGTTTGATGTGTCTGAGTCTCTGAAACTGAGGAGTGTCGATGATCTTCACCAGCAGGGGGTGCAGCTCCATGTGTCCATGAATGGGGTCATTGAAGATCTACAAGACAAAAGACATCTGTTTGCTAAGTGCACTAACTGGTTTTAATGTATAACTAAATATAACTTAAACAACTGGGATAAGATAGTAGTTACATGGAAGACCTAAAGATGTTGTTTTGAGATGCTGACCAATATATTCGCTGCCAAGTACAACGCCAAGCATGGGATGGAGTGTGTAAAGCAGGCTGATACTGGACTCTGACTCGTCTTAATTTCTCAAAGCATATCCAATAGCTCAGAAAAACTGGATGTAACAGAAACTGTGGACTAGATACAGTTACTCCTTTACGCTTAAAGAAGATTAAGGAAAACAGTCTGACACCATAGTATTACAAGCACACTCGCCCCCTAAAGAGAGCAGCCCGGAAAATGGAGCGCATCAAAGCTAGAAACTAGAGGTGTTTCATATAGCATGGAGAGAAAGTACTTCCGCTGCAGTAATATGGCTGCCCACTGCTGTGTGTGTGTGTGTGTGTGTGTGTGTGCACACTTGGATGGGTTAAATGCAAAGCACACCTCACTTCACTTTCAAATCTAAACCAGCAGTTCTCAATTCCAGTCCTCGCAACCCTCGTGATTTTACTTCACTTGGGAACATTTATTCGGGGTTTTGTGCTACACCACTGCCTGCAGTTTTCACACACAGATGAAACTTACTAGAGAAGTGTGAAGTGTGACATAATATAGCCTACCTCTGTAAATAAACACAATTTAAATTCACATCTCACAAACTTTAATGCCCTTTGAATGGAACATATACACTCCCTTCGAACATGAAACATGGCGGAATATCCTGTAATGTCCAATTCTCAGGGCATTTACTGTCAAATAGAAAAATACATGTAACAGAGCTTTGTATCATTTCAGCTTGACTCACTCCGTGTCCAATGATATAACATATTCAGTTTTGCTGATTAAAATGCCTTCCTTTAATATCGGTTTGTAAATAAATTAAAACTAATAAAATAGATACAAGAATATAATCTTAAATATCACGGATGTGGAAACTGTGCTACTCCACCAAATGCTCTCTCAACTGCCGGCATTCTTAAAGGGGCAGTTCTCGATTTCAACATTCAACATATTTCAATGTAAAAGTAATAAATATTTGTCTAAATAGTACACATGCATCAAATTTGTCCCAGAAATGTAAACAATAAGAAACACCGAGATACAAAGGGCAATAATGAACCACCAAACATGCAATACCAGCATGCAGCAGCACCACTGCAGACAGGCCCTCAACTAATATGCTCTCCTTAGGGGGAAATAAGGTATAGAAAAGTACCCTTTAAATAGATGCAGCTCTGGTGACCGCGTTAGAGTGGAAAAAATGTAATATTCACTCTAAGAAAGATTGTTTTGAAACCTTTGTTGTTATGAGTGTAGTGTATTTCATAGCTATACAGTATACTGTTTAAAGTATTAAGTGTTACACCTGGCTTGGAACCATATAATTCAAATGATAGATCATAATTTATAGTGTCTGCACATGTTTTCTGGAGGTTCTGGAATTGAATTCAGATCTCTATCACATGCAGATATTTAGGTGATAAAGTGCTTTAGTACAATTCGTGCTCTTTCACTCTGCAGCGAGTGCACACAACAAATAATATATATATATATATATATATATGTGTGTGTGTGTGTGTGTGTGTATGTGTGCAATGATGTGCCATAGTGAATGTGGGTTTCGAACATTATTTGCATTGTAGTTTAGAGTAGGTCATAGTGTAAACTGCAAGTTTAAGATAGTAAAAGAGTAACATTAACAAGTATGTTAACGTGTGGTAAATAATGCTGGCAGTCTTGATAATAGCTTATAAAAGTAAGTTAATGATAAAACTCATGAGCAGGACATAACTTTCCATAGAGGAGATTTTCTGTGCTTTTAATGCTTCACTTGCCTTCATGACGTCCTTAGAAAAGTGTAAGGAGTATTTATGCAAATTCTCAGCGATTTTCATCTGTTTTTTCACTGCAGAGAAAAAAAAGCAATTTTATACCTGTTAGAGAAATATAGAATTGTTTCAGCTTGAAAAAAAATAAAAGAACCTGTATACGTAGCAAAATTAATAAACAGAAAAAAATATTTACATGAAAATTATTACCATGCCATTTAATTTGTATTCTGATATTTTTATAATAATAAAAAATATATATATTTTTAAATGTATCAAGTGAGAGCTATATCTTCATTTTGTTTATACATCTTTAGTTCTCACCTTGTTTTGTGCCTTCAGATGCAGACATCTTCTCTTCTTCTCAAGTATCTGATGATGTTCTTGTGTGTTGGAGATGATGATGATGGTAATGAGGATCTGTAGAACTGTGTGTGATTTTATGGATTGAGAGGCTCTGCCCACTGCAGCATGTTATCAGGGCTTTAAATGATGAGGGTGTGTCAGAATGACTGGTGAGTTTGCATAGCTCTTACAGGAAATGAACAGCTGTTACTGCAGATACAGGTAATACTGGAAATGAAAGCAGTTTCAGTTGGCCAAGAGGCTGTCAAGCTGCACCTCACTTTCTTTCTTGTTATGGTTATGTTGACAACAATGAATCTGTTAGCCTGTTAAAGGCTGATGATTTTGAAAATGAAATATAAACACAGAGATCATATAAAAACCATCAGTAATATAACTGTAAGGGTTCTGTCACTTCAGTCTAGTGTCATTCATGGTTTTGTGACAGAGCCCTGACACTCACGTCATGTCATTGTTTTCATGTGAGCGCGCGGCTTCGAGACTGCTCGAGCAGTGCGCTCTCGTCTGCGTGTCCTGTTTCATGTTGGAGCGTGGTGTTCGGATCCCGGCACTCATGTCTTGCTGAGTTTCGGTTTCGTGTCGGGGACCGGACACTCGCGTTCCATGCTTGTCTTGTTGTGGGAGCGTGTGGTCTCCAGTGTTGTCTTGTATTGTTGTCTTTCTTGTTATATTTTGTCTTGTGCTGTTGCACGCAGCTTGGTTTTCGCTGGCTGCGTTCTGTCTTGTGTGAACGCGGCTTATGAGTTTGCTCATTAGCTGCGTGTTTGTGTCTTGTTCAAGCACATGGCTTGTGATTGGTTTGCTGGCCATGTGCTTGTGTTTTTGTTTTGTGTAAGCACATGGCTTTTGTCTTAGTTCAGATGTGCCATGTGCCCTCGTCAATTGTCTCGACCCCACCCATCTTGTTACCTGATTATTGATGTAATTTTCCCCACATGTGTTCCCTCGTTACCCTCCTGTTTAGCGAATGCCACCTTTGCGCCCGCTATGCGCCCTCGATGTGCACTTCTGCTGAGCCCAAGTAGGGCTCGCTGCAGCCTGCGGTGGACATCCAACCCCGCCCACATCCAAGTGTGACGTCAGAAGTCACGCCCATCCCCGACACAACCCCGCCCACATCCAAGTGTGACGTAAACGAAAGCCACGCCCATATCAAATACGTCTCCTCATGTGATTTCCCCATCCCCGTACCGAGGAGCGTCTCGCTGCAGCCTGCGGTGGACATCCAACCCGGCCCACATCCAAGTGTGACGTCACAGACCACGCCCATGTCAAAATACGTCACATTCTCATTCATTTTGAAACAGGAAGAAGCATCGATAAGAAGATAATTTGTATTGTTTGGCAACCGCTAAAAAAGAAGCTGTTGTTTGCCGTGTCGGTAAGTAAAAAAAATATATCTTTGGTCTTTACCAAACGTTGACAACTTTAAGAACGTGTGCGTCAATTGTGTGCATGTGCATAAACAACAGTAAGTATTTTTAATTTCAACTTCACACAGGCACGTTATTGCTAGCAACAAATATACTTACACACATATATATATATATATATATATATATATATATATATATATATATATATATATATATATATATGTGTGTGTGTGTGTGTGTGTGTGTGTTTGGGGGTGGGGGGTGAGATGAGTGTTTTTATGTTGGAGGGTCTATCTATCCACACATGTATGTATGTATATATGTATGTATGTATTCGTGGCATGCATGCGTACACACACACGAATACATACATATATACATACATACATGTGTAGATAGATAGAGAGACAGATAGATAGATAGATAGAAGGCACAAGTCTTACAACATAAAATCAATTATGAATCAATGTGAAAAAATTTTTATACCCTTCCCCCCCACACATAACACTCATCTCACCCACTCAGACACACACACTTCATCCCTCTCACACATATGTACTTACCTGCCCCCACCACACACACACACACACACACACACACACAAACAAACACACACACACACACCACACACACACGACATCTTTAATGATATACTCTGATCACAGTACCCATGCACAGTAACTTGGTTGGGCAACCGCATCATTTCACAATGTCTTGCTGGATAACTCTTTGTATGTCACAAATTATCTTTGTATTCTTCTATATTAACGAAAAGATCACATAATGTTTGTTTGTCATGTTTTACAGCATTCTACACATTTTCAGTCCAAGCCTGATGCAGGGCAGTTCTCCCGGGTTAAGGGGTCCCTGCTGCAGTTTCACCAGTAAAGAAAATTACTTGTTACAGTTCACTTGAAGGACCACATAAGCCATGCAGTGGTGCACGGAGGTATGGTGAGAGCATTTCTTTAGATACTGATTGATTTTTGTGGTTTAAAATCATAAATATGTTTATGTTGAATGATTAGGTAAATAATTTTTAGTGGACACATATACCCCCAACACGTATGTATTCTCTATTTTTAACAGGAACGCCAAGAGGACATAAAGTGGAAGTTTGTAAGGGACATTGGTCCAGCGTGGTACAGAGTCATCGTGGGTTATTCTGTGGGGAGGTGACAGGGCTTGCCTTTCTCCAGATGGACAGTAAAAATCAACAGAATGCCATCAAAGACTACCTGGAGGGAGAATCAGAGGATATATTGAAGCAAGGAATCTCTCTGTGTAGTCTGTGTATGTATGTGTGTGTACTGCATGTCAAGAACTGTTTATCTGATCATTCAGCTGCTCAGACTTTATAATATTTGGAGCATATCTTTTGTTAAACACAACCAGTCAAAAGTTTTTGAACAGTGAGATTTTTTAATGTTTTTAAAGAAATATCTTCTGCTCATCAAGCCTGCATTTATTTAATTCGAAGTACAGCAAAAACAGTCCAATTTTAAAATATTTGTATAATATTTTGCTTTTGTAATATATTTTGCTATTTAAAATAACAATTTTCTATATTTCTATTAAAATGAAATTTATTCCTGTGATTTCAAAGGTGACTTACTCCAGTCACATGATCCTTCATTCTAATATGCTGATTTGATGCTCAAAAAACATTTTATTATTATTATGTTAATACACTGAAGACTGGAGTAATGATGAAGAAACTTCAGCTTTGATCACAGCAATAAACTGCATTTTAAAATACATTCAAATAGAAAGCAGTTCTTTTAAATTGTAAAAATATTTCACATTACTGTTTTTGCTGTGTTTTGTATACAAATAAATGCTGGCTTGGTGAGCAGAAGAGACTTTAAAAAATAATAAAAATCTTACTGTTCAAAAACTGGTGGTGCATATTATTATTATTATTATTATTTATTTCTTTATTTTTTGTTAAATTGTACATGTAATTATTTTTGTAAAATAATAAATATAAAAATACCCAATGAAACAATGGATGCCTTTTTCATTCATCTTTAAGTATGTGGAGGACCTGGACATGTTTCATATCAAGTTGTGATGAACAAGGCCTGAAGGTCAATGTCATGTTACTTATATAATCTATCAATGCAATCTTTATACAGCCTAAGTATGTGTAGCCTACTGCATATGGGGAACTGTTGATTCTATCATTCAAATGTTAACACTTTATGATAAGTGGAATTAATCTTTAGAAAATTAAATGACAATTATACCATACCAACTTTTACAATAATTTTGCATACTTTTACAATACCAAAAATCTAATTGTCCCCTTTAAATTTGATGCATTTCAATTTTGCCTTGGGTAGGTCAAAATCGTTTTTTAATAAAAGTGAATTTATCTCATTACATAAATGAACAAGGTAAGGTTTAAAAGTTTTAATTGACAATTAGCCTACTTTAATCAACATAAGCGTTTTAGGAGCTGTTATGATGACGAAATCAGCTCCGTATATTAGACATATTAAATATATATTAGATTTAAGTTGTGCCATTTTAGCCTAGACATCCTTTACAAAAATAAGAAAACGTGTATTAGTAAAACGAAGGACAATATTATTTTATTTAGATCCCATTAACTTCCATAAATTGCTTCAACATACTTCCGGGTTTCCAGGTACGGGCAAGTAGGGCTCGCTGCAGCCTGCGGTGGACATCCAACCCCGCCCACATCCAAGTGTGACGTCAGAAGTCACGCCCATCCCCGACACAACCCCGCCCACATCCAAGTGTGACGTAAACGAAAGCCACGCCCATATCAAATACGTCCCCTCATGTGATTTCCCCATCCCCGTACCTGGAAACCCGGAAGTATGTTGAAGCAATTTATGGAAGTTAATGGGATCTAAATAAAATAATATTGTCCTTCGTTTTACTAATACACGTTTTCTTATTTTTGTAAAGGATGTCTAGGCTAAAATGGCACAACTTAAATCTAATATATATTTAATATGTCTAATATACGGAGCTGATTTCGTCATCATAACAGCTCCTAAAACGCTTATGTTGATTAAAGTAGGCTAATTGTCAATTAAAACTTTTAAACCTTACCTTGTTCATTTATGTAATGAGATAAATTCACTTTTATTAAAAAACGATTTTGACCTACCCAAGGCAAAATTGAAATGCATCAAATTTAAAGGGGACAATTAGATTTTTGGTATTGTAAAAGTATGCAAAATTATTGTAAAAGTTGGTATGGTATAATTGTCATTTAATTTTCTAAAGATTAATTCCACTTATCATAAAGTGTTAACATTTGAATGATAGAATCAACAGTTCCCCATATGCAGTAGGCTACACATACTTAGGCTGTATAAAGATTGCATTGATAGATTATATAAGTAACATGACATTGACCTTCAGGCCTTGTTCATCACAACTTGATATGAAACATGTCCAGGTCCTCCACATACTTAAAGATGAATGAAAAAGGCATCCATTGTTTCATTGGGTATTTTTATATTTATTATTTTACAAAAATAATTACATGTACAATTTAACAAAAAATAAAGAAATAAATAATAATAATAATAATAATATGCACCACCAGTTTTTGAACAGTAAGATTTTTATTATTTTTTAAAGTCTCTTCTGCTCACCAAGCCAGCATTTATTTGTATACAAAACACAGCAAAAACAGTAATGTGAAATATTTTTACAATTTAAAAGAACTGCTTTCTATTTGAATGTATTTTAAAATGCAGTTTATTGCTGTGATCAAAGCTGAAGTTTCTTCATCATTACTCCAGTCTTCAGTGTATTAACATAATAATAATAAAATGTTTTTTGAGCATCAAATCAGCATATTAGAATGAAGGATCATGTGACTGGAGTAAGTCACCTTTGAAATCACAGGAATAAATTTCATTTTAATAGAAATATAGAAAATTGTTATTTTAAATAGCAAAATATATTACAAAAGCAAAATATTATACAAATATTTTAAAATTGGACTGTTTTTGCTGTACTTCGAATTAAATAAATGCAGGCTTGATGAGCAGAAGATATTTCTTTAAAAACATTAAAAAATCTCACTGTTCAAAAACTTTTGACTGGTTGTGTTTAACAAAAGATATGCTCCAAATATTATAAAGTCTGAGCAGCTGAATGATCAGATAAACAGTTCTTGACATGCAGTACACACACATACATACACAGACTACACAGAGAGATTCCTTGCTTCAATATATCCTCTGATTCTCCCTCCAGGTAGTCTTTGATGGCATTCTGTTGATTTTTACTGTCCATCTGGAGAAAGGCAAGCCCTGTCACCTCCCCACAGAATAACCCACGATGACTCTGTACCACGCTGGACCAATGTCCCTTACAAACTTCCACTTTATGTCCTCTTGGCGTTCCTGTTAAAAATAGAGAATACATACGTGTTGGGGGTATATGTGTCCACTAAAAATTATTTACCTAATCATTCAACATAAACATATTTATGATTTTAAACCACAAAAATCAATCAGTATCTAAAGAAATGCTCTCACCATACCTCCATGCACCACTGCATGGCTTATGTGGTCCTTCAAGTGAACTGTAACAAGTAATTTTCTTTACTGGTGAAACTGCAGCAGGGACCCCTTCACCCGGGAGAACTGCCCTGCATCAGGCTTGGACTGAAAATGTGTAGAATGCTGTAAAACATGACAAACAAACATTATGTGATCTTTTCGTTAATATAGAAGAATACAAAGATAATTTGTGACATACAAAGAGTTATCCAGCAAGACATTGTGAAATGATGCGGTTGCCCAACCAAGTTACTGTGCATGGGTACTGTGATCAGAGTATATCATTAAAGATGTCGTGTGTGTGTGGTGTGTGTGTGTGTGTTTGTTTGTGTGTGTGTGTGTGTGTGTGTGTGTGTGGTGGGGGCAGGTAAGTACATATGTGTGAGAGGGATGAAGTGTGTGTGTCTGAGTGGGTGAGATGAGTGTTATGTGTGGGGGGGAAGGGTATAAAAATTTTTTCACATTGATTCATAATTGATTTTATGTTGTAAGACTTGTGCCTTCTATCTATCTATCTATCTGTCTCTCTATCTATCTACACATGTATGTATGTATATATGTATGTATTCGTGTGTGTGTACGCATGCATGCCACGAATACATACATACATATATACATACATACATGTGTGGATAGATAGACCCTCCAACATAAAAACACTCATCTCACCCCCCACCCCCAAACACACACACACACACACACACACACATATATATATATATATATATATATATATATATATATATATATATATATATATATATATATATATATATATATATGTGTGTAAGTATATTTGTTGCTAGCAATAACGTGCCTGTGTGAAGTTGAAATTAAAAATACTTACTGTTGTTTATGCACATGCACACAATTGACGCACACGTTCTTAAAGTTGTCAACGTTTGGTAAAGACCAAAGATATATTTTTTTTACTTACCGACACGGCAAACAACAGCTTCTTTTTTAGCGGTTGCCAAACAATACAAATTATCTTCTTATCGATGCTTCTTCCTGTTTCAAAATGAATGAGAATGTGACGTATTTTGACATGGGCGTGGTCTGTGACGTCACACTTGGATGTGGGCCGGGTTGGATGTCCACCGCAGGCTGCAGCGAGACGCTCCTCGCTGAGCCTGCAAGACTGTGAGCTACGCAGTCGACTTCTACCCGGCAGTCAAAGCGGCATTATATCACGAAAGTGCGGACTCTGAGGAAGACTGTGATGGTTTAGGGTGCCATTTGGGACAGGGCTTTTATTTTGTAGTAAGTAAGAATATGCTTCGAGGAAATGTAGTGGAGTAAAAATGAAAGTTGACAGAAATATAAAATATCAAGTAAAGTACAGATACTCCCAAAAAATACTTAGTACTGTAACAAATTATTATTACTTCATTGCATTACATCACTGCTTGACAGTCTGTAGTGATACTAATATAATATAATATAATATAATATAATATAATATAATATAATATAATATAATATAATACGGATTTGTAATGTATGTGTATTTGTGTTGTTACACACAGCAGAAAAAACTGGAAAAAATAAATAATGTATAGCCTGAATGCACTGTAAGTCACTTTGGATAAAAACATCTGCTAAAATGCATAAATAAAATAAAATAATAATAATCTAAGAAATTGTCTCAGGTTCTTCAAAAAATGCTCACCCTCTGTAGAATTCAAGGGCAAATGTTCATGCTACTCACCCAAGTCATGACACAGAGCAGCGATCTGGACACACAGGGAGTCCTGTTTGGTAATGTTGAGTTCTGGCTGATTCTCACGCAGAGTCTCGACAAACCATTCTGCTAAGTATGCCACCCTTATGCACACAAAAAGGAATATCCATTTATTTCAAGGAAAAAGTGTCTATCCTTTACACAGTGTTCACCATATCAAACACTGACGGTGCTGCACTGGGGCTAGGGGGGGCAGTCCTGTATTTCAGCTCTATTTTCCAATCACAATTTGTTATGGATTATCTTTCAGTAAGTGAAGCCGGGATAGACGGAATCATGCTGAATGGCCAGTTGCTACTCAAAACTAGCCCAAAACTAGCCCGATTGTCCAATACACACACAGTTGAGATGGATGAGCACAGTTTCCTGCATTAGGCTACATTTATTCCATTAGTCATTCGTAATCACTAAAATTGTGATGTTATTTATTTATTTATTTTAATAGTAAAACTATCCTAAAATTGCTTCACAATAAATTAAATAAACTAAGAAAAAAGTACATTTTATGCTTACAAGTAACATTCAGTGATTCTTTTTTGGGGGGAAACCAAAATGAGATCAAATCATTTCAGGTCATGTATTGGTTTATTTAAAACCGTTAGATGTCAGATAAAATCAAACATGCGCGATCAAGAATTACCCGATTGAGTGTGCGAAGCGAGAGTGAGTAGCACCAGGGTAAATAAGATATTTTGTTCCCAGTTGTTTGAGGTGACGGAGTCTCTGAAACTGAGGTGTGTCAATCATCTTCACCAGCAGGGGGTGCAGCTCCATGTGTCCATGAACTGGGTCATTGAAAACCTACAGGATACAAAAGGGAAAGTATTAATGAATTAATTAACTGTCCCATTCTGCAGTCAAAAAGACACAGAGGTACTGCTATGACAATGCTTGAGAAGTGCCTCTTGAGTGCAATTAGGGCAGAGACATAATCCCAGATGAACTATTCAATCAATATCTAAAAAGAAAGAAGAGGTGTCATGTCAGCTGTACCCTGTAGTGTTCTGATTGTTGATTGTTTAAAAAAATAATAATTTGATTTGATTTGATTTGATTTGCCTTTATTGTCTCCTGACGGAGAAATTTATCTTGGGCATTCGGGATAACAGATGCACACAATATACAAATAACACAACATACATCCCCTACACATAATTACCACCAACCCACACCCCTTATTTGTTCTTATTCAATATTTTAATAGAAAGTGGTACAAATGAAAATTTAAACCTATTCAGTCTACAGTTTGGTAACCTGTACCTTCTACCTGAGGGCATCATCTCATACTCACTGTAGAGGACATGATTCGGATCGTTAGTAATTTTTAAACTTTGTTTCCTCACCGCCTCCTCAAAAAGCTCATTAAGAGTGGTCGATGGCACTCGTCCAATTATTTTTCCCGCCCTTTTTATCAACGTTTGAAGCTGTGATTTTAGTTTAACTGACAGGTTACCAAACCAAGCTACCATACCATATCGGACAATAGACTCAATAGCTGCCTTATAAAATAATAACATAATATCCTTGTCAACACCATGAACTCTTAGTTTCCTCAAGAAATATAGACGCTGACATACTCTTGAGGAAACATACTCCACTTGATTTGACCACTGTAACTGTTTGTCTAACTGAATTCCTAAATATTTATATGTTGTTACTTGTTCAATTGGTACTCCTTCAATTATAATAGAGCTTTGATCGCCTATAGACCTAGGGTCAAAAATCATTTCTTTGGTTTTATTAACATTAAGGAGCAAGTTATGCTTATTGCACCACTTAACCATCTCCTCTATCTCCTGTATGTAAATACCAATGTCTGATTTGTTGTAGAGTAAACTAAGTATGGCCGTATCATCTGAAAATTTAATAATAAAATTATTCCTACCGATAGTTCTGCATTCATTTGTATATAATATAAAAAGTAGGGGTGAACTTACACAGCCCTGAGGGGCACCTGTACTTACACTAATCATATCAGAAAGAGTGGAGTTAACTCTCACCTGCTGCTTCCTTTCTGTCAAGAAAGAACCATACCATTTAACAATAAAGGGGTTCACTTCCATCTGCTGTAGTCTACTTAACATTATCTGCGGAAGAATACAATTAAATGCAGAACTAAAATCCATAAATAATAAACGAACATAACCTGATGGATTTTCGAAGTGCTTTAAGATGGAATGTACAGTTGTAATTAAAGCATCATCAGTACCCCTGCCATTATTATAGGCAAATTGGTACGGGTCCAAAAGATGCTGTACCTCACTCCTTAATTTACTAACCATTATACGCTCTAATGACTTCATCACTATAGATGTCAACGCTACGGGTCTATAGTCATCATTTTGCTGTGGGCATGATTTTTTGGGCAACGGAATAACAATTGATGTCTTCCAGATAGTTGGAATGATACATGTATCCACAGAAAATTGAAATAAGGGGCACCAAGCCGGAGTTAGTTCATCCGAAAATGTTTTCAGAATAAAAGATGAAATTCCATCAGGTCCACTAGCCTTCTTACTATTCAGCTTTTTGAAAACTGCAGTGACATCTTTCGGGTTAATTATTATTCTATCCTTTGTTGGGTCACATGGTATTGACATAGATAATAATGATAAAATAAAAATAAAAATACAATGATTGTTCAGGGGATTCACATCAATATATATATATATATATATATATATATATATATATATATATATATATATATATATATATATAAATAATTTTTTTTCATAATTAACTCACCCTCATGCCATCACAAAAATAAAAAAAAGATTTCTGTGTATTATAATTATTATAATTTTTTTTTTTTTTTGACTGTAGAAAAAAGTCCCCTACATCGTAGATGTCCTCGTGGTGAGAAAATTAACAGCACATTATATTTTTGGAGTAAAGTACTCCTTGAACTGCTTGTTCTGTAATTTTTCATACACTCTTAGAAATAAAGATTCTTTATTGGCATCCATAAAAGTCCTTTAACATCAATGCAATCTTTCCAATGGACATAAGGTTCTTTTTATTATTAAAAATGTTCTTCACACTGAGAAGAAAGTGCTTCTTTTAAGAACTGTTCTCTGAAAGGTTCTTTTGAGAACCAAAACATTGTCTTTCTATGGCATCGCTGTTCTGAAACCTTTGTTATGAGGAGTGTAGTGTATTTTATAGCTATTCTGCATAAACAGTGTTACTCCTGGCTGGGAAGCATGTGATTGAAAAGAAAGATCATAATTTATAGTGTCAGCACATGTTTACTGGAGGCTGTAAAATTGCTTTGGAATTTGGTATTGTAAAATGTGCTATGTTAATAAATTAAATTGACTGTAGCTCTTTATCACATGCAAACATTTAGGTGATAAAGTTCTGTAGCCAAATCGGACAACAAATAACAAAATATGTGATGAATCCGCATTTTAGCAGATAATAGCCTATACTGCTTGCCTGTTTCATGGCGTAAATGAATATTTAGCATTTTTTTACAACATACAACAACTGCAGAGGAATCTCAGCCTAACCAAATGAAAGATAGATGAATATACCGATGCTTGACAACTCCAGATCTACTACATTTATGTCAGGAAAAGGACCATTTACATCCAAATATATTTTAATGCACACAGAACAAAACCTAGAAATAGATTTCAAAATATAAACGCCTTAATCTGCCATTTCCAGTAAGATTTAACATTACTAAATATGTTTGCAAATTGTGTGCCTGCTTTTGTGCATTTAACTTGAATCCCCTGTCCAACAAACATCTGTCTTAAAGCAGTGGATCATTAATTTGCTGATTTGCTTAAAGTCTACTCTGTGATCCAGTTGGCAAACATGATTATAGTGCATTATATGTGACATGTTTATTGGTAGCGAAGCAAAAAAGGACAACACAGCCTTTATAAGTAAATTACGTGCAATGTATCTGGTTGCCATGCAACCTCATGTACTTGCTGCTGCTCTATGTAATCATAGTAAAAATGGTACACGGAGTGTGAATTTGTATGTTTACTACAGAAATGCTAAAATGTATTTTAAAGCTTGACTGACCAAATGGACTGGCTTGCGTAGAGAGGTGGACTTGTAACCCAAAGGTCAGGGGTTTGAGTCTCGTTACTGGCAGGGATTGTAGTTGTGGGGAGTGAACGAACAGCACTCTCTTCCTCCTTCAATACCACGACTGAGGAGAGACCCTGTGTGTGTGTGTGTGTGTGTGTGTGTGTGTGTGTGTGTGTGTGTGTGTGTGTGTGTGTGTGTGTGTGTGTGTGTGTGTGTGTGTGTGTGTGTGTGTGTGTGTGTGTGTGTGTGTGTGTGTGTGTGTGTGTGTGTGTGTGTGTGTGTGTTCACTACTCACTGCTGTGTGTGTACACTTGGATGGGATAAATGCAGAGCCTGAGTATGGAACACTTTCCTTTCCTTTCCTTACCCAGAACCTTTTTTCCTGCTTCTGTTTTAATGCTTCACTTGCCTTGAAGATGTCCTTCGAATTCGAGTATTTCTGCAAATCCTCAGCGATTTTCATCGGTCTTTCCTCTGCAGAGAAAATATTTTCGTTGACATCTTTAAATTTTATACCTGCTAGAGATATATTGACTTCTTTCAGCTTTAACAAAACTCAGTATAAATAAAATAACAGTAAGAAAATACTCACATGAAAATTATTAATATGACATTGAATTTGGTAACCGCTAATAATTTGATTAAAAAATAAATAAATACACCATTCTCACCTTCTTTTGTGCCTTCAGATGCAGACATCTTCTCTTCTTCTCAAGTATCTGATGATGTTCTTGTGTGTTGGAGATGATGATGATGGTAATGAGGATCTGTAGAACTGTGTGTGATTTTATGGATTGAGAGGCTCTGCCCACTGCAGCATGTTATCAGGGCTTTAAATTATGAGGGTGTGTCAGAACGAGTGGTGAGTTTGACGGAGCATAGCTCTTACAGGAAATGAACAGCTGTTACTGCAGTAGGTACAGGTATGAAAGCAGTTTCATTTGGCCAAGAGGTTGTCAAGCTGCACCTCACATTCTTTCTTGTTATGGTTATGTTGACAACAATGAATCTGTTAGTCTGTTAAAGGCTGATGAAAATGAAATATAAACACAGAGATCATATAAAAACCATCAGCAGTAAGAAGTGGAGAGATAATGTCAGTAACAGTCTGAAGCAGTAAAGCTCAGTGTATTGGAATGAACATGAGTATGCAGTGATTTCAGCTTTATTGTAATAAAAGTATTTTTTAAGGACACTTTAATTCGTTTGTTATTACATTTTTAGGTTGTTAAACTTGTTTAATTCATATTAATAATTGTAATAAATTAAGGTGTTTATTTTGAAAGACTAAACTCTACTCAAAAAAATATCTACAATCGATATTATAATACAATAATCTTTAAGTGGAACAGGAGTCCAACATATTTATCTGGATTAATGAAATAAGCACTTTGTTTATCCTAAATGTTAGTCAAAACTGTAAAACGAAACCTTTCAGAATAAACGTTCCTTGAGGAAATCAATAAAATGTGAATACCAATAAAAGAAAGACAGTAAAGACTTTGGACTTATTCTCAGGTCAATCATATAAGTATTTTTTATGAGTTAATTGGGTTGTAATGGTCATTTAAGCACTCCTTCCTCGATCAGTTTCTCATTATCAGATCATTTACTGATACTGCAATACTAACAGTGCTGTCCAGAGCAGTTCTGGGAAATTCACATGTTGCTTTATTGAAAGAAACAGCTTGCCTACAAAATGAGTACATTTCATGAATGCACTCCATATTTATGTAATGCATTTAATGATTACTCATTGAATATGTTTCTGAGCTGTTAATAGTAATTTAGTCTTGTCTTTATCTTTATAATCCTTATTAATAACAGTCTAATGTGAGGCAATAACCTGCCTTCAGATAAATACATCAGGAATTAATAATTAAAATACCATCCACCTGGAAATCACACAGTTCAGAGGATAACAAAACAGCAACACCCCAATAAAATATTCATTAAAAATCAATCACTAAACCTTTATATCACAGAGTTCTTGTTCTTGACAACAACGACGTCATAGTTATAATACATGCTCTCTAAATTTATGTTACATAAAGGTACAACAGGAACAATGTCATCAGTGCAATAACATCAACAATAAAGCAATAAATCAATAATTCTCATTTTCCATTGCTGCAGTACATGACTTGAAGCAGAGGACTCTCTGTATTAAAAACTTACACGCTGAAGTAAAACTTATTTGAGAAATATAAGCCATTTAGTGTTTTTTCCTTAGTTTTATAGTTTTGTGTTGCTAGCCTAATTTAAATCTTTAAGTGTCAACTAAATTGAGAAAGCAATATACACACAAGTTACCTGTATGAGTTTGTACTTTGCTTGCAATTTGTTTCTTCAAGTTTTGTAAGTCAACTCAACTTAGTTTGCACTGCACAAGACATGGTTTCTTTTGCCCATAAATAATAGATAAACATTCATTGGTTTTGTGTGGTAATATAAGTCATCCGGTGAAGCAGGTTAAATGAATAAAGCAGCTCGGAACGGACGAGAAAATCAGACAGTGATTAGCTCAGATCTGATTAATTTGATCTAAACATTTATTAGTTTTTGATCATGTGCTACTGAAGAGAGCTCAACTCCATAAAGCTGGGGTCACAATATTATAGTATTCCTGGTCGTAATTGTTCGTGTTTTGAATAGTTTTATCGTTCAGCTCAGAATGTTACTATTGTTAAGCTGCTAGTCATCATTTCAGGAGTGACTCCTCATTCTGTACACAGAACAATCAGTCTACTCCAGGATATAATGTTGGGAGGGACTGTACAGACTGATTCAGTAAACATTAACGAAGGCATATTAGGGCTGTCAGTAGAAACCTGCTGTAGTGATTGCTGAATGACAGCAAAGAGCAGCAAATTACACTGCACACGTCTAACAGTAAAATATAGGCCTACTTAAAATGTTTCTAAAATTCAATTAAAATATTTGAGAATGGAGAAATTATATTTAATAGTTTTGGGAACTACAATTATTACATATTTCTTAGCAATATTATTCATCTTTAACAACAAATTACAAAGAAATTGAGTAAGTGGGACACATGCATGCTTTGAAACAGATAGGATAATTAAGTTGGTTTGTCTGTTTAAATATAGGAGGAGATCTGTTCATGTTTAATATTCTGTTGAGATAACTGATGAAACACAGATCCATTCAGCAGCTACAAAAAAGTAAATTTTCTACATTTTCTATTGTCAATAAAATAGCAACGTATAGCACAGTTCACACCAAAATCTACGGAAGCCATTTTCCGCCACTGAATAAAAAAAAAAAAAAGTAATTGCAACTTTGCAACGTTATTTATTATTTTTTTTTTTTTTTTTTTTTTACAACTGTGAGTTTACATCATGCAATTCTGAGGAGGGGAAAAAAGTCAAAATTGTGTGGGAAAATGTCAACATTTTGAGAAAAAGGTGACAATTACTTTCTTTATTTTTTATTTTGTGGCGGAAACGGGCTTCCATAAGTATCTTTCAAACCCTGCAGATTTCCGTCAGTGTGGAAAATTCACACAGAGTCTTATTGAAATTACTGGATTTTGGCCGCAAAATTTTGATTTATCTAATGTATTTCACTTTTGTAAAGATAAATAAATTGTTAATTTATTTATTTCACTTATTTAATGATTCATCAACTTTATTTAAGCATTTGTTTCACTTATGTTATGATTTATTGTTCATAAAATGATTGATTTCCGATGAGATCACATCTGACATAATGTACATATAGACATAATGCTTTCAATGCAGGCGTTTATTTGAAGATTTGATTCATTTATATGATAGTAAATCAAATAAACAGAAACAAAGATAAAGTAAAACCTTAAACCTTCACATTTGTCAAATAGTGAAAACAATATCAGACACTGGTTCCTGAAAACACTAATGTTTCTAAGATACACGTTTGATCTTCATGCGGATGGATTTCAGACCGACATCAAACCCCTTCCAAGTTTGCCAAACATCTCCAATGGCATAAAAGGTTGGATCTTTTCCCCATAAATACAAACCGTTGGGGTTTGTACCGTGACAGTTATTGTACCAAAATGCCCCGAGATACAGTCTGGCACAGTTCTGTCCATGGGAATCTTGGTCCTTGTCAAATGTGGAGAACTTCTGTCCGTCATGGAAGGACAAAGAGTCACCTGCGGAGAGGAAGAGCATCATTGAGGAGACTGAGATTTTATTTATGACTTATTCACTTATTTATGACATATTTAGCATTTATAATAATACATTTCTGGTTATTTAGAAGGACATCTATTTCTGATTAAAAAAAAAAAAAAAAACTGTTGTATGTTGTAAACTATACAAGGAACCCTCTTATTTGGTACATTACTGTAATATTAGAGGTTAAAATTAACAACAGAGCCCAAAGTACTATATTCAACTGCTATTTATTTTCAGGTATGTCCACTGATGTATATCTAATGACTGGATGCTCATTGCGTTCTAAACTACTGACAGGTGATAAAGCCACCGGAAGTGTTCGAGGCACCATCTTACTATTCCCTACCAGCAGAGAGCACCATTGACTGACAGCCAAAACACTGACCTACATCACCCGATTTAAAGAGTATCAGTCGCATGGGATTAGTTTTTATGGTATTTGTATGTAAATTAATTTTTACTTCTGTCTGCAATATTCTAATATAATAACAAATTACATAAACTGACTGTACAAGGCAAATTAAGGTATGTGAATAAGAAGCATAAATCTTTATTCAGATTTCAGAATGAGCTTGTTATTTGTACATATGTTGAGGATTTCGTCTGTCCGTTGTTTATCATGTTCATCTGATGTTTGCTTCTGTAATGTATATGAATGTAACTTTTTAATAAGCAGGGGGAATTCCCAAAATTAAACAAATAACCATTTACATGCTTAGCGTTGTAAGAATGTACAGGGATACTTCAGATATAAAAACGCTGACTTGTTAAGGTGATGTTTTCTCATTAAAATCGTACGATTTTCTATTAATTCAATAGATTGCATGATATATGATTAATTTGTCTAAGTTGTACTGTAGCTTTCAACATAACTTCTGATGATCAGTCATGTTTATTTCACTTTATAACATTAAATTTGAAGGAATGACTGATGCTCAATGCTGCTGCTTGAAGCAACCTGTAATGCCAAATTTAAGAGTGTCAAAACGGTATAAACTGTTTGAATTTTTGTGACATAATAGAGGTGGAGGGCTGGGGGCTCCGAGGGACAAGGCGTAACTTGGAACTCCTCAAGCCAGGGCAGAGCTGGGTACTGAAATTCCCAAGGCAGATCAGGGCTGTATGGCAGAAATGATGGCGGCGCTGAGGGGTTGAAGGGCACCAGCAGAGGCAGAGCTGAAGGAATGGCCAGTTTTGGTGGAACATGCTGGAAAGGAAGACTGGGTGAGGAAGCAGGCTTAGTTATTGACAGGACTGGTGACAAGAAGACTCTGAGCTGAGTGGGATCAGAGATCAATGAAGACTCTTAGCTGGACAGGATCAACGACAACAAAGACTCAGAACTGGACTGAACCAGTGTCGAAGAAGACTCTAAGCTGAGTAGGATCAGCGATGATGAAGACACACTTATACAGGAGAAAGGTTTATGGGTAGGAAGCACTACCTCCATCTCCCAGTCAATAAGCCATTCCCCTGAATCCAGCTCCACCAAAATTACCACAGGCAGGGATGTTGTTGCAGGCTCACACATCTGGTCAGCCAGAATCTCAGGATTTTCCTCCGGGATGGACATGGAATGTATTTAGCCAGCTTCCAGTAAGAGTTTACCTAGGGCATCACAAACCGGATCTCGTTGCCCAATCAGACCCAAAACCCCTCCATGAGGGTAATGTTATTGCAGATGACGAGATGGCTGGCACCAATGAACTTCTTCACATACACCTCCAAGTCTCTTCTTCTTTGTAAAATAAAGATTGTGGCCCAATTGGGACTGTAATAATTTCACATTGGGGCACATTTATTGAGGCAATCTTCAATTTCATGTTTCAGGTCTGGTGTTCTGTCACAATAATGCTTGTAAAGACAAGGAGGATGAAAAAGGTAAAGTTCCAAAATAGTCTTTAATAACAGTCACAGGTTGAACCAAACAAAGCTGGCAAGTAACACAACCATAACCGAGACGACACCAGACAAAGATCAACAGGAAGGCACAAAAAATATTTAACTAAAACACAAAGACACAGAACAAAACTGTAACACCTACGTGCTCCTCCATCAGTGAATCCTGAAACATGCAGTCGATACCCATCAGCTTCAGGACCCACAGAGAAAGACGAGTACAGAACAAAAACTTGATTTCCTTCAAAGTCCTCCAGATCCACTCTCAGCATGTACTTCCTGTTGCGTGTCAGCTGGTACATGTTCTCCAGCCCTGATCATACACACACATGAAGAACACGCTCAACCAAACACTGGACATGAACATCCACACACACACACACACACACACACACACACACACACACACTGTAAGATCTTACCCAGCCAGTATTCACTCTCCACATTCCCAAATCCTCTCTTGTACTGATCCCACGGCCGAAAGAAATTCACACTGCCGTCCATTCTCCTCTGAATCACCTGTGACAGGTTTATATAGAATATATGATTCATAATGAATGTTCTGATGTGTGTTTAATGATCTGAAGTTACATTCATACCGTCCATCCTCCTTTGTCTTCATCTTTCCCATCTGAGATCATGTGACAGTAAACCCAGAGAGAAGTGTCACCTACTGGATAGATGGGATAAATCCCACTGATCTTTTGTCCTGAGCTTAAAATGTCAGAACAGTCGAATGGCATGAATTTACAGTCACTGCCCAGTACAGCCGGTAGAAGAGCCACCAAAAACACCATTATCTACAGAGACAGAGAGAAAGAGATGAACATCACACTGAAATAAAGCTGAAAACATCTCTAGGAATGTAGAGTTAATGATGAACTTACTGCCATCTTCTCAATCTCTCCTCAGTAGATCACAGGAGGGATCTGTTTTACCTAGACAAAAATAACAATCACTTTTATATTATGTCTATTTTCTGAAAGTTCAGGTTTGTTTATGTTCTGTAAAGTAACTTTTGTGTTGTTCTGTTCGATACAAATGCTCTTTATATATCTGTCAGATTCTCAGGCTCCTCCTCTGCATCTTTATGTAAATGTCCACCATGAAGCACTAGATGTCTAGCTACATGATCATATTATCTGTAATTTATGTTTAGAGAAAGAGAGAGAGAGAGAGAGATTCAAAATTAAATATTGGATTCTGGCAAATAACCCATCCCGCGAGCAAAACGTATTTACACACTTACTCGTACACCATCACTTATAACAAAGGCCAAAATGGCCACAACTATTGTATTCATATTAATGATTTTTTTTTTTATTTAAAGTGTAAATTGCCTCTGACACACTCACACAGTCTGACTACTTGCACTCAGATTGTCCGGTAGAGCCAGACAAATATATTATGATAGCAAACCCGGCTAACAAAATATGTCCTCTGAAAGTTCAAAATGTTTTTATTAATTTTTTTAAATTTATTTATTTATTTTTTTTATGTTTTTTTTTTTTATGTTTTTCTCTAGGTTATATGAATAATAAGGGAACTTTCCATGTTATCATTCTGCAAACATTATGCAAATGTTACTTTCAAATAGGAACGTTCTGAAAGTAGCAGCAATATTTAAAAAATGTTAGATGAAGTCCAAACAAAATATTTGTGCTAACGTATTGAGTACATTAGTAAATACCAGAGAATTTGGAACAAACATTCTGTTCATGTCCTGTTCATGTCCTTGAATGTTATGTAAGTGAATTGTGCTTTAGGAGCAGCTGACCTGCATTTAAATCTATTCTTGTAATTTATTAACTCAGAGTCATTCATTTTAAACTAAAATGAAGAACATATTAGAAACGAGGAAGGAAATTTAGGGGTATTAAATAGGCCTGTAAGGCAAGGCAAGTTTATTTATATAGCACATTTCATACACAGTGGCAATTCAAATTGCTTTACATGAAATGAAGTAAAATAATCATTAAAATAATATTAATAATAATAATAATAATAATAATAATAATAATAATAATAATAATAAAAGTAATAAATAAATAATTTAAAAACCTACTGTTAGTGATGTGCTCTTAACACAAACAAACATTCTCAAGCTCTGTTCAACCTGTTCCCCACTAAGTGAAAAATTCTCCCAAAATACCTAACTATTCCACTACTTCACCTCCTACAACACATAGAACTCAGAGGTCCTACTTTCAACTGATTAACCAACAAACTTGTCTTTCTTTTAAAAGAAAAGTGCTCTTAACCTTCACAGCACTTATTTTAACCTTCTGTTTAAACTTTTAAAATTATTTAAAAATTGTTTGAAATTAATTTAAATAGTTGAAAATAGAAAAATTATTATACATAAAATGCAGTGCAATTAGTTCGGAAGTCGCACAGTGCTCATTCAATAAATGCACAGCTAAACAGATGAGTTTAGATTTAAATGTGGCTACTGCTTTAGCACATCTGATCTCTTCTGGAAGCTGGTTCCAACTGCAGGCGGCATAATAGCTAAAAGGGGACTCCCCTTGTTTTGTGTGAACCCTTGGTATTTCTAACTGACTCAATCCTAATGATCTGAGTGCTCTGTTAGGTTTATATTCAGTGAACAGATCTGCAATGAATTTTGGTCCTAGGCCATTGAGTGATTTATAAACAGGGTTGGGAATCATTAGAAATTTTCCAGTTTCGGTTCAGCCTAACGGTTTCCAGTTCCATTAAAATCATTAAATAACTATTAAAAATAGTGGTAAGGAAAAATGCACAATACTCAACCTCTCAATGCTCAATACTGTTTATTACTTACTGTCAACTTCATTTAAAGTTTGGCAATGTCAAAATTCAACATATATTACAGTATACGGATCTTCATAAGTAGGGTTGGGTATTGTTAGAAATTTTCAGATTCCGGTTCCATTTAAATAAACTATTATTATGTTTTTTTTACTATTTTACCTTAATTGAATGTAATGATGCTGGAAGGTAGTATGTAATGCTGAGTAATGCTAGTCCATCAATCAGCATGTGCTTCAAAAGTTGATGTTTTTTTACACTATCAATAACAATTAGCTTTTCAAGCAGGAATAAGGTTGGCCAAATAGTCCCTTGAGGGCTAAGACACTTGTTAATTTCCCTAAATTAATGAAATATAAACTGTTATACTTATAACCATGTATACACACACTCCATAAAGCCCACATTTTACAAATAATAATGCAGTCAGGAGATGGTGTGATGCAATAAGTGGATTCCACATTTTTAAACATTTAAAATGCATGAAAATAAATATTTTCTATCACTTTGTTTGTCACTCTTGAAATGACCTGTACTCTAAATAATCTAACCCTCATACTTAACAATAGCAGTCTATTTATTTAGTGGTCCAAGCTGAAGTCAGTATGTATATTAATGACGATATTGGAAAAAATATAATGTAATTTAGTGGCGGCAGGTGCGGAAGATAAAACGACGTGGACAGTTATCAAAGGCGCGAGTGCGCGTACAGTCGTGGGAAACATGTGTTCGGTAGTTAAAGACGCTGTGTGTCTGTGGAATGCATGTCATTGGAATCAGTGTGCTCAGTAATTAAAGAGGCAGGGCGGCATTCCTGTTATTTGGTTTGTGACATCCTTTACGGGAAACACAGGATCTTCAGAACACCGGCGGAAGGCTGCTCACAGCACTTGGTCACGTGTCGCACCAGAACCGTTTTCGGAACAACAATTCTTTTCAAAGAACAGAACCGGTTCTGAATAAGAACCAGTTCTCGGTTCCCAACCTTATTTATAAATGAGTAAAAGTACTTTAAAATGAATCCTAAATGTAACTGGAAGCCAGTGTAAGGACCTGAGGACTGGTGTGATATGCCCAGATTTTCTGGTTCTAGTCAGAATTCTGGCAGCAGTGTTCTGGATGAGCTGCAGCTGTCTAATGGTCTTCTTGGGAAGGCCGGTGAGGAGACCATTACAATAGTCCACCCTGCTGGTGATAAAGGCATGAACAAGTTTCTCCAAGTCTTGACTGGAAACAAAACATCTAATTCTTGCAATGTTTTAGAGATGAAAGTATGCTGATTTAGTTACTGCTTTGACATGACTGCTGAATTTTTAGTTGTTTGACCCTTAGAGTCAAGGTATGGATTCACCTTGAGAACTTCATCTTTGTTTCCAAATGCAATGATTTCAATTTTCTCCTTGTTTAACTGAAGAAAGTTTTGGCACATTCAACTGTTCATTTCTTCAATGCATTGGCAGAGGGAGTCAATGGGGCTGTAGTCATTTGGCGATAAAGCTAAGTAAACCTGGGTATCATCAGCATAGCTGTGATAGGCAATTTGGTTATTTCTAATAATTTGACTTAGTGGGAGCATATACAGGCTAAATGAGAGGGGTGCAAGAATTGAGCCTTGTGGGACTCCACATGTCATGGAAGTCCACTTAGACTTATGCTGTCCTATACTCACATAATAACCTCTCCCTTCTAAGCATGACCTGAACCAATTGAGAACCATCCCAGAAAGCCCAACCCAGTTTTACAGTCTCTCTAGAAGTATGTTATGATTGACAGTGTCAAACGCAGCACTGAGATCTAGTAGTACCAGCACCGATATGTTGCCAGGTTGCCAATTTTGTCTCAACAGCAATCTTAGTTTGATGCATAATAGGCCGCATATTAGATGGGTCAGCCGTATGGCATGAGAAGGCCTTAGACTTTCTATCATGTGACAAAACAGAAATAGAGGAAGATTTGGCTGCGCTGCTGCCTTCTGGGACTGTAGCAATGACTGAATCGGATCCAGAAATGACGGCTATGCTTTGAGAGTAGGGCTTGAGTAGAGACCTCTACCGTGTCCCGAGCAACCGAGCGAGGAAGGTCTTGGGGAGTTCTCTGGGTCATGTGATATCCACACTTGTGGTTCTGGAGCATCATCTCTGGCTGTGTCTGGTCAACATGACGAACACATACAATTTTGGTTCCTTAAGGTCCCAATGTCCGAGACCAGGCTATTCAGTGACACAGTCGAGGACATGACCAAGCAGTTCTTGGCTGAACAGGAACAGACTAGGGCGATCCAGCATGTCCTGCCCCAGCAGGCAGTTGCTGCCTCCACCCGTCCGCCGGCTGCAGCACCCCAGCCTGCTCATCGCCGAGGGTGGCCCCCTGCATCCACACACACTCCCGCACCGCATCCGCAGCAGCCTTGAGTAAGCAGCACCGTGGAGTTGGGCGTAGGCAGGCCACCCCACTCATCCAAGCCACCACCAACCTGGTGGTAAGCAGAAGAGCAAGAGGCCCCAGGACGGGCAACAGAGAGAGAGAGGGAACTGCTCTTTGGAGGATGGTGAATGCACCTCTTCCTCCCTCAGAGAAGTGCCGGGTGGAGAATCTGGTTTCCAAAAATCTCGACAAGAGAGCAGTTTTCTCTGTCAGAAAAGGATGCATTAACAAGAACACTAGTGTGCTATTTATGGAGGCTATATCTCTAACACCGAGCATTTCTGCAGACTCTGTTGATCTTCTCCTTGATTCCTTTAACTCAAAAGTTAAGAATGTTATTGATGATATTGCTCCTGTAATAGTCTGTAAGAAGACAGAGAGACTGAAATCAGCTTGGAGAAAATCAACATCAGTACAGAGTATGAAAAGGCAATGCAGAAACCTGAGCGGATGTGGCGGAAGACGAAACTTGAAATTCACTATCTACAGCATCTATAAAGACAGCCTTCATGCTTTCAATGTGGAACTAGCCACAGCTAGACAGAGTTTCTTCTCAAACCTTATAAACAGTAACTTTAACAACACTCGCACTCTTTTTGCTACTTTTGAGAGACTGACAAAGCCCCCAAGTCAGATTCCCAGTGAAACGCTTTTAGACAAATGCAATGAGTTTGCTTCCTTCTTTTCTGAGAAGATCATTTATATCAGGAAGGCGATTAGCACATCCTCAAGTTATGCAGAGGTCAGACAGATTCGGGCACAATATCAAAAAGAAGATACTATTTCTATTTTTGAAGTAATTGATATCAAAATTTTGGAAGAAATAGTGCAGCACCAAAACCTTGAGATGGTACGTAGACCGGACACAAAGCTTCAAGACCTCAGATCAGGTCTTTGTCTTTTACGGAGGCCAGCAGAAGGGGAATGCCATCTCTAAGCAGAGGATGGCCCACTGGATAGTGGATGCCATCACCCTTGCTTTTCAGGCACAGGGGCTTCCGCAACGTTCCTGTTCCAAGTAAAACGGGTAAGTTTTCCCAGTGGGTAGTGCTACAACAACAGTGACTGGCCTTCTTGTTGCGAGCAGAGGTGGACAGTAACAAAGTACTGTTACTTGAGTATTGTACTTAAGTAGACTTTTTGAGTATCTGTACTTTACTTGAGTGTATTTTTTCTGAAAACTTATGACTTTAACTCTACTAAATTTGAAAGACAAATAGTGTACTTTCCACTCCACTACATTTCTATCGAAGCAGAAAGTTGTTACTATGTAGCAGCATTGAAAGTCAGTGGGTGATTTTTTTCTTCTCTAAAACGTGACTTGTTTATTCTTTCTTTCTTTTTTTGACAGCATATCAGTAATCAGTCTTGTAGGGTTACGTGGAGGGATTTTCCCAGCATTTTTGTTAAAGATTATATATATGTCACAGGTCGGAGCGGACCACCGATGTTGTGAGTCACGCCCCTTCCTAATTTCCACCTCGAGGAGGTCCCAAGAACACCCCAATGACCAGACACACGAGAGCCGGTAAATAAATATTAAAACAGACTTTATTAAATTACTAAAAAAAGGGTATGGGGAAGGGAGGCTAAAATCCAACCCTCCTTTTGGAGAGTAACAGTCTCGAGTCTCTTAGACTCCGTCACGGGAGATCTCAGGTGAGTCCTTCACTCCTCTTTCCTTCTGGCTATGTGACGACAATCAGCTTATTCACAAGTGCCCCTTTGTTCTGGCTTGCAGGACGACTGTCCAGGGCCCTCTCCTTTCCTGGACGTAACAGATACAAGTGGTAAGTATTGAGAGTTTGGATGCACAATGGATACCTGCTGCTACTTTTGACGAACTCCGAGGCGACCCAGCGGATTATACTCCCGGTCGTCCAGATGCTGGGGGAACTGCCCAAGGGCTGCCGGGATCCAACTAAAACCGTACTGGTAAGTGTACGGGAGGGGGTTTCCATGGTCTCTGTATCCTGAGTGACGAGTCGACATGCAGGTAGACGCTTCAAAGGGACCCGCTAGATCTGCACAAGAGCATAAAGGTAAGTGTAACAGGACTGGACACGGATAGTGGACAGAGGGGCCGCTGGCTCTTCACTCGGGGGCACAAGTAAGTCCGTAGGAAAGACAACTGGGGTTTCACTTGAGCATACAGGCGAGTGTACAACACAATATGCTGGCTTTAGCTTTGGGCATAAGGTAAGTACATCCAATACAACTGGGACTTCACTCTGGGCAGACAGGCGAGTGTACAACACAATATGCTGGCTTTAGCTTTGGGCATAAGGTAAGTACATCCAATACAACTGGGACTTCACTCTGGGCAGACAGGCGAGTGTACAACACAATATGCTGGCTTTAGCTTTGGGCATAAGGTAAGTACATCCAATATAACTGGGACTTCACTCTGGGCAGACAGGTAATACACGCACAGCTGATTTCCTCCTACAGCAGCCAACTCCTCACCATTGATACTTCCCAATAGATCCACACTGTTCTTACTTGAAATGGTTTCCCACCACCGTCACGTGGGGAAGAAGGGTCAGGATGTCATTTGACGGCATATAATTGGAGATGTTTTCTTCGCCCGCCTCGGTACTCGCTCCCTTCACAGGATTTCGTCGGGCCTGAAAGGTGGTTGTTGACGACACAACACAGCACACCACTGCAATTTCCAAGTGTATACACTCACAGCAAAGGACAAAGACTCACCCACTGCACTCCACACACTCTTGGTGAATTTAGGGTCAAAACCCCATCTGACCAAAGACTCGTCCTGGAAGTCGTGAAGACACTGATGCCACGAATATTCAGATTTAAACGTTGCCGCCACAACAACCCAACATCCTCTCTCGCTCACTGGTCCCGGCTCACCCACAATCCTCCTCCCCAGTGGGGCCGCTCACATACTATGCCACAACTCACAAAACGCTCACAGATGGTTCACTCTAGATGATTATACTGCTGTACGATGGTTTAGGGTACTCACACCGTTACTAACACGAGGTCTCTTTTCCCTCTTCTTTCCAGCTCCTGGATACTTCTCCTGCTGCCACGTGCCCTGTCGAAAAGGCCTCCTTCGGCGATACTTCCGGTGAGTCTTCCTGTTTTCAACCACTCCGAATTTGTTACACATATCCATGGAGCATTTCACAGTTAAGTAGACATCCCAATATACTCAGCCCGGTTTCTGTTTCTGCCAAACCCTTGTCTCCGTCTTTGCCCAGCCAACAATATCCTCTGCCTTCTTTCCACTGTACTCCCCCGAACCCTCCAACTCACGCAGGGTCCGGGTCGCCGTATCGGCTCACATAAAACAAAGAACTCCCCTTCCCCTCTGCAGTTTCTGAGGCCCTCTTTATACTCCTCCTTCTCTTCATACTGCCCAATCCACGATCGCCCCGTTCATCTATCCACCTGCGATCAATAAAACCCTGATTTCCCTTCCCGGAGTTCCCGGTGTTTGAGAATTATGGTCCGGGCGGAACCAATCTCCGTCATTTTTTAGTTCCGCCCTTACAAAGTCACTCCGTGACATATATATATATATATATATATATATATATATATATATATATATATATATATATATATATATATATATATAAATCATGCTTTTTTTGCTAAAGCAGTGTTGCTGTTGTAAAGTTTTACAGCTGCAGGTGTGTTGCTAGCAGGGTTACGTGGAGGGATTTTCCCAGCATTTTTGTTAAAGATTATATATATATATATATATATATATATATATATATATATATATATATATATATATATATATATATAAATCATGCTTTTTTTGCTAAAGCAGTGTTGCTGAAGTTTTACAGCTGCAGGTGTGTTGCTAGCCCCTTCAGACCCTGTGTTCATTGAAATGGACATCACATGATCTCTTGATTAAACCAATACAACTATACAAGAGCAAATAATTCAGGTCTGAAGGGGCTAGGATGTGAGTTATACATCAGTTGTGTTGTGTTGCTGTGTGAGATTCACTACCATGCTGCTTTTGTGGGGGTGGGGAGGGGTGTTATATTTGATTTTTTTTTTTTTTTTTTTATAACTCACTTTCATTTTTATAGGTTTCATTTTTTAGGTTTTTTACTTTCTAAAAGCTTGTTATTCTAAAGATACTGCAAACTAGTCGGTATATTCAGTAGATGTAATGTATTATAAGTTGCTTCAGAGGCGGTATTGCAAGCATTACATACAACAATAATAAAACAGGGCGTTGACATAAAAAATACTTTTGGTATTTAAGTACTTTTAAAAACAAGGACTTCTGTACTTTTACTTAAGTAAAAGTCTGTCTTTAAAACTTTCACTTATAATGGAGTAATATTTGGCCATCAGTATCTGTACTTTCACTCAAGTAATGGAGTTGTTTACTTTGTCCACCTCTGGTTGCGAGCCCCAGCCAATGCCGAAAAGGGGGCGCAGGAGGCTCGCACAGGACACTAGAAGGGGCAGCATCCATGGCGTTTTTGTAGGGATCCCAATTCATCGGTCATTACCGACGTGACATTGAGAGTGACTGACTGAAAGGGAACATCTCGGTTAAGTATGTAACCCTCGTTCCATGAAGGTGGGAACGGAGACATCACCTCCCGTTGCCACAGTTGCTGTTCCACAGCTGAGTGACCGGGTCACCGGCTCGGCTCATCAGCAAAAACCTGAGTATTCGTTGCACATGCTGCCTAGTTATACTCGCGCTATGATCAGTAGCATCTGGATGCAATCATTGCATGCCAGTGCGCATTGGCTAATTTAGTTTACACTCGAAGTGGATTGGTCTCTCTAAGCGAGATGCCAATTCGTCAGTCATTACCGACGTGATGTCTCTGTTTCCTCCCACATAGCAAACTGACTTGGCCCAAATGTGGCCTCAAGCTGGCACTGCTGGCCTCCTGTCGGCAATGGCATGTACCCTTTCAGCCAGAGCTGGGCCATGTGTGGCAATGACGGCAGGGCGGTGATCCGGCAAACAATATGAGGGCCGATTGTTGGTGGGAGGAGTGTGGCCCAGATCAGTCAGGTGATAAATGGCCCAAATCAGGCTATGATCTGGCAGCATATTATGTGACCCATGATAAACAAGATAAATACAATTTTCCATGATAATGGTTAAATGATCACATACATTTTTAATGAAGTGTAGTATTGTTAATATGTAGTCTTTGAAATGGCAAGTCAAAACAGAATGAAACATTATCATTTCAAAATTAAGCAAATTAGTCAAGTGCATTAAACTGCACTTAATAAAAATTTTATTAAATTTTATATTATTATTTTTGGTACAAATAATCTTAGAATCCTTACATGAAAAGAGAGAGAGAGAGCGAGAGAGAGAGAGAGAGAGAGAGATCATTTAACCATCATGTAATAATTATTTGGTTTACCATGAGGCACATCATTATTATTAGTATGCTGTCATGCACAAGCATTAAATAAAATGATCATGAAAGTATTTTATTTTTTATTTAAATCCTCTGTATCCATGTAATGCTTGGTGTGAGGAACAGAACAGATCCAAATTCAAACCGCATTCATCGGCGATATGTATCTCCTTCCTCTGTAGCTATAGTAACAATTGAAAATTGTGCCGTTAATAAGTTTTACAACAAGTTTTTCGGCAGCGATATCAAACGCTCATTGGCTCTCGCCGGTTTCGTCATAGATTGCGACATGCCGTGTTTCCGGTGATGCGTGTTTTGAATGAGAAACGCGCGCCTTAACAGAGTGGATCGGGATAGTATTATGAGCGTTTAACAATTTAGATTATTCCCTGCTCCTCGCACTACTATTATATTCTGCCAGAGAGGACTACAACTGCAATGTATCGTCACTTGGACTACTGTGGTACTGCTCTTTGAAACATCTGCAATAAATTATTATGATTAAGTTACATGTGTCTATCTGTTACGTTTCTCTTATAGAATGCATTCTTTATATACTCACTCTTTATAGGTTGATTTGTTCTTTATAAAAATGAATAGAAAAATCAAAGCAAAAGGTTTTTTTTAATTTATTAATTTTTTTAATTGCACAGTTACATGATTTGTGAGTTTTAAGTCTGATTTTCTATTCAGTTTAATGTACTTTATTGGCATAGTTTGTGTGTACATTAATGTACAGATGTGGGCCGGATCTGGGCCAACACTATGCATGTCACAAAATTAATAATTGTGATTATAATAATATACAAGGCAATAATCTGAAATATTAAGATTCTGTATTCCCAGACAGCAATATAGTGTTGGTCCAGATCCGGCCCACATCTGGCCCGCATGAAATCCAACAAACTGCTTGCTGTCTGGGTTGGGTCTGGGCTATATAAGGCTCAGGTGTGGCTCAGATTTGGGGATTCTGGTTTACTTAAGGCTGAGAATTGGCACCAATAATAAAACCTGTTTTGGCCCAGTTCAGGGACAGTTCAGGGTGATTAACTGGATGAGATTCGGCCCGGTTATGGCCCATGTGTGGCCCTTGTCTGTAATCCAGTTCTGGGCCACTTCAGGGCCGTCATTCTTTGCGGTACTTGGACCGAGGGAAAAGTGATTGTGTGGCCCGGATCTGGGCCAGAAGACATTTGCTATGTGGGCTCCTTCAGGGAACGAGCATTACAAACGTAACTGAGACGTTTCTGAGAGAAGTTCAGAATAAAAGTAGAAAATAATCATTTTTCCACATATTTATTTTTATTTATTTATTTATTTATTTTTTGTGCAAAAAAAAGCTTTATTTTCATTATAAGTAAACCTCAAGGAACATATTAAAATAATAAAACAGTCCATGTCATAACCCCTTTAAAGAAAGAAAAGTAATAAGAAGAGGGTTCCAGCTTTAGAAATGTTATTTTCATTGCTGTTTAGATGTTTAGACAGGTTGTGATCGAGGGAAGGTTCACAGTAAATTCTGTAGAAAAAAATAGTTTGTTCTTGTTGTATGTTTTTGAGTAATTGCTGTTTGTCCTCGATGGGTTTTGGTCTTGAATGTGTTCTAGTAAAAGGTAAAGAGCTAATTACAGATCACATGACCTCCAGCTTTGGGTGTGAATGTGTCAGAACTGAAATTATATTGGTTTTTGGGATGTCAACAGCTCAAAGCAATTAATTTTGTTTTCAGAGAAAAACATATTTTTTTTGTCAAGAGAACAAATGTATAAAAACAAATAAAGGACTGTATAGACAAATACAGACAGTGTCTTGAAATGTCAGCCTGTTTACCTCTCAAACATCAGATCTACTGAATAGCAAACCATTGATGATGTTTTGTTTTGAACATGTCATGTCAGCTGCAAGGAACACATGGATCCAAGAAACATGTTTGTTAATGTAAGTTAAACAGTACATTGTAAATTAAGATGAATTTCCCTAAAGACACAAAAGCCAGCTGAAGGGAAAACACAGACTTCCTATGAGAATATGTTGTCATATCAACTTTATATAACATCTAAAGTATGTTTAGTGAGATTGCATCTTGTTATACCACATCTGTTTGAATTTCCTCCTGTTCACTACCATTTCTAGGCATAGGCAAGCTAGGTGGTCACCTAGGGTGCCATCAGCAGTCCTGAGTGCACATACTGGCCCTACAGCTGTGGCCAAAAGTTTTGAGAATGACACAAATATTAATTTTCAAGTCTGCTGCCTCAATTTTTATGATGGGAATTTGCATATATTCCAGAAAGTTATAAGGAGTGATCAGATGAATTGCAATTAATTGCAAAGTCCCTCTTCTCCATGAAATTGAACTTAATCCCAAAACATTTCCACTACATTTCAGCCCTGCCACAAAAGGACCATCAGTGATTCTTTGATTAACAAAGGTGAGAGTGTTGATGAGGTCAGGGTTTGAGATCACTCTGTCATGCTGATTGAGTTAAAATAACAGACTGGAAGCTTTAAAGGGAGGGTGGTGCTTGAAATCATTGTTCTACCTCTGTTAACTATGGTTACCTGCAAAGAAATATGTGCAGTTATCATTGCTTTGCACAAAAAGAGATTCACAGGCAAGAATAATTTTGCTAATAAGATTGCACCTAAATCAATAATTTATCGGATCATCAAGAACTTCAAGGGGAGAGGTTCAATTGCTGTGAAAAAGGCTTCAGGGCACACAAGAAAGTCCAGGTCATTCCACCAGCTGGGTGCAGTCCAGGAAAAGGTCCATGAGAGTGATTTTGAACCTCTTTGGGATGGCACCACAAGGCGTCGTTCACTTGCAGAGCGCAGACTTCTGGAGGGCACATAAGATTGAACTAATGAGCTTAGGTATATTGGTGCCGTGCCAGTGGTCGTCTTGTAGGCAAGCATCAGTACCTTGAATTTGATGCGAGCGGCTACTGGTAGCCAGTGTAACCTGATGAGGAGAGGAGTAACGTGAGCTGTTTTTGACTCATTGAAGACAACCCTCTCTGCTGCATTCTGGATCAGTTGCAGAGGCTTGATAGTACATGCAGGAAGGCCCGCCAGGAGAGCATTACAATAGTTCAGTCTGGAGAGAACAAGAGCTTGGACAAGAAGTTGGGTGGCTTGCTCTGACAGGAAGGGTCTAATCTTCCTAATGTTGTATAAGGCAAATCTGCAGGACCGAGTCATTGTAGCAATATGGTCTGTGAAGCTTAACTGATGATCCATCACAACTCCTAAGTTTCTGGCTGTCCTGGAAGGAGTTATGGTTGACGAACCCAGCTGTATAGAGAAGTTGTGATGAAACGATGGGTTAGCTGGAACCACCAGCAGTTCTGTCTTAGTAAGGTTGAGCTGAAGGTGATGGTCATTCATCCAGCTAGAAATGTCACTCAGACAGGCTGAAATGCGAGCAACTACCTTTGGGTCATCTGGTTGGAATGAGAAGTAGACTTGAGTGTCATCAGCATAGCAGTGATAGGAAAAGCCATGCTTCTGAATGACAGATCCTAATGACGTCATGTAGATGGAGAAGAGAAGTGGTCCAAGTACTAAGCCTTGAGGAACCCCAGTAGCAAGTTGTTGTGATTAGAAACTTCACCCCTCAAAGACACCCTGAATGATCTATTAGAATGGTAGGACTTAAACCACTGGAGTGTGGTTCCAGAGATTCCCATCTTTCTAAGGGTGGACAGGAGAATCTGGTGATTAACGGTGTCAAAAGCAGCAGACAGGTCCAGCAAAATGAGTACTGAGGATTTTGAAGCTGCTCTTGCCAGTCGCAGGGCTTCAGTAACCGAGAGCAGGGCAGTCTCAGTTGAGTGGCTGCCTTTGAAGCCAGATTGGTTGCTGTCCAGGAGGTTGTTCTGTACAAGAAACATAGAGAGCTGGTTGAACACAGCTCGTTCAAGTGTCTTTGCAATGAATGGAAGAAGGGATACCGGTCTGTAGTTTTCTAGAAGTGCTGGATTTAGAGATGGTTTCTTCAGCAGTGGGCTTACCCGAGCCTGCTTAAATGCTGAGGGAAATGTTCCAGAGTGAAGAGAGGAGATGATAATGTGAGTAAGTAAAGGTATGACTGAAGAAGAAATCGCTTAAAGGAGGTGAGTGGGGATCGGATCAAGCGGACAAGTAGTAGGATGACTGGACAGGATTAGTTTGGAAACGTCCGTCTCTGAGAGTGGAGAGAAGGAGGAGAGAGAGTGTGCAGTAGTCGTTGTGAATTTATCCTCAGTCTGCGGTGTGGAGAATTGTTCACTGATGGTTCTTGTCTTATTTGTGAAGAAAACTGCAAAGTCGTCAGCTGTAAGAGTCGATGGAGGAGGAGGTGGATTAAGAACAGAAGATAAAGTTTTGAAGAGTGTCCGAGCGTCAAAACAGTTGTTAATTTTGTTGTGGTAGTATGATGTTTTAGCAGTGAAGACATTTGCAGAGAAGGAAGAGAGGAAGATGGGGTCCAGTTGGTTGCCCGATTTGTGAGTCGCTGTAGTAGACACTCGCTTGAGATCAAATGAGGCGAGCAGAGTGTTGAAGTCAGCAGCCTGGGGTTTATCTAGGTGGATGTTGAAGTCACCAAGCAGTACCAGAGGAGTACCATCTTCAGGATAGTTTGATAGCAGCACATCCAACTCCTCCAAGAAGTTTCCCAATTGACCTGGGGGACGATAAATGACCACAAAGTGGATTTTAACAGGGTGGGTTACAGTGGGTTAAATTATTTGAAAGCTAACAGAAAAAACACTTAGAGTTTTGCTGTCCAACAATTGTATTACATTTATTAATAAATGAAAATGAAGAGCGGAGATGTTTGATGGTAGAAAGATTCTTGGAGGACCCTGAAAATGTGTTACATTTTGATTACAAAACACTTATAAGTAATTACAGACTGCTGCGCAACATGATATTACAGTTAGCACAGGAACTGCAACCAGCATTACAGAGACCAACAAAGTGTCACGGAGCATTACCGGTTATAGTGCAAGTGACTAATGCTTTACATCGCGTCTACACTGGATGAGAGCGGTGTGACAAAATACTATAGAACTCATAATCAGTGATGCTGTCTACACTGGCAGTGGTGCGGCGTGACACGACAAATCCCCGACATTAAACTGCTGCCGTGTTCTATTTATGACATGCTGACACAAATTTCTAATTATTTTCAACGGTCGCTTTGTCGCGTTCAGTGTAGACAGACTTGAGCTGTTGCGGTGCGGCGCGACACAACAACTGTTGCGTCCTGTGTAGACATGTGTTACAGTTTTTTGCAAAAGGTGATTTTCTAAGTGAAGTAGCTTCTATTATTTTGTTAACCTCTTCAGCAGCTCGCGCAGTGTTGCTTGCTTGGTAACAGACCCGAGAGTGGATTGTCAAGCTTGATAATGCAATTTAAGATTTCCAAACTGGAGATAAAATATGATTGTGTGAAATAGGATAAGAATCCCAAATCAAGTTAAGATTTGCTTCTGTAATACAAATTTCTGAAAAATCCTAATTTAACATACCATATCTCAAGTTAAGACCTAAGATAAGAAACTTTCTGTAATACGCCCCCTGTATACCATAGTAACATCTGACAAAAAGATCTAAAAACACTGTAGTAGAGGACTTTGTGAAAATTAATATTTGTGTCATTCCCAAAACTTTTGGCCACAGCTGTACATTTTAGCGGGATTGTGATAAAGAGTGGCTGAAATATTGGATACTGGATCCCCAACATCACTGAGCTAAAGTACTGTCAATCTGAGATGCCTGTATGCCATTCGATCAGAGCGCTGTCAATTGCTGCCTGATTGTTGCATGCCAAGTTTGCATTTGGAGCGCTCAACAATGCCAATAGATCAGTTAGTTCTGTAAGTGTTTTGGCAAAGTAAAAGTATTTTTTTTTTTTTTTGCCATGCAGTAAAGCTAAGTTCAAAAGCCAGTTTAAAATATTGTTACAGTAAAAAGTCTACAAAATCAGTATTTTGTTCAGGCAGTATTTCTGGCAGTCATGTTCAGGAATCATGTTGCGAATTGGTCCAAAAGTTGTGTAAATGCATTCTTTAATAAACCGCTTTGTTGAATTTAATGCATCCTTACAGAAGTGTTGAAATGCTGAATCAATTAATTCGTCACGTGCGTTATTTAAAGGGATAGTTCAAGCTTTAATGAGTAACAAAGCATTCAAATTAATTTATGTGTGATGACAAAGTCTTATCTACTAGGGATTGTTACATAGAGCTTTACAGACATCTCGTGGCTACAAAATGGTATTACAGATAATAATAGTCAGATAGTAATTTTAGTCAATTTACAAATAATGCATTCAGATTTGTGGAACTCACAATGTGCTGAATCTCCAGAAATAAGAGTCGTTACTATAACAAACTATTTGAATGTGACAAGAAACAAAAAACTGGCTAGAAACAGCCCTGTTCCTAGTTGCCAGCATATATTCCCAGCTCTGTCCAGTAACTCATACTGGTTAAGTCAAGGCAAGACATGGCTAGAAGATAAGTCAAGCAATTTCTAAATGATAACTTCTAACCAGAAAACACGTAGCCAGTGATGGAGTTTGCATTTCCAGTATAAGCTACAGTGAAATGTTCAGTCCCATTGTAGTGTTAGTTCTTCTCTTCACTTTTATTGTAGTCAGAAATGAAGCTAAATTGTAGACAACAAATTCAACAGTCAACAAGAACACTGAATTTTGGCAAATAAGAATAGGATTTTTTGTACTATTTTGTATTTATTATTAATATTAGTGTTTTTATCAACACAATATCTGAATAGTAGTTGTTCAGTGCTGACACTAAATAAAATTGTCGAATTAAAATTTTGAAATTGTCTTTATTGTGAATTATTTTACTGCTTAATTATCACATATGAAAATGAGAAAGTGTTAACGTTATAACATATAAAGTCATAATTATAACATAAAAGTGGAAGTTATCGAAGTTAAGCAATACTAATCCATAATTATAACATAGTCCTACTAAGTTATGTTTATAAGATTAAAATACAGTTTTCTACGTCCTTCCTATACACTCTTAAAACAAATCTGTAAAAAATAGGGCACAGTATAAAATTAATGGATAGTGTTGTGTTTAATAAGCTGCCAGTACTTTTTTCTGGATTTTACGGATTTGTTTTTTACAGTGTATGATTTTTATGTCATAAGTTTGTGAATTTTTTGTTATAATTATGACTGATTATATAATTTTGACTTATCTCATAATTGACTTTTAAAGTCGTAATTTCACGTTTATGACACAATTGACTTTTTAAGAAATAATTGAGACTTTTCCTCTGATAATTGTGATTTTGTTAGCTTAGGCTATTTGTTTTTATCTCATGAACACAACATTTTATAGTATTTATGATTTAACAAAGCATGAATTATTATTATTATTATTATCATTATTAATATCATTATTATTTTATTTTATTTTTTTTTTTTTGAGCAATTGGGCTTTCTTCCATACATTAATCATTCACAGCACACCCTGCACCAGGTCACATAAATTATATGTATGCTGGCTTTCACTTGAAACTTTTCACTACTGAAAACAATCGAGCATCGGTCGCTCCAGTCCAGCAGGAGGCGGAAATGCGTCATATGTTGCTGCACGAAACCGCGAACAGCCCACGAAAGTAGTTTTGCTGGTGAGCTTTCAGCTCCTGCTTGTTTACCGTGTTTTACATTAATAATGTGATTTTATGTCGGACAGTTTAAATCATTTACAGATTAAGGAGAAACGAGCGGAAATCTGAGAAATCCATCTGACCGTAAACATATTATTTATTATAGAAAGCAGAATCATGTTCATAACATTTTTGCTGCCTTTGGCAGTTTGTGAGTTGTTGTGTTTTTTTTTTTTAGTAAAATGACTAGATTTAAACGTTTTTGTTATGTAAACATTACGCTGAAGTATTTAAAATAAAAATACCTTCTTTGTATAAACTCTATTATTTTATCATTGTCCCAGACGTTTGGCTGAAAATCTTAAAAATAAAGAATTTATTGTGTGGAAATGATACAGGCTATGAAGAAAGACTATCCTTTAGATGATCCATATCCTAAACAACCACCTATAACATGCTAATAATGTGTTTGTGTTCAGATGTTGAGCATGAAAGCGCAGGTGGAGGTGGTCTGCTGTAAATCAGTAGGAACTGATCTGTCCATGCTGGATATTGAGGATTTCATCACAGAAATCTGTCAGCTGAAGAAAGAGGTGGCTTCACTGGAGACAAAGCTGAGAGAAAGAGGAGACAGACTGAACAGAGAGGTTTGAACAGATCTTCATTTCATCTTTAGCTGCTCATATGGACTGATTGTTATGTGACGTAACATCTTATTTTGAATCATACTATTGCTAGATATATGACTGATTGTGTTTGTCAGGATGTGGAGCAGGTTTCAGTGCGTGTGACTGATGGGACAGAAGCTCAGGATTCAGTCTGGAGCGTCAGAGATCAGAGATCCAGAGACACACAGGACTCAGAGCTCAGCCTCACTTTACTCTGTTATACTGACGCTCAGGATCATGAATCCACTGATCAAACCTCTGACTGTAACGCTGGAGAACAGCAGATGCTGCAGACGCCGCTGAAGATGTGCTCCGTCAAACTGGTGGACTGCAGGAACCTGATCGAGAGCAGAGGAGAAGAAACCACCGCAGAGAAAGAACAACAACACACTGATGAGGAAGAGCAGGAGGATGATGAGAATAATGAGGATGATGATGATGATGAAGATTTCATTCCTCCAGGTTTGTTTCTTCCTTTTATGACCTTTTGTTGTTTTTCATGACACTTGAATCTCAGCAGAGACTCAGCAGCATCAGGTTCATATTGACTGATGGTGCAGATTTTCTGAGATATTTGGGAACATGATGGAAAATGTTAGTAGGGCTGAACAATTTACAGGAAAATCAAATTGACATATTTCTCTCTCTCTCTCTCTTTTTTAATGGGATTAAAAATGCACTTTTTTAAGAGCTTCAGTTTTTCTGTGTTTGTTTGTAAGGCTGCAGGATTTGGCCAAACATCACACTATGGTTGTTTTTCAGTATACTGTGATAATTATACATACATTATGAATCATAATAATTATTAACTAATTAATTAATTGCAAAATAAATATAAAAAGCATTATGCAGACATAGGCTTTTGTGTGGAGCAGCATTTACTACAAACCAAGCATCGAAAAGCAACAGTTGATTTGGATGCATATGTTGTTAATTAATGATTGTGCCAGAAGAATGGCGGGAAATCATCTGGATTAAAGTGGATGTTCTTAGGGATGCACAAGATGTTCGGCAACCAAAATTATTTGGCCAAAAATAGCAAAAAAAAAAAAAGCTCTTTCTGTATTCAATTTAATCGAAAAGACCGAACAGCGTGAGGTGACGTGATCAAATAGCAACCTGCATAGAGTGAGAGCCGTGCACTAATGCAGCAAACATGTCGGCAGTGTGGAAGCATTCAAAAGCTTTTCAAGAAAGATGCAAAAATCATTACAAGCACCGACGGCGAGAGACTGTTTAGCACTGCATCTCATGTCTTCGATGAGGAGAGGAGAGTGGTTGTTGCTGGTCACTGTATGAATATTGAAATTGCAAAATGGCCTTCAGCAAAGAATTTTCATTTCGGTGCATCACTAGATGTTCTCTAACTTTATTCAAGTATATTTTAAAGTTGTTTTATTAAAGTTTTGTTCCTTTCAGATGTCAATGGTGGCTCATCTTCTGATGGAGATGAAGAAACAACTCAACTTGATGAAGAAAAAGTCTCAACTTCAAAAGAGCAGCTGAAGAGTTTCTCCTGCAGCACCTGTGAAAAAACACTGAGTTCAGAGGGTCATTTAGCGAGACACGAGAGAACACACACAGAACAGAAAGACTTCAGCTGTAAGATATGCAACATCAGCTTTCCTACTGCAGAAGAGAGGAGACTTCATTCAAAAGACCATAGCAGGAAGAAGGCGTTTCACTGTGAACAGTGCGGGAAGGATTTTTTCACCACTCCTCAAATTATGAAAGCTCATATAAAAACACACAATGAAAAGTCTTTCCACTGCAGTGAATGTGACAAGTATTTCAGCACCAAAGGAAATCTTGATGTTCATAAGCGAATCCACACGGGAGAAAGACCATACAAGTGTCCTCACTGCGAGAAGAGCTTCAACCACGGATCACATATGAAGAGACATGTGCGTTTGCACACCAATGAGAGACCGTATCAGTGCAGTGAATGTGGGAAAACCTTTAGGCAGTTATTTAGCCTAAAGTCACACCAGAAAATCCACTCTGATGAGAAACTGTTTCAGTGCAAACACTGCGACAAACGATTCCGTCAAAGATCTCATCTGAATTGTCACGAGAGGATTCACACCGGAGAGAAACCATATCTGTGCGCCCACTGCGGGAAGAGCTTTTCTGATCCAACTCATTTCAGAGACCATAAGCGAGTCCACACTGGAGAAAAACCATATCACTGCAGCATCTGTGGGAAGAGTTTCAAACAAAAGACTAACTTAGTAATGCATCAGAGGATTCATAGCGGAGAAAGACCGTTCAAATGCTCACAGTGTGACAAGACGTTTGCTCGATCAGACATACTTAAGATCCATCAGCGAGTTCATTCAGGAGAGAAACCTTACTCCTGCTCCATCTGCGGCGAGAGATTCGCTTATTTAGGTAGTTTTCAGACCCACCAGAACAAACACGCTAAAGAACAAACTGCTCCAGAATCATCAGAGTGACTTTTCATGTCTTGGTCTGTCAGTAGAGGCTTTATTTCTGCAGTTGCTTTCATCATTCATGCCATGTGATATATGACAGTAATAACATACACTTGATTTCAATTTAAAACATGAACCATATATTATAGATCAGTTGAATTGTATTTCTGAGCAGCGTTCGTAGTGTGGATATTTAGTCCAGGATCACTGAATGATTTCACTGTTTGTACAGTAGACTATTACACACCAGAGTGTGAGGTGTGTTATTTGTGCCTGTCATTTTTCCTCATATAGCATTGGTCACAAACTCAGTTCCTGGAGGGCACAGCTCTGCACAGTTTAGCTCTAACCCAAATCAAACACACCTGATCCAGCTAATCAAGCTCTTCAGGATCACTAGAAACTTCCAAGCTGGTGTGAGTTAGAGCTACGCTCTGCAGAGCTGTGGCCTTCCAGGAATTGAATTTAAGAAAATATCTCATATATGGAGCAAAAGCATATTAACTATCAATTAAAGTTTGACGTTACTCAACATTAACTGTTAAAAAAACAATTCAATAACTCAAACTATTATTGTATAAATGTTGTACTAACAGTTGTCCTGATGTGCAGAATATCAGCGTTAATGTCACAGAAGAATGAAGATCAGAAACTGTTTGTCAGAAATTTACTTCAGTAATAGAGTGGGGGAACTATGACGTCACTTTGTAGGCAGATCAGCTGTTACCATGACACTGGTTCTCTTGACAAAAAGTCATCTCGGTTACGCATGTAACCATGGTTCCCTTTCATAGGTCACTTCAATGCTGCAGTGACGTCACCTTGTGGGAACACCCTTTGGTGTGACGAATGTCTGAATCCCTGTACCATCTCGCCAATCCTATTGGCCAAATAGCGCTTGGCACCGCCTTATGCATGCGTAAGCATAGTATACCTGCGTGTCACGCGCTATTTCGCTCAGATTTCATGGACTAAGGAAACGCTATCAAAGGTACAGAACCTTGTATCCCAGCTATCTCAGGTACGTCAGGCGTGATGGTATAGCGTTCCCATGTGGTGACATCACCGCAGCATCTTGGTCCCTATTCAGGGAACCGTGGTTACATAAGTAACCGAGATGTTCCCTTTCATAGGTCACTTCAATGCTGCGGTGATGTCACCACATGGGAACGCTATACCATCACACCTGACGTACCTGAGATAGCTGGGATCCGAGGAAAGCATCTGCTCAAGAGGAAAGAACCCGGGAGCCAGGGGCCGTCCTCACATCCAGGCTGTTGAATTTGATGAAAGTGCTCGGTGAGGACCATCCTGCCGCAGCACATATCATCCATAGGAGATCCACTAAGGAAGACTAGCGGCGAAGCCACCACCCTCATGGAATGAGCTCGGATTCCTAAAGGCGAAGCGAGCCCACGCACCTCATAGGCTAAGGATATAGCCTCCACCAGCCAATGGGACATGCATTGCTTTGTGACAGCACAACCTTTATTTTTACTCCCAAAACAGATGAGCAGCTGGTCAGTCTCACACCATTAGGCTGTACGATCAACATAGATCTTCAGCACCCTCACAGGACAAAGGCTTCGATCTTCTGACCCCGCCTCTGTAGGAGAGGAAGTTTCCAAGACCACCTGCTGGAATCGAAAAGGATTCGAAGCGACTTTAGGAACATAATCAGGCCTTGGTCGCAGCAAAACCTTCACCAATCCTAGTGCGATGTCCATGCACGAAGGTGAGTTAGAAAGAGCTTGTAAATCCCCAACTCTCTTGAGGGAGGGTAAAGCTAACAGTAGGACTGTCTTTAGAATCAGGTTTTTTTTTTTAGTCACAGTTCCCAAGGGCTCAAATGGATGTCTTTATAGCCCTTTTAATACAATGGACAGATCCCATAATGGAACTCGCACAGGGCGGAAAGGCCGCAGCCAAACCCTGCATAAATTGAGAGACCAGGGGATGACGGCCTACTGAAACGCCGTCTATGTATGCATGGTTAGCAGATATGGCTGCCATGTATACTTTAAGAGTGGCTGTCGTTACTCCCTCTGAAAAAAGGCTTTGAAGAAACTTCAGTACTGAAGCAACAGGGTAGTATGCTGGATCCACATCACAACCTTTACACCAGGTAGTAAACAGTTTCCATTTGAAGGCATATAAATGTCTTGTAGAAACCGCTCTAGAAATAATTATAGTCTCGGTAGCCTCCGCTGAAAGACCAGAACATATTAACTCATTCCGCTCAGAGGCCATGCCCACAGTTTCGATAAATCTGGCCATGGTGCCGTGCTTGCGACAACAAGTCCTGTCTGAGGGGAATCTCCCACGGAGAGCCCGCTACCAGACTGATCAGTTCTCGGACCATGGCTGAGTGGGCCACCACAGAGCTACCAACAGTAGTCGTTCCACTCTGTCCGACCGTATTCTGGATAGCACTGCTGGAATTAGCCGAATCGGAAGAAAAACATACAAACTGATTCTGGGCAATTTGTGGGCTAGAGCGTCCAGTCCCAGGGGCGATGGGGGGGATAGGGAGAACCATTGTGGGCAATGCATAGTCGTGCTCAACGCGAATAAGTCCACTTCCACTTCTACAAACACTCTCACCATTTGGGGGTGCAACCTCCATTCCCCTTCTTCCAGGCTCTGTCTCGAGAGCATATCTGCTCCGAAGTTCAGGTGTCCGGGGACGTGAACCGCTCGGATCGACAGAAACCTGTTCTAAGACCATAGAAGGACATTCCAAGCCAGCCTGCATAGGGGGTGAGAGCGTAATCTTCCTTGGTAATTCAAATACGACACAACCGTTGTGTTGTACGTCCTGATAAACACATGATGGCCGTTCAGCAGTATTGAAAAATGTTGGAGAGCTAGAAAGACTGCTAGCAGCTCCAATCTGTTTATGTGCCACCCTAGCTGTGCCTCCGTTCATGTTCCGTTGGCTGGGCATCCTTAACAAACAGCCCCTCAACCTGTCAATGACGCATGTGAAGCAAGCCTAGACAGATTACAGGGGACGCTGCTGCCATCAGACAGAGGTGCATCTCTGTCCGCCAGGAGGTAGAGATCAGCATGTGTTGGCCAGTAAATCTGAAAATCCGAGTCCGAAGCCACGGTGGACAAAACGTTGTTGTCATACAACCCGCAGTCGAAGGAAATTGCACTGCAGGCCTCCGGGGTAGGCCGTGGATCCACGTTGGCAAAAGCAACGGGCTCCACGAAGTCTGGCTGCTCGAAGAAGTTGACGCTGAGAATGCGAGATGCTTTTCTAGGGCACAGAAAATTTGCTTTTGCTTTCCTGAAGGAAATGAAATCTGAGCAAAATAACGCGCGGCACACAGGTATACTATGCTTGCACATGCGTAAGGTGGTGCCAAACGCTATCTGGCCAGTAGGATTGGCGGGATGGTACAGGCCTTCAGACATTCGTCACTCCAAAGGGTGTTCCCATACGGTGACGTCACTGCAGCATTGAAGTGACCTATGAAAGGGAACTATAGGATTTTTCCATAGGCTTTTGGATTATCGCAAAAAAATAAGCTCTGTGTTCAACTATAGTTCATGAAATTTACACGTTTTGTCCATCAAGATAATCTTCACAAAATAATATAACTTTGATGAATTTTGAAGCCTAAATAAAAGTGCCAGAACTTAAAAGCTAAACTTAGGCTATAAACGAACTACAGCACCACGGTTGCTCGACTTCAGCGTCACCACCTCCACGCTTCCCACAACTTAATCAAACTTATTTTTTAACGTGTTCAGTGAAAAGGATTTACTCTGTATATGAATTTTAATCCACGCTACATGAACCTTTTCATATAAACTGGATTAATACAAAACTAGAGCCAAACTAAAACTGAAATGAGACATTATTAATAAATAGTATAGTGAATAAATGAAACAATCATAACTAAAGGACATATGAAAGCACATATTCCTGTACATTTTGAAATAAGGTACATTAAAAGTCAATAAATCCTTAATTAATATGAATATTTTAATTAAAAATGTGTCTCCACGAAACTATTCAATATAACTCTAGTGCATTTAATCTATTAAATAACAGCAGAGTGAGCGAGTTTTTGGATATGGTCAAATTAAACTTATTTTTGTGAGTAAAGTACCACATTTCGGATTTGTTAGGGTGGGTAAGTTACACAGAATGTTATTAGGGGCCAAGCCCGAAAGGCTGTAGCCCCTATTGTATCTGTATGTTTTATTATTATTATTATTATTATTATTATTATTATTATTATTATTATTAATCCTCAATCTATATGCTTTCTAACAGCTTCATGTGGCCATAAACATTTAATACATTTAAATTTAACGTGGTTTTAAAGCACTATGCATCGTTAAAGTTTCAATGTCACTGTGACGAACGCATTAAATGTGGTGTTTACATGGAATAATCGTAGTATGAGTCTCCGCATCAGTAGGAAAGTGAAAAAACAGCATCTTCCATTTGAAGACTTGTGTTGCATTTCAGGCCAAAACAAAAAAACATAGTCAACCAACAATATAAAATACGGGAAACTATTAATTGGTTATTCAACTATTAATTGTATTACAAATTATACTACGACTGGAAAATACTGTAAATTGATAACTGTTCGGCGTGATGAAGTATAATGTCTCCTACAGCGCCTGTAGTCCCATTTAGCAACTTGTTAGCAACCCTCTTTTTTAAGAAACTTAACAGTTTTAAAAAAGAAATGTAACTGGTGTGTTTTATGTCGTAGAATAAAACGTGAAAGTATCTTGAGCTTGTGTGAACAACAGACCTTATTTTAGGGATTTAACCAAAATCCCATTTAAAAAACCCATTGACTCTGGGACGATGGAACCGGAAGTGCTAAAATGCTAACTCGCTTCCGGGTTTTTGCCTACAAAGTGACATCATAGTTCCACCACTCTATTCTCATGAAATCTTTCAAAAATGTCCATGCTGTAAGTAAATTATTATTATTATAGTTATTATTATTATTATTTTGTATTTGTGACATTACTGCATGTGATTACATTTACCCTATATAGTTTACTTGTAAACTTATATTATACTTATAATATTTTAAAACAGGTTTAAACAGACTTGCAGTATGTCAGAAGAGCAAACAGTTGCTATAAGGCGGGGCTTAAGAGAGGTACTGGTATTGGTAAATTAGCCTTTCTTTATACATTTGTTTTTAATTTTAGGTGAAATATGTCCCGGACATATGTGAGTCACGTAATTAGTGCCTTGCTATTACTAACACCAGCAATTTCCTAAACTCAAATAAATCTTAGACTGTGCAATTCTGTGTCAATAAAAGCGGCTATTTTACTTAATTATTTATTCTGTGTAATATAAAACGGGTTAACTAATCATTATGTCTGTGATTGATGTAGTTCTCATTTTCCTGCAATCATCTTTGTCTGTCAATGCCGCTCATTTTCATCATTAAACTGAAGTCATATCCAGCGAAGTTGCTCCAGTCCAGCAGGGGGCGGAAGTGCGTCATATGTTGCTGCGTCTCTCGCGCAAAGCGCACGACAGAAGTAGAGTTTTCTTTCTGCTGCTGCGTGAGTAACGTATTTCAGGTCTGTTTTGTGAATTTACTTCATAATGTGCTTACAATACCATGTTTTAATACCTCAAATCCAGCAGCTGAACGTGTCTTAAATGTGATTAATATTGTGCATTATTGTATAATATTCTTGATAGAAAGCAAAAGTCATGTTTATAACATTGTTATGATTTCTTGAGCACTTTTTTGGTTTCTAATGTAATTTTTTCGTAGTAAAATGTAAACATTTTTGTTATGAAAAGGATTTTGTATTTAAAACGTTTTATTGAATGCTTTTTATGTTTAGATGTTGTTGTTTTACCATTATCCCACACATTCAGTAGAAAACCAAAAACAAGTTATTGTAAATATTCTTTGAATTAATAATGAATAGTAACATTATTAACTGGCCATATGAAGGCAGTGCATTTTACTAAATTATATTAATATAAAGACAGGTTGGTGAGATTGGCAACGGACAAATTTACAATATAAAGTTAATTATGATAAATTATTTGACCATTCACTCCAATAAACATAATTTTAGTATTTAGTAGTGTAAAAATGATATCATATATGAAAGACTAAGATGCATTTTAAAAATATAATAAAATGAAGGCAATCTGAAGAAACACCTAATCATGTATAAATGAGTTTTATCAGTTCATTATAAATATTGTAGTTATCATGAAGTGTTTGTGTTCAGATGTTGAGCATGAAAGCGCAGGTGGATGTGGTCTGCTGTAAATCAGTAGGAACTGATCTGTCCATGCTGGATATTGAGGATTTCATCACAGAAATCTGTCAGCTGAAGAAAGAGGTGGCTTCACTGGAGACAAAGCTGAGAGAAAGAGGAGACAAACTGAACAGAGAGGTTTGAACAGATCTTCATTTCATCTTTAGCTGCTCATATGGACTGATTGTTATGTGACGTAACATCTTATTTTTGAAAGTGAAAGTGAAAGTGTGAAAGTGAAAGTGAAATTTTATTTTGAATCATACTATTGCTAGATATATGACTGATTGTGTTTGTCAGGATGTGGAGCAGGTTTCAGTGCGTGTGACTGATGGGACAGAAGCTCAGGATTCAGTCTGGAGCGTCAGAGATCAGAGATCCAGAGACACACAGGACTCAGAGCTCAGCCTCACTTTACTCTGTTATACTGACGCTCAGGATCATGAATCCACTGATCAAACCTCTGACTGTAACGCTGGAGAACAGCAGATGCTGCAGACGCCGCTGAAGATGTGCTCCGTCAAACTGGTGGACTGCAGGAACCTGATCGAGAGCAGAGGAGAAGAAACCACCGCAGAGAAAGAACAACAACACACTGATGAGAAAGAGCAGGAGGATGATGATGAAGATTTCATTCCTCCAGGTTTGTTTCTCCTTTTATGACCTTTTGTTGTTTGTTGTTGTTGAGATATTTGGGAACATGATGGAAATTGTTAGGAGGGCTGAACAATTTACAGGAAAATCAAATTTACATATTTCTGATGTAATGTTTTAATGGGATTAAAAATGCACTTTTTTAAGAGCTCCAGGTTTTCTGTGTTTGTTTGTAAGGCTGCAGGATTTGGCCAAACATCACACTATGGTTGTTTTTCAGTATACATTTACATTTAATCATTTTGCAGACACTTTTATCCAAAGCGACAAATGAGAACAATAGAAGCAATCAGACCAATGAGAGAACAACAACAGTACACAAGTGCCATGACAAGTCTCAGTTAGTCTAGGACAGAACTCATAGCAAGGTTTTTTTTGTTGTTGCTGTTTTTTAATAGAATGGAATAGAACAGAATAGAATATGTAAGTGCTAATATTAGTTAGTCAGGTGCTGGCAAAAAAGATGTGTCTTTAGATGTTTTTTTTGAAAATATTTAAAGACTCAGCTGTTCGAACTGAGATAAGGAGGTCATTCCACCAGCTGGGCACAGTCCAGCAAAAGGTCCATGAGAGTGATTTTGTGCCTCTTTGGGATGACACCACAAGATGCCGTTCACTTGCAGAACGCAAGCTTCTGGAGGGCACATAAGATTGAACTAGTTCAGGTATATTGGTGCAGCGCCAGTGGTTGTCTTGTAGGCAAGCATCAGTACCTTGAATCTGATGCAAGCGGCTACTTGTGGCCAGTGTAACCTGACGAGGAGAGGAGTACCGTGAGCTTTTTTTGACTCATTGAAGACCACTCTCACTGTTGCATGATAGTACATGCTGGAAGGCCAAGAGAGCATTGCAATAGTCCAGTCTGGAGAGAACAAGAGCTTTGACAAGAAGTTGTGCGGCTTGCTCAGACATGAAGGGTCTAATCTTCCTAATGTTGCATAAGGCAAATCTGCAGGACCGGGCCATTGTAGCAGTATGGTCTGTGAGGCTTAACTGATGATCAATCACAACTCCTAGGTTTCTGGCTGTCCTTGACAGAGTTATGGTTGAAGGAACCCGGTTGTATAGCGCATTTGTGATGAAACGATGGGTTTGCTGGAACCTCAAGTAGTTCTGTCTTAGCTAGAAATGTCTGTCAGACAGGCTGCAGTGCGAGCAGCTACCGTTGTATCATCTTGTTGGAATGAGAAGTAGAGTTGAGTGTCATCAGCATAGCAGTAATAAGAAAAGCCATGCTTCTGAATGACAGATCCTAATGACGTCATGTAGATGGAGAAGAGAAGTGGTCCAAGCACGGAGCCTTGAGGAACCCCAGTAGCAAGAAGTTGTGACTGAGAAACCTCACCCCTCCAAGACACCCTGAAGGATCTATCTGAGAGGTAGGACTTGAACCACAGGATTGCGGGTCCTGAGATGCCCATCTTTCTGAGGGTGGACAGGAGTATCTGGTGGTTAACTGTGTCAAAGTCAGCAGACAGATCCAACAAGGTAAGTTCTGAGGATTTGGAAGCTGCTATCGCCAGTCTCAGGGCTTCAGTAACCGAGAGCAGGGCAGTCTCAGTTGAGTGGCCGCTTTTGAAGCCAGACTGGTTGATGTCCAGGAGGTTGTTCTGTACAAGAAACAAAGAGAGTTGGTTGAACACAGCTCGCTCAAGTGTCTTTGAAAATGAACGTAAGAAGGGATACGGGTCTGTAGTTTTCTAAAAGTGCTGGATTTAGAAAGGGTTTTTTAAGCAGTGGGCTTACCCGAGCCTGCTTAAATGCTGTGGGAAATGTACCAGAGTGAAGAGAGGTGTTGATAATATGTGTTAGCGAAGGTATGACTGAAGAAGAAATGGCCTGAAGGAGGTGAGTGGTGATAGGATCAAGTGGACAAGTAGTAGGATGATTGGAAAGGATACGTTTGGAAATGTCCATCTCCGGGAGTGGATAGAAGGGGGAGAGAGAGTGTGTATTTGTCTTTATGAAGTTATCATCAGTTTGTGATGTGGGGAATTGGTCACTGATGGTTCTTGTTTTATTTGTGAAGAAAATTGCAAAGTCATCAGCTGTAAGAGTTGATGAAGGAGGAGGTGGAGGAGGACAGAGAAGAGAAGAGAGAAAAAACTTTGTGAGAGTCAGAAAAGTTGTTAATTTTGTTGTGGTACTGTCATTTTAGCAGTGAAGACATTTGCAGAGAAGGAAGAGAAGAGTGACTGATACACAATAAGATCAGTAGAGTTTTTTGATTTGCACTATTTCCTCTCTGAGAGAGAGTGACGGAAGTGAGGATAAAACCATAGAGGATAGGCGAGATGGAGAGAGTGAGCGTAGGTTACGTCGAAAGGTGACCTGCAGAGGAGTGTGTGCTGTGTCATGAGTTAGTGCGAGGTTAGAAGTTATGAGGAAGTGGTCTGAGGTGTGCAGTGGAGTAAGTAAAGTGTTGTCCGTGGAGCAACAGCGTGTGTAGACGAGGTCCAGTTGGTTGCCTGATTTGTGAGTAGCTTTAGTAGACGTTTGCTTTAGATCAAATGAGGCGAGCAGAGTGTTAAAGTCAGCAGCCTGGGGTTTTTCTTGGTGGAGGTTGAAGTCTCCAAGCAGTACCAGAGGAGTACCACCCTTAGGAAAGTTTGATAGTAACACATCCAACTCCTCCAAGAAATTACGATAAACGACTACAAAGTGGATTTTAACAGGGTGGGTAATAGTAATTGCATGTGATAGAAGATCAAATTTCCATTAATTTGAGATTAGGAGACCAGTACTTCCATCCCTCTGCAACAGGTGTGGGAAACCAAAATTATTCGGCAACCAAAATTATTTGGCCAAAAATAGCAAAAAAAAAAGCTATTTCGGTGTTCAGACGAATAATCGAAAAGACCGAACAGCGCGAGGTGTCGTGATCAATAGAAACCTGCATAAAGTGAGACCCGTGCACTAATGCAGCAAACATGTCGGCAGTGTGGAAGCATTTAAAAGCTTTTCAAGAAAGATGCAAAAATCATTACAAGCACCGACATCGAGAGACTGTTTAGCACTGCATCTCATGTCTTCGATGAGGAGAGGTGAGTGGTTGTTGCTGGTCACAGTATGAATATTGAAATTGCAAAATGGCCTTCAGCAAAGAATTTTCATTTCGGTGCATCACTAGATGTTCTCTAACTTTATTCAAGTATATTTTAAAGTTGTTTTATTAAAGTTTTGTTCCTTTCAGATGTCAATGGTGGCTCATCTTCTGAAGGAGATGAAGAAACAACTCAACTTGATGAAGAAAAAGTCTCAACTTCAAAAGAGCAGCTGAAGAGTTTCTCCTGCAGCACCTGTGAAAAAAAAACACTGATTTCAGAGGGTCATTTAGTGAGACACGAGAGAACACACACAGAACAGAAAGACTTCAGCTGTAAGATATGCAACATCAGCTTTCCTACCGCAGAAGGTTGGAGACTTCATTCAAAAGAGCACAGCGCGAAGAAGGCGTTTCACTGTGAACAGTGCGGTAAAGTTTTTTTCACCACTGCTCAAATTATGAAAGCTCATATAAAAACCCACAGTGAAAAGTCTTTCCACTGCAGTGAATGTGACAAGTATTTCAGCACCAAAGGAAATCTTGATGCACATGAGCGAATCCACACGGGAGAAAGACTGTACAAGTGTCCTCACTGCGAGAGAAGATTTAATCACGGATCTCATCTGAGGACACATGTGCGTTTCCACACCAATGAGAGACCGTATCAGTGCAGTGAATGTGGGAAAACCTTTACAGACTCAGGCTCTCTAAAGTCACACCAGAAATTCCACTCTGATGAGAAACTGTTTCAGTGCAAACACTGTGACAAACGATTCCGTCAAAGATCTAATCTGATTTGTCACGAGAGGATTCACACTGGACAGAAACCGTATATGTGCGCCCACTGCGGGAAGAGCTTTTCTGATCCAACTCATTTTAGAGACCATAAGCGAGTCCACACTGGAGAAAAACCATATCACTGCAGCATCTGTGGGAAGAGTTTCAAACAAAACACTAACTTAATAAAGCATCAGAGGATTCATAGCGGAGAAAGACCGTTCAAATGCTCACAGTGTGACAAGACGTTTGCTCGATCAGACATACTTAAGGTCCATCAGCGAGTTCATACAGGAGAGAAACCTTACTCCTGCTCCATCTGCGGCGAGAGATTCGCTTATTTAGGTAGTTTTCAGACCCACCAGAACAAACACACTAAAGAACAAACTGCACCAGAATCATCAGAGTGACTTTTCATGTCTTGGTCTGTCAGTAAATCCTTTATTTCTGCAGTTGCTTTCATCATTCATGCCATGTGATACATGACAGTAATAACATACACATGATGATTTCAATTTAAAACATTAACCATATATTATACAACAGCTGAACTGGATTTCTGAGCAGCGTTCGCATTGTGGATATTAAGTCCAAGATCACTGAATGATTTCACTGTTTGTACAGTACACTATTACACACCAGAGTGTGAGGTGTTATTTGTGCCTGTCATTTTTCCTCATATACCATTGGTCACAAACTCAGTTCCTGGAGGGCACAGCTCTGCACAGTTTACCTCTAACCCAAATCAAACACACCTGATCCAGCTAATCAAGCTTTCCAGGATCAATAGAAACTTGCTAGTTTCTTGCACAAAGCTGGTGTGAAACTTGCACAAAGCTGGTGTAAGTTTGAGCTAAGCTCTGCAGAGCTTTTGCCCTCCAGGAATTGAGCTTGAGAAAATATTCTCATTTATGGAGCAAAAGCATATGAACTATCAATTAAAGTTTGACGTTACTCAACATTAACTGTTAATAAAACAATTCAATATCGCAAACTATTATTGTATAAATGCTGTATTCACAGTTGTCCTGATGTGCAGAATATCAGCGTTAAAGGGATACTCCATCCTAAAATGAAAATGTTGTCATTAATCAGTTTACCCCCATGTTTTTCCAAACCCGTAAAAGCTTTGTTCGTCTTCGGAACACAATTTAAGATATTTTGGATGAAAACAGGGAGGCTTGAGACTGTCCCATAGACTGCCAAATAAATAACAGTGTCAAGGTCCAGGAAAGTATGAAAAGCATCGTCAGAATAGTCCATCTGCCATCAGTGATTCAACCGTAACGTTATGAAGAGACGAGAATACTCTTGTACACAAAGAAAACAAAAATAATGACTTTATTCAACAATTCCTCTCCTCTGTGTCTCTCCAAATCAGCGTAGCGCCATTTTGACATATCTGACTAGTACGCAAGCGGCTTACGCTCTTCCGTGGCAGACGCGCCACAAGGATACGTTTTTTACTCTCCTTAGAGTTACAAATGACCTGCTCTTATCATCTGATCGTGGTTGTATCTCTCTATTAGTGCTATTGGATCTTAGTGCTGCGTTCGACACTATTGACCACACCATTCTTTTGCATAGACTAGAAAACTTTGTTGGCATTAATGGAAGTGCATTAGCATGGTTTAAATCGTACTTATATGACCGCCATCAATTCGTAGCAGTGAATGAAGAGGTAGCATATCGATCACAAGTGCAGTAAGGAGTACCTCAAGGCTCAGTACTAGGGCAGTTACTCTTCACGCTTTACATGTTACCCTTGGGAGATATCATCAGGAAACACGGTGTTAACTTTCACTGTTATGCTGATGATACTCAGCTCTATATTTCTTCGTGGCCCGGTGAAACATACCAATTTGGAAAACTAACGGAATGCATAGTCGATATAAAAAACTGGATGACGAGTAATTTCTTACTGCTAAATTCTGAAAAACAGAGGTGTTAATTATAGGACCTAAAAGCTCTGCATGTAATAACCTAGAACGCTGTCTAATTCTTCGTCATCAGTTAGGAACCTAGGTGTGCTATTTGATAGCAACCTTTCCTTAGAAAGCCACATTTCTAGCATTTGTAAAACTGCATTTTTCCATCTCAAAAATCTATTTAAATTACGGCCTATGCTCTCAATGTCAAATGCAGAAATGTTAATACATGCGTTTATGACCTCAAGTTTAGATTATTGTAATGATTTATTGGGTGGTTGTTCTGCACGCTTAGTAAACAAACTCCAATTAGTCCAAAATGCAGCAGCTAGAGTTTTTACTAGAAGCAGGTAGTATGACCATATTAGCCCGGTTCTGTCAACACTGCACTGGCTCCCTATCAAACATCGTATAGATTTTAAAATCTTGCTTATTACTTATAAAGCCCTGAATGGTTTAGCACCTCAGTATTTGAACAAGCTCTTGTTACATTATAGCCCTCCATGTCTGCTGCGTTCTCAAAACTCGGGCAATTTGATAATACCTAGAATATCAAAGTCAACTGCGGGCGGCAGATCCTTCTCCTATTTAGCGCCCAAACTATGGTATAACCTACCTAACATTGTTCGGGAGGCAGACACACTCTTGCAGTTTAAATCTAGATTAAAGATCCATCTCTTTAACCTGGCGTACACATAGCACACTAATACGCTTCTAATATCCAAATCCGTTAAAGGATTTTTAGGCTGCACTAATTAGGTAAACCGGAACCGGGAACACTTCCCATAACACCCGATGTACTTGCTACATCATTAGAAGAATGGCATCTACGCTAATATTAGTCTGTTTCTCTCTTATTTTGAGGTCACCGTAGCCACCAGATCCAGTGTGTATCCAGACCAGATGCTCACTGCAGGCACCCGGATCCAGTACGTATCCAGCCCAGAAAAGACCTCTACAGCCCTGAAAGACAGCGGAGACCAGGACAACTAGAGCCCCAGATACAGATCCCCTGTAAAGACCTTGTCTCAGATGACCACCGGGACAAGACCACAGGAAACAGATGATTCTTCTGCACAATCTGACTTTGCTGCAGCCTGGAATTGAACTACTGGTTTCGTCTGGTCAGAGGAGAACTGGCCCCCCGACTGAGCCTGGTTTCTCCCAAGGTTTTTTCTCCATTCTGTCACTGATGGAGTTTTGGTTCTTTGCCGCTGTCGCCTCTGGCTTGCTTAGTTAGGAACACTTCATTTACAGCGATATCTTTGACTTGATTGCAAATGATTGCACAGATACTATTTAAACTGAACTGAGCTGCATGATGACATCACTGAATTCAATGATGAACTCCCTTTAACTGTCATTTTGCATTATTGACACACTGTTTTCCTAATTAATGTTGTTCAGTTGCTTTGACGCAATCTTTTTTGTTTAAAGCGCTATATAAATAAAGGTGACTTGACTTGACGTGTATTTACGCTTTGGTTTGAAACCAAACAGCCCATCGGTGCAGCGCGGCTGACACAGAAGAGTGTACGCCATCTGCATACAGCTCAGGGGCCAGTTGCACCAGCTAGACGTAAAAAAGCTGGGTGTAAGTCCTACGCTGGGCTTTGCAACGTCTAGCGAGAAAATCATTACTTTTCACTTTACACCTACCTCTGACTAGGCGTAAGATTTAGTCCCAGACGTAGCACTATGCCGAGATAGTGCAACGGGTATAAATTCTACGCACGACTTAAAATGCATTATATGTCCAGCCTAGTCTTACGTCCGGGTGTATGTCCAGCTGGTGCAACCGGCCCCAGAATTGCCAAAATGGCGCTACGCTGATTTGGAGAGACACAGAGGAGAGGCATTTTTGAATAAAGTCATTATTTTTGTTTTCTTCATGTACAAGAGTATTCTCAACACTTCATAACGATACGGTTGAATCACTGATGGCAGATGGACTATTCTGACGATGCTTTTCATACTTTCCTGGACCTTGACACTGTTATTTATTTGGCAGTCTATGAGACAGCCTCAAGTCTCCCTGTTTTCATCCAAAATATCTTAAATTGTGTTCCGAAGACGAACGAAGCTTTTACGGGTTTGGAACGACATGGGGGTAAGTGAATAATGACAAAATTTTCATTTTGGGATGGAGTATCCCTTTAATGTCATAGAAGAGTGAAGATCAGAAACTGTATGTCAGAAATTTGTCAAAAATGTCCATGTTGTAAGTAAATTATTGTTGTTATTATTTTGCATTTGTGACATTACTGCATGTGATTACATTTACCCCATATACTCTACTTATGTATTGTATATTATACTTATAATATTTTAAAACAGATTTAAACAGACTTACAGTATGTTAAAAGAGCAAATAGTTAACAGTTGCTATCAAGATAACGGTTATTAACGGATTTAAGGCGGGGCTTAAGAGAGGGACCGTTATTGGTAAATTAGGCTGTCTTTGTTTTTAATTTTAGGTGAAATATGTCCCGGACATATGTGAGTCACGTAATTAGTGCTTTGCTAATTACTAACACCAGCAATTTCCTAAACTCGAATAAATCTTAGACTGTGCAAATCTGTATCAATAAAAGCGGCTATTTTACTTAAGTATTTATTATATGTAATATAAAACGGGTTAACTAATCATTATGTCTGTGATTGATGTAGTACTCATTTTCCTACAATCATCTTTGTCTGTCAATGCCGCTCATTTTCATCATTAAACTGAAGTCATATCCAGCGAAGTTGCTCCAGTCCAGCAGGGGGCGGAAGTGCGTCATATGTTGCTGCGTCTCTCGCGCAGAGCGCACGAGGGAAGTAGAGTTTTCTTTCTGCTGCTGCGTGAGTAACGTATTTCAGGTCTGTTTTGTGAATTTACTTCATAATGTGCTTTAAGATAATATGACCGTGTACTTTATCGTATCTCGCTATTTTATACCGGACGGCCAATGATTTTTGTTTTACAGAGAAGCGAGTACAAAATCATGTTTTAATACCTCAAATCCAGCAGCTGAACGTGTCTTAAATGTGATTAATATTGTGCATTATTGTATAATATTCTTGATAGAAAGTAAAAGTCCTGTTTATAACATTGTTATGATTTCTTGAGCACTTTTTGGTCTCTAATGTAATTTTTTTCGTAGTAAAATGTAAACAATTTTGTTATGAAAAGGATTTTGTATTTAAAACGTTTTATTGAATGCTTTTTATGTTTAGATGTTGTTGTTTTACCATTATCCCACACATTCAGTAGAAAACCAAAAACAAGTTATTGTAAATATTCTTTGAATTAATAATGAATAGTAACATTATTAACTGGCCATATGAAGGCAGTGCATTTTACTAAATTATATTAATATAAAGACAGGTTGGTGAGATTGGCAACGGACAAATTTACAATATAAAGTTAATTATGATAAATTATTTGACCATTCACTCCAATAAACATAATTTTAGTATTTAGTAGTGTAAAAATGATATCATATATGAAAGACTAAGATGCATTTTAAAAATATAATAAAATGAAGGCAATCTGAAGAAACACCTAATCATGTATAAATGAGTTTTATCAGTTCATTAGAAGTGTTTGTGTTCAGATGTTGAGCATGAAAGCGCAGGTGGATGTGGTCTGCTGTAAATCAGTAGGAACTGATCTGTCCATGCTGGATATTGAGGATTTCATCACAGAAATCTGTCAGCTGAAGAAAGAGGTGGCTTCACTGGAGACAAAGCTGAGAGAAAGAGGAGACAAACTGAACAGAGAGGTTTGAACAGATCTTCATTTCATCTTTAGCTGCTCATATGGACTGATTGTTATGTGACGTAACATCTTATTTTGAATCATACTATTGCTAGATATATGACTGATTGTGTTTGTCAGGATGTGGAGCAGGTTTCAGTGCGTGTGACTGATGGGACAGAAGCTCAGGATTCAGTCTGGAGCGTCAGAGATCAGAGATCCAGAGACACACAGGACTCAGAGCTCAGCCTCACTTTACTCTGTTATACTGACGCTCAGGATCATGAATCCACTGATCAAACCTCTGACTGTAACGCTGGAGAACAGCAGATGCTGCAGACGCCGCTGAAGATGTGCTCCGTCAAACTGGTGGACTGCAGGAACCTGATCGAGAGCAGAGGAGAAGAAACCACCGCAGAGAAAGAACAACAACACACTGATGAGGAAGAGCAGGAGGAGGATGAGAATAATGATGATGATGAAGATGAAGATTTCATTCCTCCAGGTTTGTTTTTCCTTTTATGACCTTTTGTTGTTTGTTGTTGTTGAGATATTTGGGAACTAGGGATGTCAACGATTAATCGATGATCGATTAATTGTCGATAAGCGATGCAATCGATTAAGGCTGTCGATGGTCGGTTAACCGATTTAATGTTGGGCTGCGTGCGGCTCATGCGCAGAACACGTGCAAGCGGCTGTGAGTTTACAGTAAGAGATGCGAAAACAGTTATTAAAAGTGAAAGATAATAAAATAAACCTGCGAAATTAGAGGGTTAGACTGTGAAGATTTAGGAAAAGAAACAATGCCTATATGTTATTGAATTTGTGGAAATTTGTGATCAACCGGCAAACCAGAACAAAGCCGTGTAAATAAAGGCTATGGGCTCGAACGGCATCCAGAAGCATGCTCGCGATCTAACATTTTCCTATTATTCCTCTAATAAACAAAGCTTTTATATCACACTTGTCATAACCAGAGCTTATAATTTGTAAATAAATATTTGCTGGATTCAAAACAGCGATTAATAGGCGCTGTGTGACCGACACAGACAATTACAGGAGCGTTCACTGATGTCACTAAACGGTGACGCCACAACAAGCATCGTTCACAAGTTTCTGCATGGATCTACAGTAACTAGGGCACAGGTTCTCCAGCCCTGGGACAAAATAAAATATATGCGAAATATATCTGACTTAATTAAGATAACGGATTTAAAACAGAAGTGTGTTAGCACTCCATAAGTTCACGGGGAAAAAAAGAAAAAGGATGACAACGCATTCTGTTTGTTTGCTTTATTTTACAAGAGCACAAACCTTCTGTTTTTATTGTGTGCGCACAAATGAAAGGAAACACTTTTGCGGAAAAGGTTTTTTGTTTATTTTTTATGTCTCAGCTGTTTCGATCGCGCCGGAGCCTGCTGCACACGTATATTCTAGCGATTCAAACTTACATCGCAGTCTGTTCATTATCAAAATAAAATAGTCAGCTAAACATTTAAAAGGTTACACTGGTCAGTTTAAATATACCGTAGTATACCGGCTCACTCTGTTATGCCAAAGACGTTTTTGCTCATATAAAGAGGATCTTTTCCGTCTATATGCGAATGCGTGTAAAGTACAAGCCTAGTTTACATTATAAATAATAGTTTTACATTAAAATGCATTGCGAATATGGAAACATTTGGATTTGTGTCGAATGAGACATGAGCAATAACCTCCAATCCGCGCTTGCTCGTCCTCGTATACACATGCACTGTCACGATCTGATGCACTGTATGCCGGATTTTTACAAACAAATAGGCCTAACGGAACACAAAAATCTTGTAAATCTAAAAATCTGACATTTTCTAGGACAGAATCCAGCAGGATCAAATTCATGTGAGCAACTGTGTGTTTTGGTGCAGAAGCGCCGATGGAAGCGGTTCACTTACTGCGCAGCACAGTCACACGCGCGCCACAGTTATGTTTGGGATAATTTTATTTTAAATACCATAATGTCAGTTGAAAACATTGCAATTGTGTTTTAAAATACAACAACGAGCACCACAAAACCATTTAAAGAGGCGCGTTCAGGGGTCTCCGTGCAGGGAAACAGTCAACAAACTAAAATGACCTCAAACGTAGGCTATATGGCGCGCGCTCTCTTCATTTTATCAAATGATCATAATCACATCTATTCATTTTACAGTCCTGCTACTAGCATTTTATTCAGACTAAAACCCCTTTAATTCAAGTGAGAAAGCGTTTTGTGTGTGTGTGGCTTTTCCACATCCTGTCATGCCGGTGACTGCGTGCCTGCAATAGAGGCATTTTGCAGCATTATGGTTAACGATTAATCGATTAATTGATTGTTAATTTAAACGACGATCGATCATGGAAATAATCAAAATTTGACATCCCTATTGGGAACATGATGGAAAATGTTAGTAGGGCTGAACAATTTACAGGAAAATCAAATTTACATATTTCTGATAATTTTTTAATGGGATTAAAAATGCACTTTTTTTAAGAGCTCCAGGTTTTCTGTGTTTGTTTGTAAGGCTGCAGGATTTGGCCAAACATCACACTATGGTTGTTTTTCAGTGTACTGTGACAATTATTCATACATTATGAATCATTACATTTACATTTAATCATTTTGCAGACACTTTTATCCAAAGTGACTAACAAATGAGAACAATAGAAGCAATCAGACAAATGAGAGAACAACAACAGTACACAAGTGCCATGACAAGTCTCAGTTAGTCTAGGACAGAGCTCATAGCAAGGTTTTTTTTGTTGTTGCTGTTTTTTAATAGAATGGAATAGAACAGAATAGAATATGTCTACTTGTGGCCAGTGTAACCTGATGAGGAGAGGAGTACCGTGAGCTTTTTTTAGCTCATTGAAGACCACTCTCACTGCTGCATGATAGTACATGCTGGAAGGCCAAGAGAGCATTGCAATAGTCCAGTCTGGAGAGAACAAGAGCTTGGACAAGACGTTGTGCGGCTTGCTCAGACATGAAGGGTCTAATCTTCCTAAAGTTGTATAAGGCAGATCTGCAGGACCGGGCCATTGTAGCAGTATGGTCAGTGAAGCTTAACTGATCATCAATCACAACTCGTAGGTTTCTGGCTGTCGAACCCAGTTGTATAGAGCATTTGTGATGAAACGATGGGTTTGCTGGAACCTCAAGTAGTTCTGTCTTAGCTAGAAATGTCTGTCAGACAGGCTGCAATGCGAGCAGCTACCGTCGTATCATCTTGTTGGAATGAGAAGTAGAGTTGAGTGTCATCAGCATAGCAGTAATAAGAAAAGCCATGCTTCTGAATGACAGATCCTATTGTCGTCATGTAGATGGAGAAGAGAAGTGGTCCAAGCACTGAGCCTTGAGGCACCCCAGTAGCAAGAAGTTGTGACTTAGAAACCTCACCCCTCCAAGACACCCTGAAGGATCTATCTGAGAGGTAGGACTTGAACCACAGGATTGCGGTTCCTGAGATGCCCATCTTTCTGAGGGTGGACAGGAGTATCTGGTGGTTAACTGTGTCAAAGGCAGCAGACAGATCCAGCAAGGTAAGTTATGAGGATTTGGAAGTCTCGCCAGTCTCAGGGCTTCAGTAACCGAGAGCAGGGCAGTCTCAGTTGAGTGGCTGCTTTTGAAGCCAGACTGGTTGATGTCCAGGAGGTTGTTCTGTACAAGAAACTTAGAGAGTTGGTTGAACTCAACTCGCTCAAGTGTCTTTGAAAATGAACGGAAGAAGGGATACAGGTCTGTAGTTTTCTAAAAGTGCTGGATTTAGAAAGGGTTTTTTTAAGCAGTGGGCTTACCCGAACCTGCTTAAATGCTGTGGAAAATGTACCAGAGTGAAGAGAGGTGTTGATAATGTGTGTTAGCAAAGGTATGACTGAAGAAGAAATGGCCTGTAGGAGGTGAGTGGGGATAGGATCAAGTGGACAGGTAGTAGGATGATTGGAAAGGATAAGTTTGGAAACATCTGTCTCTGAGAGTGGAGAGAAGGAGGAGAGAGAGTGTGTATTTTTCGTTATGAAGTTATCATCAGTTTGTGATGTGGGGAATTGGTCACTGATGGTTCTTGTTTTATTTGTGAAGAAAATTGCAAAGTCATCAGCTGTAAGAGTTTATGAAGGAGGATGACAGAGAAGAGAAGAGAAAGTTGTGAAAAAAAGTTTGTGAGAGTCAGAAAAGTAGTTAATTTTGTTGTGGTAGTATGTCATATTAGCAGTGAAGACATTTGCAGAGTAGGAAGAGAAGAGTGACTGATACACAATAAGATCAGTAGAGTTTTTTGATTTGCACTATTTCCTCTCTGCAGCCCTGAGTTTAGAGAAATGCTCACGGAGAACATTGAACAGCCAAAGGGCACAGGGGGTAGTGCGTACTGGTCTGGATGAAAGTGGGCAAAAGTTGTCTAAGCAAGATGTTAGAGTTGAGAAAAGAGTGTCAATAGCACACTCTCTCTCTCTCGAGAGAGAGAGAGAGAGTGAAGGAAGTGAGGATAAAACCATAGAGGATAGGCGAGATGGAGAGAGTGAGTGTAGGTTACGTCGAAAGGTGACCTGCAGAGGAGTGTGTGCTGTGTCATGAGTTAGTGCGAGGTTAGAAGTTATGAGGAAGTGGTCTGAGGTGTGCAGTGGAGTAAGTAAAGTGTTGTCCGTGGAGCAACAGCGTTTGTAGACGAGGTCCAGTTGGTTGCCTGATTTGTGAGTAGCTGTAGTAGACGCTCGCTTTAGATCAAATGAGGCGAGCAGAGTGTTAAAGTCAGCAGCCTGGGGTTTTTCTAGGTGGAGGTTGAGGCCTCCAAGCAGTACCAGAGGAGTACCATCTTCAGGAAAGTTTGATACTAACACATCCAACTCCTCCAAGTTACTATAAACGACTACAAAGTGGATTTTACTAGTAATTGCATGTGATAGAAGATCAAATTTCCATTAATTTGAGATTAGGAGACCAGTACTTCCATCCCACCACAACAGGTGTGGGAAACCAAAATAATTCGGCAACCAAAATTATGTGGCCAAAAATAGCAAAAAAAAAGCTATTTCGTTGTTCAGACGAATAAGCAAAAACACCGAACAGCGCGAGGTGATGTGATCAAACCTGCATAGAGTGAGAGCCGTGCACTAATGCAGCAAACATGTCGGCAGTGTGGAAGCATTTAAAAGCTTTTCAAGAAAGATGCAAAAATCATTACAAGCACCGACATCGAGAGACTGTTTAGCACTGCATCTCATGTCTTCGATGAGGAGAGGAGAGTGGTTGTTGCTGGTCACTGTATGAATATTGAAATTGCAAAATGGCCTTCAGCAAAGAATTTTCATTTCGGTGCATCACTAGATGTTCTCTAACTTTATTCAAGTATATTTTAAAGTTGTTTTATTAAATTTTGTTCCTTTCAGATGTCAATGGTGGCTCATCATCTGATGGAGATGAAGAAACAACTCAACTTGATGAAGAAACAGTCTCAACTTCAAAAAAGCAGCTGAAGAGTTTCTCCTGCAGCACCTGTGAAAAAACACTGATTTCAGAGGGTCATTTAGTGAGACACGAGAGAACACACACAGAACAGAAAGACTTCAGCTGTAAGATATGCAACATCAGCTTTCCTACCGCAGAAGGTTGGAGACTTCATTCAAAAGAGCACAGCGGGAAGAAGGAGTTTCACTGTGAACAGTGCGGGAAGGTTTTTTTCACCACTGCTCAGAATATGAAAGCTCATATAAAAACACACAGTGAAAAGTCTTTCCAATGCAGTGAATGTGACAAGTATTTCAGCACCAAAGGAACTCTTGATGTTCATAAGCGAATCCACACGGGAGAAAGACCATACAAGTGTCCTCACTGCGAGAAGAGCTTCAGTTATGGATCTCTTCTGAAGAGACATGTGCGTTTGCACACCAATGAGAGACCGTATCAGTGCAGTGAATGTGGGAAAACCTTCACAAACTCTAGCTCTCTAAAGTCACACCAAAGTGTACACTCAGGTGAGAAACTGTTTCAGTGCAAACACTGCGACAAACGATTCCGTCAAAGATCTCATCTGATTTGTCACGAGAGGATTCACACCGGAGAGAAACCATATCTGTGCAACCACTGCGGGAAGAGCTTTTCTGATCCAACTCATTTCAGAGACCATAAGCGAGTCCACACTGGAGAAAACCCATATCACTGCAGCATCTGTGGGAAGAGTTTCAAGCAAAACACCAACTTAATAAAGCATCAGAGGATTCATAGCGGAGAAAGACCGTTCAAATGCTCACAGTGTGACAAGACGTTTGCTCGATCAGACATACTTAAGATCCATCAGCGAGTTCATACAGGAGAGAAACCTTACTCCTGCTCCATCTGTGGCGAGAGATTCGCTTATTTAGGTAGTTTTCAGACCCACCAGAACAAACACGCTAAAGAACAAACTGCTCCAGAATCATCAGAGTGATTTTTCATGTCTTGGTCTGTCAGTAAAGGCTTTATTTCTGCAGTTGCTTTCATCATTCATGCCATGTGATATATGACAGTAATAACATACACTTGATTTCAATTTAAAACATGAACCATATATTATAGATCAGGTGAACTGTATTTCTGAGCAGCGTTCGTGGTGTGGATATTTAGTCCAGGATCACTGAATGATTTCACTGTTTGTACAGTAGGGGGCTTAAGTGAGGGAATTAGGCTAAATATATATTTTTTTAATTTTAGGTTAAATATGTCCAAGACATATGTGAGTCAATTAGTGCTTGGCTATCACCAACACCAGCAATTTCCTAAACTCATGTAAATCATCTTAGACACATACAGCTGTGCAATTCTGTGTCAATAAAATCGGCTATTTTACTTAAGTATTTATTATATGTAATATGAAATGCCTTAACTAATCATTATTTTTGTAGTACCCAATTAACTACAATCAGGGCTGGATTGGTAATCGGGCATACCAGGATTTTTCCCGGTGGGCCAATGTACTTAAAGGCCTCGGTATACTTCAAACGAAGTTCGTTTTCATTCTTCGTTTGGGGGAAAAAAGAAGTTCGAAAAGGCTGAGCGACGGTATACTGTTTCCGAACTTTCTAACACCCCCGCGCTGCTGGAGGCGGGTGTAGATTAATGTAAACATGACTCGGGACGCTCCCGCGTATCCCCTAAACACAACAACGATGAAATGAAGAAGTGTAGTCAATCTAGGTGTGAGACAGGCACCAATGTCAGAATATTATAGACAAAAGAATAATGATTAGCAGCAGTTATCAAGTATCATGTCTGAAATACAAAAGAACCATAATCAGTCCTTTATGGGAAGTGTGAATGTCCCAAAGTCTGAAAACTTTGTCGGTTTGTTACTTTATTTTATTAGTGTTCATTTATTTTATTGAACTGGATAAATTGTTACACCTTTTAATATTTTATGTGGTCAAAAAATTTACTTTTGATAAAAACAGGTTTATTATTGTATATTCGTTTGGCATTTAATTTATTGTATACTCTTTAAATTTGCTTATTGAAAGAACAGCAGCAGCAGTTTGGTGTAACATTTATTTGAAACACATGAATTTGGTACTTGCTACCTTATATCTTTACTCTTTCCTTTCATTCTTTTCATGACTTTGGAAAACTTGTCTCGGATGTTTCTCTGCGTGGCTTTTTGCATAACTCCGGGTCGTCGACACCAAGCTTCGTTGCTATTTCTTTTTAGAAGTTTTCTATGAATCTTTAAAGGTGCAATGTGTAATATTTACAACAATCTATTTACAGAAATGCAATATAATATACATAACTATGTTTTCAGAGGTGTATAAAGACCTTTCTTAATGAATCGTTATGTTTTTATTACCTTAGATTGAGCTATTTCTATCTACGTACAGCGCGGCTCCCCTTACATGAAAGTCTCTACCATGTTTGTACAGTAGCCCTAAAAGGTCAGTCTGCTCTAAAGAGCGTGTTTCGTCACTTTGTTGTTCTTGCGAATAAAACACTGACACAATGATGAACAAGTACGTTAACATTCGCAATAATGATGATTTATTGAATAATTAAGTAAATATAATTCCTTGATTTACCTTTGTAAAGAAATCTCATTGCTCTCTGCTGTCTTTACCGACGACATCGTTACTTGTGTTGGCCACCGTAGCTTCTCTAAAGGGAGGGGTGAGCAGGGGACTGAGCCGTTGGTTGCAATTTCCGACCTCACCACTAGATGCCGCTAAAAATTACACGGTGCACCTTTAATGTCTCTCCACGAGCGATCGTACGGGTGCCAGCTCAGCTATTCAACACTCCAGTGTATTCATGTTGCTATCGACTAGACCGGAAATATTGTCCTCTCTTGCCTGACCTCCGTCGAATGAGAAATGAACGAAGAAAAAAATCGGTTTCAGAAGACACCGATCGCGTAACCGAACCACGGACCAATGGAAGCACAAAGGTGTTGGAGCCAAAACGAACTTCATTTTGGCCTGATTTTGTTCGAAATGACGTCATATCAATTCGTTCTTCGATTTCGTTTGAAGTATATCAGGGCCTTGTTTTTATTTATTTTTTGCCGAGGACCATCACGCAGGGACAGTGAGCAGCCAGTGCCCCGTTGGTTTGTCTCCTGTATTGACAGTATAAACATCCAATCACAATGTGCTATAGACAGAGCGATTAAGTATTTTGCTCCTCCTCAATAAAGATTGCATCACCCCGTCTTCCTCGCCGGTTTTTCCCACGTTTTCACAGCAGCATCATCAAGAACAGGCTTGTTCTGCAGTGAGGGATGCAGGCCAAAGAGCCAGGTAGGAGGAGGAGAGAGTAGTTGAATCGGTAAAGTGCTTTATAGGGACTGGCAGCGGAGGCAGGCATCTAATCCATCCTAATGTGTGCACGCCATGAGTGTAGAATATGTAAACACTTTTTAATAAAACATAAATTAGTCCCCCGCAATTTTTTGGCCAAGTCAGTTCAAATGTGTTCATAGAGGTTTCCATGGGCCAATGTGAATAAAGCTAAATTTAAATTAAAAAAATAAAGACACAGTATTGTTGGACCTGACGTTTTATTCTTATCCAAAACAAGATGTGATATGAGTGTGATACACAGGCTAGTAAGGCTACATACACTACCAGTCAAACATTTCTGAACAGTAAGAAAGATCCAAAGATCAGCATTTATCTGAAATAAAACGCTTTTGTAACATTATAAATATGCTATTCAAAAGCTTGGAATCAGTATAATTGTTTTAGAAATGAATATAGAAATTAATACTTTTATTTAGCAAGGATGCTTTAAATTGATCAAAATTGACGATGAATACATTTATAATGTTACAAAACTCTTTATTTCAGATAAATGCTGTTCTTTTGAACTTTCTATTCATCAAAGAAACTTGAAAGAAATTATGCTCAGATGTTTTCAATATAATAATAATAATAATAAATGTTTGTTTGTTTGTTTTAGCAGCAAATCAGCATATTTGAATGATTTCTGAAGGATCATGTGACTGGAGTAATCATGCTAAAAATGCAGTTTTGAAATCGCAGGAATAAATTACATTTTAAAATATATTCAAATAGAAGACAGTTATTTTAAATGGTAAAAATATTTCGTATTATTTCTGCTTTTGCTGTATTTTGGATCAAATAAATGCAAGCTTGGTGAGCAGAAGAGAATTATTAAAAAAAACTGTTCAAAAACTGTTGACTTTTGTCCCAGACACTCCATCCCTTCCTACAATCATCTTTGTCTGTCAATGCCGCTCATTTTCATCATTAAACTGAAGTCATATCCAGCGAAGTTGCTCCAGTCCAGCAGGGGGCGGAAGTGCGTCATATGTTGCTGCGTCTCTCGCGCAGAGCGCACGACGGAAGTAGAGTTTTCTTTCTGCTGCTGCGTGAGTAACGTATTTCAGGTCTGTTTTGTGAATTTACTTCATAATGTGCTTTAAGATAATATGACCGTGTACTTTATCGTATCTCGCTATTTTGTATCGGACGGCCAATGATTTATGTTTTACAGAGAAGCGAGTACAAAATCATGTTTTAATACCTCAAATCCAGCAGCTGAACGTGTCTTAAATGTGATTAATATTGTGCATTATTGTATAATATTCTTGATAGAAAGCAAAAGTCATATAAGTTATGATTTCTTGAGCACCTTTTTTGTCTATAAGGTACATTTTTCATAGTAAAATGTAAACATTTTTATTATGAAAAGGATTTTGTATTTGAAACGTGAGATTGGCAATTGACAAATTTACAATATAAAGTTAATTATGATAAATTATTTGACTATTCACTCCAATAAACATAATTTTAGTGTTTAGTAGTGTAAAAATTATATCATATATGAAAGACTAAGATGCATTTTGAAAATATAATAAAATGAAGGCAATCTGAATAAACACCTAATCATGTATAAATGAGTTTTATCAGTTCATTATAAATATTGTAGTTATCATGAAGTGTTTGTGTTCAGATGTTGAGCATGAAAGCGCAGGTGGATGTGGTCTGCTGTAAATCAGTAGGAACTGATCTGTCCATGCTGGATATTGAGGATTTCATCACAGAAATCTGTCAGCTGAAGAAAGAGGTGGCTTCACTGGAGACAAAGCTGAGAGAAAGAGGAGACAAACTGAACAGAGAGGTTTGAACAGATCTTCATTTCATCTTTAGCTGCTCATATGGACTGATTGTTATGTGACGTAACATCTTATTTTGAATCATACTATTGCTAGATATATGACTGATTGTGTTTGTCAGGATGTGGACCAGGTTTCAGTGCGTGTGACTGATGGGACAGAAGCTCAGGATTCAGTCTGGAGCGTCAGAGATCAGAGATCCAGAGACACACAGGACTCAGAGCTCAGCCTCACTTTACTCTGTTATACTGACGCTCAGGATCATGAATCCACTGATCAAACCTCTGACTGTAACGCTGGAGAACAGCAGATGCTGCAGACGCCGCTGAAGATGTGCTCCGTCAAACTGGTGGACTGCAGGAACCTGATCGAGAGCAGAGGAGAAGAAACCACCGCAGAGAAAGAACAACAACACACTGATGAGGAAGAGCAGGAGGATGAAGAGAATAATGAGGATGATGAAGATGAAGATTTCATTCCTCCAGGTTTGTTTCTCCTTTTATGACCTTTTGTTGTTTTTCATGACACTTGAATCTCAGCAGAGATTTTCTGAGATATTTGGGAACATGATGGAAAATGTTAGTAGGGCTGAACAATTTACAGGATGTTTTTAATTTTTTTAATAATTATTAAAAAGTCTTAAATGCCATTTTCCAAGGTATTAAATTTTGCATCATTTTTTCATTATGTATTTGTCCAAACTGAGGTTGTATGCTTAAGTTTTCCTGAATTTAATCATTGCATAGGCGAATTATGGGATTCTGTGTAGTTTATTAATGCAGTCTTGCTAGATTTGACGTTATCTGTTCCCGTGCTCACTGACAGCTGCATGATAGCGCAGGTTTCTTCACACACAACATCGTTGACTAATGGGGAAATGCAAGTTCCCTTTGAAATGGTCTCTTCCGTTGCGTAGAAACACATATTGGCTTTTTCCCAAAGCGCTCGGGCGCTTGCGCTCCGGAGGCGTCTGCCATAACTGAGTAACCATGACCTGCTCTCCATGAAGACGCGGAAGTTTTAGCAAAGGATAAATGGATTTGCAGCACAAAAAATCGCTTGCAGTAGTTCTGCTGCCAAATTTATTTAAAAATGTCTATCCCTGTACAGCTACGATCAGCTGTGCCTTCATCTTGGCTGAGCTTTCAATGTTGTTACGGGAAAAGATGAAGCTGATTGGTTGGTTCTTGTCACATTGCCCACGGTGCGCTTGCGGCTTTCTGAAAAGGTGAAATGTTTTTATCTCGATGCGGCGCGGACGAACTTGAGTGCACAGAAGACGCGATATGTGAAAGGCCCCTTACTTTGTACTGAAGCCTGATTTGTTCACGTTTGTGTAGCTGCACAAACCAATGGTGCTTTAGCTCACCAGAAAGGGAGGAGTCGACCCCTACATAAGTCGCCACAGAGCGCCATTCATCACATCATTCTCCTTCAGCGACGAGGATCATCTCTTCGCTGACTCTGCAATCAAGAAGCCAAAGAAGGAAGCCCTGGCAGAGGAAGAAGTGAGAAGCTTTCCTCCGTGGCTATCTGGCACTTAAAAGAGCAAATATATGAGCAAATTTCAAATGTCGCGCCGTGATGCAGAACAGGCAGTGAGTGCGTCGTCTGTCTGGGCAGCGCCCACGCAGAGCTTTAGCTTTCACTGAAAGCATACGAGTCTGTCCTTGCCTTGCTTGTGGATCCCCTTCTAATAAAGGCAGCCCCGTCTCTCCCACTCTCACGTTCCTCCCCTCCAGTTGGGTTCTAAACACAGTAAAGGAAGTTACTCACTCTGGTTCGCTCATGATGTGGAAACAGTACCTCTAGCGAACAGCAAATTAGGCTTTTTTGTTCGCAACTGCCTCGTTCCAAAGAAAGATGGTAGGCTCAGATATATTCTAGATCTCAGACATCTGAATCACTTACTTATGAGATGGCGGTTCAGATGTTAACTTTGAAATAGGTCCTCGTGCAGATTTGCCCCAAGGACTGGTTTCTAACAGTGAATCTGTAAGATGCTTACTTTCTCATCTACATAGCCCCCATCACAGACTGTTCTTGAGATTCACATTCGAGGGAGTGGCCTATCGGTATGCAGTCCTTCCGTCTAAACTGTCTCTGGCCCCGCCCACTTTTACGAAGTGCATCGACGCAGGTCTTTCCCCTCCTGGAGAGATGGGAATCCGCGTATTGAATTACCGTGATGATTGGCTGGTTCTAGTCAGATCAGAATGGGAATTGGCAGCTCACAGAGAGCTGTTGCTCAGCCACTTAGAGCACCTCGGGTTGACGATCATACCACAGAAGAGTCATCTGTTACCCAGCCAGCAGGCTGTGTTTCTGGGAACAATTTTAGACTTTTTAGATTACGCAGGAACGATCCCTGACTATTCAGCGATTAGCAGCATCTCTCAAACCGGGAACAATATGTCCCTTCAAGGTTTTTCAGAGGTTACTCTGCCTCATGGTGGCCGGCGCCACTCTGTATTACCTCTAGGCCTGCTCCACATGTGGCCTCTTCAGTTTTGGCCCGTGGCCTGGTGCCTGGGATGGTTTTGCTTCAGGGTAAACCACCGCTGTGTCAGAGTCATCAGGCGGGCCAGGGAGACCAAGTGCTCTCTCCTCCTAGTGGCCCCGCTCTGGAGGAACCAGGCCTGGTTCCCAGAGCTAGTGCAGCTCTCAGCAGCAGCCCCTTGACCCATTCTGCTGAGGAGGGACCTTCTCTCGTAGGCAAAAGGCATGATTTGGCATCCCCAGCCAGAGCTGTGGAGCTTTTATGTATGGCCCCTCAATGGGACCTTAATCAGCAATACCATTTTAGAGGCAAGAGCACCATCGACAAGATGCCTTTACAACCTTAAATGGTCGCTCTTCCTCTGCACGTAGTTTGGACCCGTTATCATGTGACGTGTCCCACGTGCTAACCTTTTGGATAAATGCTCAGATTCCATGCTCAGAGTGTATGTGGCAGCTATCGCAGTGAACCATTCTCTCGAAGCTGGCCAATTAATTGGCAGAAACGACCTGATCATTAATGTTCTTGAAGGGTGCGTGAAGGCTGAACCTTCCTCACCCTCAGTCTGTGCGGTCTTGGGACCTGTCTATAGTCCTACATGCCCTACAAGGGCCCCTCTTCGAGCCGCTCAGTTCAGCTGATTTGCGGCCCTTATCGCTTAAAATGGCCCTCCTCTTAGCTTTGGTGTCGGTTAAGGGAGTGGGTGACTTGCAAGCGCTGTCAAGCAGTACCTTGTGTCTTTAGTTCAGACCTAACGACTGTAAAGTCATCCTAAAATCAAGACATGGTTATGATCCTAAAGTTCTCTCGACTCCATTCAAAGCTCAGGTGATCTTCCTATTCGATATCCCTGCTCTGTCCAGTGAGGGCTCTGAGAGTACAATCACCTAAAGGATTATTAGGAACACCTGTTAAATTTCTCATTAATGCAGTTATCTAATCAACCAATCACATGGCAGTTGCTTCAATGCATTTAGGGGTGTGGTCCTGGTCAAGACAATCTCCTGAACTCCAAACTGAATGTCAAGTCAAGTCAAGTCAAGTCAAGTCTGCTTTATTGTCAATTCTTCCACATGTACAGTACATACATACAGAGAATCGAAATTGCGTTACTCTCAGACCCCCGGTGCATACAGATAACACTAACAGTAGAGCCTAAAAATCTAGATCAAATATAAAATATAAGATAAAACTATACAATAAGGGAATGTAAAAAAGACATAATAGAAAAAATAAAATAAAAATAAGGTTAAATAAAAGCAGCGCAAGGCACATGGCAGATAGAGTGCAAACCAGTGAACAAACAGTGCAGATAAAAAGATTTTTAGTGCATAAAAATAGCTTATTCAGTCTGATTAAAAGTGACAAAGTGACAAAGGGCTCAGAGCAGTTATTTTATTAAACTGACTGATGAGGAGGTAGAATGATGTCAGATCCATGGTGAATGAGGTAGTGAGCAGACCACTGCTGCACAAAGTGACTGGTGCATGACATTCGTATGTTAGAGGGAGGGGGGGTGGAAGGACCTGGGGATGTGGGACCTGGGGGGGGGGGGGTTCATAGTTCAGTGGTGCCTGAGGCAGAAGAGGGACGGGGGGGTAAGTTCGGGAGCGAGTTCAGCTTCCTGACAGCCTGATGGATGAAGCTGTCCTTCAGTCTGCTGGTCCTGGCCTGGAGACTCCGCAGTCTCCTCCCTGATGGCAGCAGACTGAAGAAGCTGTGTGACGGGTGAGTGGGATCACCTGCAATGCAGAGGGCTTTTCGAGTGAGACGGGTTCCATAAATGTCCTGGAGGGAGGGGAGAGAGACACCAATGATCTTCTCAGCTGCTCTCACTATGCGTTGCAGAGTCTTCCGGCAGGACGCGTTGCAGGCGCCATACCACACAGTGATGCAGCTGGTCAGAATGCTCTCGATGGTGCCTCTGTAGAAGGTGTACATGATGGGGGGTGGGGCTCTGGCTCTCCTCAGTTTGCGGAGGAAGTAGAGACGCTGCTGTGATTTCTTGGCCAGTGCTGCGGTGTTGTCGGTCCAGGAGAGGTCCTCTGTGATGTGCACACCCAGGAACTTGGTGCTGCTCACTCTCTCCACAGTCGCACCGTTGATGGTCAGAGGAACATGCTGAGTGTGCGCTCTCCTGAAGTCCACAACAATCTCCTTCGTCTTCTCCACGTTCAGAGAGAGATTGTTGTCACTGCACCACCCGGCCAGGCGGCTCACCTCGCTCCTGTAGTTTGTCTCATCTCTGTTGCTAATGAGACCCACCACAGTCGTGTCATCCGCAAACTTAATAAAGAGGTTGGAGTTGTGTGACGGTGTGCAGTCGTGGGTCAGCAGAGTGAAGAGGAGGGGGCTCAGCACACATCCTTGGGGGGCCCCAGTGTTCAGTGTGATGGTGCTGGATGTGTTGCTGCCGACACGTACTGCCTGAGGTCTTCCAGTCAGAAAGTCCAACAGCCAGTTGCACAGCGAAGTGTTGAGCCCCAGCTCGACCAGTTTGTGAATGAGCTGTTGAGGGATGATTGTGTTGAATGCTGAACTGAAGTCTATGAACAGCATTCTGACGTATGAGTCTTTTTCCTCTAGATGTGTGAGTGCTGAGTGGAGGGTAGTTGAGATGGCATCATCGGTCGACCGGTTGGACCGATATGCAAACTGGAATGGGTCCAGGGAGGGGGGGAGGGCAGACTTGATGTGGTGCATGACTAGCCGTTCGAAGCACTTCATGAGGATGGGAGTAAGTGCAACAGGACGGTAGTCATTGAAGCATGATGGAGATGGCTTCTTCGGGACTGGAATGATGGTGGTAGCTTTGAAGCATGTGGGAACAACAGCTTGACTAAGTGAGATGTTGAAAATGTCTGTGAAGACATCAGTGAGTTCTGCTGCACAGTCTCTCAGTACACGCCCAGGAATGTTGTCAGGACCCAGAGCTTTGCGTGCATTGATCCTGCTGAAGGATCTCCTCACGCTGTCTGGGGTCAGCATCATCACCTGGTCACTGGGAGGAGGTGGAGTCTTCTGTGCAGTGGAGCTGTTTTGTGCCTCAAAGCGAGCGAAGAAGGTGTTCAGCTCGTTCAGCAGAGAGATGTTGCTGTCACAGGTCCGCTGTGGGGGCTTGTAGTCCGTAATGGTCTGTATCCCCTGCCACAGGCTCCGAGTGTCTCTGCTGTCGCTGAATTGATGGGCTATCCTCCTGGAGTACTGTCTCTTAGCCTCTCTGATGCCGCGGGATAGGTTGGCCCTGGCTGTTCTCAGGCCCCCCTCGTCTCCAGCTCTGAAGGCAGCGTTCCGCGTCTCCAGGAGTCTGTAGACTTCCCCTGTCATCCACGGCTTCTGGTTGGCCCGGACAGTAATGGTTTTTGAGACTGTTACATCCTCAATACACTTGGTGATGTAGGCAGTGACAGTCTCCGAGTACTCCTGGAGGTCAGTGGAGTTATTATAAGTGGCAGCCTGCTTAAACATATTCCAGTCAGTTGTATCAAAGCAGTCCTGAAGAGCCTCAGACGATCCTTCTGGCCACACTTGAATCTGTTTCTGAACTGGTTTGGCGACTTTAACGAGCGGTCTGTATGCAGGCATTAGCATGACAGTGATGTGGTCTGAGGCACCGAGGTGGGGGAGGGGGAGGGCTTTGTAAGCTCCTCTCTGTGTGGTGTAAACAAAGTCTAAAATGTTTTTACCTCTTGTTGGAAAGTTAATGTGTTGGTGTATTTTAGGAAACACACTCTTTAAGTCAGCATGGTTGAAATCCCCAGCTATGATGAGAAAAGCATCGTCATTTCTTTCGTCAGAATGGGAAAGAAAGGTGATTTAAGCAATTTTGAGCGTGGCATGGTTGTTGGTGCCAGATGGGCCGGTCTGAGTATTTCACAATCTGCTCAGTTACTTTTTTCACGCACAACCATTTCTAGGGTTTACAAAGAATGGCGTGAAAAGGGAAAAACATCCAGTATGCGGCAGTCCTGTGGGCGAAAATGCCTTGTTGATGCTAGAGGAGAATGGGCCGACTGATTCAAGCTGATAGAAGAGCAACTTTGACTGAAATAACCACTCGTTACAACCGAGGTATGCAGCAAAGCATTTGTGAAGCCACAACACGCACAACCTTGAGGCGGATGGGCTACAACAGCAGAAGACCCCACCGGTTACCACTCATCTCCACTACAAATAGGAAAAAGAGGCTACAATTTGCACGAGCTCACCAAAATTGGACAGCTGAAGACTGAAAAAATGTTGCCTGGTCTGATGAGTCTCGATTTCTGTTGAGACATTCAGATGGTAGAGTCAGAATTTGGCGTAAACAGAATGAGAACATGGATCCATCATGCCTTGTTACCACTGTGCAGGCTGGTGGTGGTGGTGGTGTAATGGTGTGGGGGATGTTTTCTTGGCACACTTTAGGCCCCTTAGTGCCAAGTGGGCATCGTTTAAATGCCACGGCCTACCTGAGCATTGTTTCTGACCATGTCCATCCCTTTATGACCACCATGTACCCATCCTCTGATGGCTACTTCCAGCAGGATAATGCACCATGTCACAAAGCTTGAATCATTTCAAATTGGTTTCTTGAACATGACAATGAGTTCACTGTACTAAAATGGCCCCCACCATCACCAGATCTCAACCCAATAGAGCATCTTTGGGATGTGGTGGAACGGGAGCTTCGTGCCCTCGATGTGCATCCCACAAATCTCCATCAACTGCAAGATGCTGTCCTATCAATATGGGCCAACATTTCTAAAGAATGCTTTCAGCACCTTGTTGAATCAATGCCACGTAGAATTAAGGCACTTCTGAAGGCGAAAGGGGGTCAAACACAGTATTAGTATGGTGTTCCTAATAGGTGAGTGTATATCTAGACCAGTTTAGACAGTTAGAGCAGCTTTTGTTTGCTTTGGAGGCTGCCATAAAGGACTTGCTGGTTCTCTTATGTCAGGGAACCAAGATTACATCAGTAACCGGAGTGTTTTTGTGCAGATGGTTGGAAGATAAGGAGTTGGAACCATGGCTAAGGGCCGTGAGGCGTACTGGTCTGTGTGAGGGAAGGTGATCAGATTCAGATCAGAAGTGTTTACTGTAGGTTAGTTAACCGCTCTGAACTAATAGTTTTCACAAGTTTACGTGCTCACAGATCTTCCCATTATAACAGCAAAAAGGTTTCTCACATAATCCACATTTTGTTTGTCCACGCATACTGTTTCAGGAATGACAAACGCGAGTGTAAAAAATTAAGTCATTGCTATGATTGACAGTGATAAATATTGTAGCAATGGACAGAATTAACTATCTGACAAGCCGATGATGAATAAATACTTAATGCATCATTTAATTATTATACTATTAGTAATTAATTAATTTATTCATTCTTCAGTACTATGGTGCAATCACAACTTTGTAATCACTCTTGGTTCATCCGTGCAGTGTACGATCACACCAGTGTGATTTAAACATTTAAACCTGCGTTCGCGTGGGAATCGAAAAGAATCAAAATGGATAAGCGGAATCGGAATCGATAAAACTCAAATGATACCCAACCCTAGCTATCTTACAATCAGTATGTCGCCAATGTAACCGATTAAAACTTGAAGTGGCGATGAGGTCTTAAATTGTATGGAAAGAGTCTTAAAAGGGGTCTTAAAATGTATCAAATTTAACTCCATGATTCCTGAATATACCCTGTTGCAGTATATTGTGATAATTCATACATTATGAATCATAATAATTAATAAATTAACTGCAAAAAATAAAAAAGCATTATGTGATTTTATAACAGACTAACTTTATTCAAGTATATTTGAAAGTTGTTTTATTAAATGTTTTGTTCCTTTCAGATGCCGTTGGAGATTCATCTTCTGATGGAGATGAAGAAACAACTCAACTTGATGAAGAAACAGACTTAACTTCAAAAGAGCAGGTGAAGAGTTTCTCCTGCAGCACCTGTGGAAAAACACTGAGTTCAGAGGGTCATTTAGCGAGACATGAGAGAACACACACAGAACAGAAAGACTTCAGCTGTAAGATATGCAACATCAGCTTTCCTACCGCAGAAGAGAGGAGACTTCATTCAAAAGAGCACAGCGGGAAGAAGGAGTTTCACTGTGAACAGTGCGGGAAATTGTTTTTAATTTATTCTAAACTACTAGTTCACATGAAGACACACCGTGAAAAATCTTTCCAGTGCAGCGAATGCGACAAGAATTTCAGCTCCAAATTGAATCTTGTTGCTCACAAGCGAATCCACACGGGAGAAAGACCATACAAGTGTCCTCACTGCGAGAAGACCTACAACCACATAGCTCATCTGAGGACGCATGTGCGTTTGCACACCAATGAGAGACCGTATCAGTGCAGTGAATGTGGGAAAGCCTTCACAAACTCAGGCTCTCTAAAGTCACACCAGAAAATCCACTCTGATGAGAAACCGTTTCAGTGCAAACACTGCGACAAACGATTCCGTCATATTTCTAGTCTAAACAATCATGAGAGGACCCACACCGGAGAGAAACCATATCTGTGCTCCGACTGCGGGAAGAGCTTTTCTAATCAAACTCATTTTAAAGAACATCAGCGAGTCCACACTGGAGAAAAACCATGTCACTGCAGCGTTTGTGGGAAGAGTTTCCGTAGGGGTGTAACTTTACAGATGCACACATTGATTCATACTGGAGAAAGACCATTTAAATGCTCACAGTGTGACAAGACGTTTGCTCGATCAGACGTCCTGAAGATCCATCAGCGAGTTCATACAGGAGAGAAACCTTACTCCTGCTCCATCTGCGGCGAGAGATTCGCTTATTTAGGTAGTTTTCAGACCCACCAGAACAAACACACTAAAGAACAAACTGCTCCAGAATCATCAGAGTGACTTTTCATGTCTTGGTCTGTCAGTAAAGGCTTTATTTCTGCAGTTGCTTTCATCATTCATGCCATGTGATATATGACAGTAACATCATACACTTGATTTCAATTTAAAACATGAACCATATATTATAGATCAGGTGAACTGTATTTCTGAGCAGCGTTCATAATGTGGATATTTAGTCCAGGATCACTGAATGATTTCACTGTTTGTACAGTAGACTATTACACACCAGAGAGTGAGGTGTGTTATTTGAGCCTGTCATTTTTCTCATTTACTTTGAAAATATTCTCATTTATGGAGCAATCAAAAACTGTTTCAAAATCAATCAGAAGCTGTTTGTCAGAAATTTACTTGCGATTCTCATGAAATCTAAGAACGTCCAAATGAAACTAATTTTTTTCAATTGTGACATTACTGTGATAAAATTTCCACCATATACTCTTATATGAGAAAATCTGGTCAATCTTCTAAAGGCAGAGGTTGAAATCAACTTTTGAAATTATTTTGACACTTACATTTTTACACCAGTAGGTGGCAAAAAGAGGCTGTTAAAATGTATTTCTTTAAATCGTTCATTAAAGAGATTCATTCAAACATGCTGATTCATCCAGTAATGAAACAAGGACATCTTGAGTGAGTCTTTGAATCATTCATTCATAAAATTACATGTGATTTTGTTAAGTTGTATAATTTTTTTAACTTAAAAAAAAAAAAAAATTCAATTTATCCAGAATCGCGCAGCTCTATTTTTCACAAAACCAGCTCTTAATGTATCCTGTTTATTTTTATTCATGGTGGCCTATTCAGCTGCATCTAAATCTTTTGTAAAAAAAGAGACACAGAATAAATATATTTGATTTTTTTTTAATCACATTGGAATCGAAATGAATTGGAATTGATAAGCCGAATTAGAATTGATCAAATTCAAATGATACCTAACTCTAGTTACTATGTTGACCTTTTTTCATGTTTTCTGTGTTGGTAGATGTACTAATGATCCGATTATAACACTAAAACTCGGAATTTTTCACGATATGTCACTTTTAACTCTGATTCTACTAATATTATATACACTGCTCAAAAAAATTTAAGGAACACTTTGAAAACACATCAGATCTCAATGGGGAAAAATATCATGCAGGATATCTATACTGATATGGACTGGGTAATTTGTTAGGAATGAAAAGATGCCACATTGTTTAATGGACATGGAAATTATCATACAGAGGGCTGAATTCAAAGACACTCAAAATCAAAGTGAAAAAAGGATGCAGCAGGCTAGTCCATTAAGCTGACATTTCATTGCAGCAACTCAAAATGGTACTCAGTAGTTTGTATGGCCCCCACGTGCTTGTATGCATGCCTGACAACATCAGGGCACACTCCTAATGAGACAAAGGATGGTGTTCTGGGGTATTCCCTCCCAGATCTGGACCAGGGCATCACTGAGCTCCTCGACAGTCTGAGGTGCAACCTGGCGGCGTCAGATGGACCAAAACATAATGTCCCAGAGGTGTTCTATTGGATTTAGGTCAGGCTATCGTGGGGGCCATTTAATGGTATCAATTCCTTCATCCTCCTGGAACTGACTGCATACTCTCGCCACATGAGGCCCAGCATTGTCGTGCACCAGGAGGAACAAGGACCCAATGCACCAGCGTAGGGTCTGACAACGGGTCCAAGGATTCCATCCTGATACCTAATGGCCGTAAGGGTGCCATTGTGTAGCCTGTAGACAATGCCTTCCCAGACCATCACTGACCCACCACCAAACCGGTCATGCTGAACAATGTTACAGGCAGCATAACATTCTCCACCGCTTTTCCAGACCCTTTTACATCTGTCACATGTGCTCAGGGTGAACCTGCTCACATCTGTGAAAAGCACAGAGCCCCAGAGGAGGACCTGCCAATTCTGGTGTTCAATGGCAAATGCCAATCAAGCTACACGGTGCCAGGCAGTGAGCACAGGTCTGTTTCTGATTGTTTTCTCAGAGGCATTCACACAAGTGGCCTGCTGGAGGTCATTTTGTAGGGCTCTGGCAGTGCTCATCCTGTTCCTCCTTGCACACAAAGGAGCAGATACAGGTCCTGCTGATGGGTTAAGGACCTTCTACGGCCCTATCCAGCTCTCCTAGAGTAACTGTCTGTCTCCTGGAATCTCCTACATACTCTTGAGACTGTGCTGGGAGACACAGCAAACCTTCTGGCAATGGCACATATTAATGCGCCATCCTGGAGGAGTTGGACTGCCTGTGCAACCTTTGTAGGGTCCAGGTATCGCCTCATGCTACCAGTAGTGACACTGACCAACAACCCCCTCTGCTACTTAACTGACCAGATCAATATCCCAGAAGTTTAATTTACTTGATTCTATAGTCTGATTAAAAAGTGTTCCTTTATTTTTTTTTGAGCAGTGTGTGTGTGTATAATTATATGGTTCTAATTAGGGCTGGGCGGTATATCGAGTTTGTACGATATATCGATATTTTCTTTATAAGCGATTCGATATGAGGCAGTACCGTTTATATCGATATACAGTAGTTTGATACGAGCACATCTGAAAATATAGCGGAGGACACAGACTGAGCTGCTACAGAAAAAGTGCATAATACAATTTGTTTTAAACATGTGACAAGTTTCATTTTAAGGCCTTTATGAACTGGTAAGACAGTTTATAGTTTGGTTTGGCATATCAGTTTAAGCAGCTCGGCCGTCATATGCTCTGACAGAAAGACTGCAGTCACGCCATCTGCGCTTCAAGTTCATCGCGCATCTACTCAGCGGTGCGTGGTAGATTAAGGGGTACATAACATACACAGTTTCACCTAATCTTATGTTAATCTTGAGTACCTATAGAGTAGTACTGCATCCTTCATATCTCCAAAAAGTCTTTAGTTTTATATTTATAAAAGAAAAATACAGCTTTCCGATTCTGTCCGGAAAAAGCCGAGCTCCTGGAGGCGTCATCACTGAAATGATGAGAACACACAAACTCACGTGCTACACTCCGTTGCTGCCCTGGAAAAACATGTTAAAGACACTACCGTCTTCTTCTTTAGTAAATCCTTCGGTTGTCATATTTATTCATATTCGTATTCATATTCATGACCACAGTGGGGACATGTAGAACAAGAGTCTGGTGGAGTTTGCAGAAAACATCTGATTTTGTTTTTATATGAATTTTCAAATATGACTGTATAGTGAAAAAGATAGCATTTTTCATGATTTTGGCATGCAATTAGTAAAATAATATGAAAATCACCACAGTGGTATGTATGGACATTTACAACAAAAACAATTTATTTTATTTATTTTTTGTTTATTTTGTTTTTTATTTTTTCATGCAATTATTAAATAATGAAACAGTGAAATGACATGAAAACTGTTTGTTTTTGTCATTTGTAATATCCCCCCCCCTCACTTTATATTGATTTTCTCCACAGAAGCAGGATACACCATACAGTAGCAGGTACAGATTGAATGATAACATATGCACTTATAACACTTAAAACGTGAATGAATTCCGTCATTCTTAAAATAAATAACTAAATAAAAATAAAATAAATCCATGGATCTAACTGATTTAGAATTATGTTAACTGTAAGTAGAAAGACAGTTTTACGAAACATAATCCAAATTATGCATTAATATAGCAGCATTCCACATAAAAAAGGAAAAAGTATACAGCTTTGAACCCAAAAATACATACATAAATAAAAACACATAATTATAGTAAAATAAATGGTGAAAACTTAAATAGAAGGCCGTGAATATGAATATGAATATGAATAAATATGACAACCGATTTGCTAAAGAAGAAGAAGATAGCGCCCCGAGGAGACGCGCGCTGAGCTTGAAGCGCAGATAGCTGAGTGCAGTGACCGAGAGACTGCGTGCCGCAGACAGAGACTCGCGCTGTTTAATGTGTTTGAGATGTGCTGTCTTCCTGATTGCATAACTTACATTTCACAGGTATATTCTCCATCTGTAAATGTTAGAAAGCCATGGAAATATTTCCACTTTTCTATCAGAAGTGTATGAGTCTTTTGGGATTTCCCGCTAAACTTCATTTCAGTGAACGAGCGCCACAGCGCGCATGTGCGCCAAACAGACTGCGCTCAATTATATAGAAGCCCAATAATTCTGACTAAAATATACACTTCGCTGAAATGTTTGTAGTTGGACAATAAACGTGACATGTAGAATGTTAAACCTACAAGTAAGTCTATTTTTATGATAGCACTGACTGTAAAGTGACTGTAATGTGGTAATCAAAATACCCTAACACAATTATGTGCTTTTGTTCTCATTTATTTTCATTTTTAGTTTAGTGAATTTAACTTCTGCTTTAAAAGCCTTATTTTTGTTTCTAGATTGCAATGTCAGAATGAAATGTGATTTTAACCCTTTTTTGCACATAATATAAAGGCTTACATGGTTATATTCACTTTATTTGTTTTCATAGCTTTTAATATGTAGGCCTATTGTTTTGTTGGACAACATTGAGCTGTAAGTGAAATATATATATATATATATATATATATATATATATATATATATATATATATATATATATATATATATATATATATATATACACAGCAAAATCCCCAGTGTTAATTTAACACTCTGAGTGTGGACTCATATAAACACCGAAGTAATGTTAAAAGTAACACTGAAGCAGTGTTGAAGTTAATGAGATAATTAGGTGTTTGATTGAGTGATGATTGACCATTATTGAAGACACCTGATGTTAACAAGCACAATCACCAAACGAGAAAATCACCATTTGTGTGTCACCATTATAGTGGTCAGTATTAGCTTTAGTTGGGATCTTGACCCTTAAGTGGTTAACTTTAGGTTTTGTGTGGCTGTGGTAACTGAGTTATAACAGACAAACAAACCAGAGGAAATGTGATCATGTGTTGTTGGTTGTGTTTTGGGTCTGAATACTTGAGTTGGATTGTCTTTATTTATTACATAAGTTAAATGAAAAATACAAGACCTTGCATTTTGGCCTAATCAGACAGATGTTTTTAAAAGTTACAGCTACATAATAAATATTTTTTTTTTTTATTTAGACACACAGACATCAAGAATCAGCGTGAGCATCACAACAATGGTGACCATCAAAAAAGCATGTTATAGCCAATAAAAACTCATCATTTTTGCCGTTTTTATGTGAGTTTTTAGTATTTAGTTTTGTGATGTTCAGAGTTGATCTGTTTATCTGAATATGCTGTTTGTCACCGTTGTTGAGATTCATACACTGATTCTTGATGTCTGTGTGTGCCTAAAATAATAAATCTTGAAAAAGAAATCAGAACAGTTTGCGAGGGACCCTTACAAAATGTATACAGATACAGACTTTTTCACTGTGGCATCAAAAGTTGTTATATTCAATCAAGGAAATATAACTCAGAGAAAAGACTCTGAATGAGTTCAATGATTCAAGGCACATAATGATTACATTAAAACATAATCATCACAACCTGATGACTTTTACTCTCGGCTTATCTGTCTGTTATAACTCAGTTATATCAGCCAAACAAAATTTAATGTTAAAAAGTCAAGGGTCAAGATCCCAACTAAAGCAAACACTGACCACTATAATGGTGACACACAAATTGTGTTTTTCTCGTTTAGTGATTCTGCTTGTTAACATCAGGTGTCTTCAATAATGGTCAATCATCACTCAATTAATCACCTAATTATCTCATTAACTTTAACACTGCTTCAGTGTTACTTTTAACACTACTTCGGTGTTTATATGAGTCCACACTCAGAGTGTTAAATTAACACTGGGGATTTTGCTGTGTATACATACATACACTCACCTAAAGGATTATTAGCAACACCATACTAATACTGTGTTTGACCCCCTTTCGCCTTCAGAAGTGCCTTAATTCTACGTGGCATTGATTCAACAAGGTGCTGAAAGCATTCTTTAGAAATGTTGGCCCATATTGATAGGATAGCATCTTGCAGTTGATGGAGATTTGTGGGATGCACATCGAGGGCACGAAGCTCCCGCTCCACCACATCCCAAAGATGGGTTGAGATCTGGTGACTGTGGGGGCCATTTTAGTACAGTGAACTCATTGTCATGTTCAAGAAACCAATTTGAAATGATTCGAGCTTTGTGACATGGTGCATTATCCTGCTGGAAGTAGCCATCAGAGGATGGGTACATGGTGGTCATAAAGGGATGGACATGGCCAGAAACAATGCTCAGGTAGGCCGTGGCATTTAAACGATGCCCAATTGGCACTAAGGGGCCTAAAGTGTGCCAAGAAAACATCCCCCACACCATTACACCACCACCACCAGCCTGCACAGTGGTAACAAGGCACGATGGATCCATGTTCTCATTCTGTTTATGCCAAATTCTGACTCTACCATCTGAATGTCTTAACAGAAATCGAGACATCAGACCAGGCAACATTTTTCCAGTCTTCAGCTGTCCAATTTTGGTGAGCTTGTGCAAATTGTAGCCTCTTTTTCCTATCTGTAGTGGAGATGAGTGGTACCCGGTGGGGTCTTCTGCTGTTGTAGCCCATTCGCCTCAAGGTTGTGCGTGTTGTGGCTTCACAAATGCTTTGCTGCATACCTCGGTTGTAACGAGTGGTTATTTCAGTCAAAGTTGCTCTTCTATCAGCTTGAATCAGTCGACCCTTTCTCCTCTAGCATCAACAAGGCATTTTCGCCCACAGGACTGCCGCATACTGGATGTTTTTCCCTTTTCACACCATTCTTTGTAAACAGTGAGTGTACAGTATATTAAATACAGATTTTTTTTTAATCCAAATACAAAAATTAAAATACCAAGATATATATACCGTATATCGCAAATCGGCCAAAAAACACCGAGATATTAATTTTTGCCCGCATCGCCCAGCCCTAGTTCTAATCTACAGTGCTAGAGTAAATTAACTAATGTTTCAATGTAAATTGAGACTTTTCTACCTGAGGAAGAAAAAACTAAGAAGGACATGACAGCTCAATGTAGAATTACAACATCATTCATGAAAAACAAACACACACACACACACAAAAACCATGATGTCATACAGTTGTGCTCTTAAAGTTAAGGTGTGGAAAATCACATTATGAAATAAATATTTTTCTCTAGTACAATGGCCACAGTTATTAGTACTGCTAGAAATTCTTCTGACTATATTCCAATTCATATATGCATTTTTTTTTCTCCAGCCTTGGCTTCCTGTTCCACAGGAATATAAGTATGAGGGAACACGAAGGCCAAATTTCCTTAATCATATCACAGTGAGTAAAACCAAAGAATACATTTCTGATGTGCAGCAATAAAATATATTGCTGTATCTTTAAAGATATGGGCATATATTTCTGCCAGAGATCCTGGATATCTTGTTCAGATAGAGGGCACCATGGATTCTATCAAATACTAGATTTAAAATGAAAAAAAATGACTGTCCCTGCTAGAAATCTTATATCAGGACAGTGATCCACAAACAAACATCAAAATCAATCACTGAGTACAAAACAAATACACAGCTAGTTCTGTCCCAGTCCTCTGAGCTGAACCCTGAAGAAAGAGAGTGTGACCTAAAGAGAAGAAGAAGTGAAAGTCAAGTGACATACAGCCAAGTATGATGACCCATACTTAGAATTCATGCTCTGCATTTAACCCATCCAAAGTGAACACACACGTGAACACACACGTGAACACACACACGAACACACACACACGTGAACACACACACACGTGAACGAACACACACGTGAACGAACGAACACACACACACACACACACACACACACACACACACACACACACACACACACACACACACACACACACACACACACACACACACACACACACACACACACACACACACACACACACACACGCAGTGGGTATCATTTATGCTGCGGCACCCGGGGAGCAGTTGGGGGTTCAGTGCCTTGCTCAAGGTGACCTCAGTCGTGGTGTTGAAGGTGGAGAGAGCGCTGTGCATTCACTCCCCCCACCTACAGGTTTTGCTGGCCCAAGACTCGAACTCTCTAACCATTAGGCCACGACTTCCCCAAAAGTCACTGTGGGAAGATCCAAGAATCACTTACATGCAGCTGTGAATCTAAAGGGTCTGGAGAGATTCTGGATGAAGATCTCTTGTCAGATGTTCTGTAAACTCTTCAGGCATTAAAGACTCAGGGCTGTTCTCTTGGCAAATACAGGTTGTAAAAAGAATTGGATAAAAGGATATGATTAATCGTGGACAATGTGTATCAGAGAAAGACCAATGAGGTAAGATTTTTGTACATTTTTATAATAAAAGCTCAAAAGTATTATTGATACAGATTTATTTTCAAAGCTTTCTATGATCATATCTACAAGTGTAAAAAGAAAAATCCATGCCATGACCCCTTTAATAGAGTACAATTTCAATGAAGCATTTGCAGTTGGTTTGATAAAGCTGTTTTATGTTAGTTTTGGCCTGTGTTTTTGTTGTATTTACAGCAGATGTCATCAGCAGATTTTTCAAACGCTTCAAAACAATCAATCATTTTGCAAAGCAATCGGTTCAATTGATTCAAAGATTAGAAAATCTTCATTTCCCCCGTCACTAGTGAGAGGTTGGTGATGATTTTAATTTCCACTGGCCATGAAAGCAGAAGTGAAAGCATATGGGATCCATAAATACACTAATCTATCAGATACAAGTGATGGACAGCAGAAGAACCTAGAAATCTCTCAGATCTTATGATGAATCTCAATCAATTTGTAGGCCTTTCACAACATCCAATACTCATAAAATTCCAACTGTGTGTTTAATCATGTTTTAAGATGACTGACATCAAATAAAACATAACTTTGTTTTTTATTATTATTCTGTTTTCAGTAATGATTGCAGCATGAAGCTACAACAAATGCCTTTAAACACTTTAAAGCCATAAACAGTAACTATACATGTATACTGTCAGTGTTTGTTAATATAGCTTTGTGTGTTATATGTTATATAGTATATGTTTCTTTGCTTGTTTGCAGAGTCTTTCACACATATTTTCACACTTAACGCCCTGATCATGGGTGGAGCTGTTTAGAGAAAGAGGAAGCAGAAATGTAAGAGGAGGATGTGTGTGTGCTTTTAATGATAATTTACATTCATTACATTCAGTGTATTTCATCAGCTCTTGCTCTCGCTGGATTGTGATATGATCAGGTTTTTCTCTCAATATTTGTGAGACTGAAGTCAAGCAGGAATGAGGGCCATCACCATCATCTTCATCACTCTCTGTCTGATCTCAGGTCAGTTCTTTACTGGTCAAATAATATTTTATATTATATTACCCAGATTGATTATATAATAACCCAGAGCAAATGATCTTGTGTTTGTCAGGTCAGGTTCTCTGTTTTGAAGTGATTGGCTGCTCTGGAGGGAGTGTAATGTTCAAGTGCATGTATAAGTCTGATGAGCAACATAACTCAACACCCCTGAACCAGAGAGAGTCTAATGATCAGTTTAAAGGAAAATATTTCTGCAGAAACAGAGACAGAGACTGTAAACCTGGCATCAGTACTGAGCTTCAGCGCCGCTGGGTTAATAATGAGAGATTCTCTCTGTATGATGATGAACACAGCAGATTCTTCACAGTGTTTATCAGGAACCTCAGCAGAGAGGATGATGGGAGATACACATGTGGAAACAATCAGAAATGTCGTGATGTTGAGTTAGAGGTGAACAACAGTACGTATGATATTCTATAACTTACTACAGTAATTATTCAATTTTTATTTATAGTATTGTTTAAAGGTGCACTATGAGGACAAAAATCAAATATTGATCAAATTCATAAATCAGTGTTTAAACTGTCTCACTGCATTATAATAATTCACAACAGTATACTAATGATTTATAATTAGAGTTGACTGAAATGTCAGTTTTACGTCAGTCATATTTGTGAGGTCACAGAAAGAAGACCATTTACTAAATGTTACTTACAGTGATGGGCAGTAGCGTCGCTACAAGTAGTGACGCTAGTAGTTTAACTACATTTCTTAGTAGCGTGGTGGTAGCGTCGCTGCTTTCTTAATCAAATAGCTTTTCAGTAGCTAAGCTCTTTTTTTTGATCAAGTAGCGTGGTAGCGTCAACAAAAGCTGACGTTACATTAGCCAAAGCATTTCTGAAACTCAAGCTCAAATCGGCAGGGTTGCCAGGTCCCAGAAATATTTCCAGCCCAATGACAACTCAAAACCCGCCCAAATGGAATGAAAACTAGCCCAATTTTTCAGTGTCCAATCAGATTAGACATCGGCTGGATTCCCACAAAGGGTCCACTTCCTACATCCTCCAAAAGGTCTTCATGTACTACTGGTCCTATCACTGAATTAATTAGTGCTGTGCATTTCGTTCGATGTAAACTAATGCCTTTTTTTGAAATTTCTTCCACAACACTTCCTAAGTGGTCAACAGTTGAAGTGCTTGAGTGACAAGCAACATGGGCAGCCAGCTTCAACTCTGCCTCTTTCACAGGTGCATTATTTCTTAGAAAGGAACTGCCTGTGTCAAATAATGTTCTGGCATTTGAGAAAGGAGCCGCATTTTTTTTTATGTTTTTCAGTCGCAGCATGAGCTACCAGATCACCGTGGTGAGCTCTTACTTCACATTTGCAATATTTGCAGAACGCTTTTCTATCATCATTTGGAACACTTCGAATCCACTCCTTTAATCCTTTCTCTGTCTCCCATTCTTTGCGATACTTCTTTCCATACTTTCCCCATTTACCTGACATTTTAGAATGCTGCTTGTTCATCCACAGACAACCGAACCGACGCTTCTGACTACAACGCTCTCATGATGTGAGTGACGTGATGATGATGCTTGTCTTGATTTGTGATGTCAAAGCACATGTGGCGCGCGCGCCTACTCGCATCTCGCGAGAAGCAGCGTTTGTTGCCAAGTATTCATTCCCGGGGATCAACACCCACTAATAAAAGGTTCACTTTTATCTTTGTCCACAATTATTTTATTTTATTTTTATTTATTTTTTTGCGGCCGCGGTACATTATAAATGTAGCCCAAAAAACCGCAACCCGCAACTCCTTTTCTAAAATAGCCCAATTGTGCGGGAAAACTGCTACCCTGGCAACCATGCAAATCGGAAATATAACTGCTAAGGATCACTGATCCTGGACCAGTAAAAGTGACGCCACCACCACTAAACCTCGTAACGTCATTGGCTCCTCAAACTGTCAGTCAAACCTCATTATTCTTCCCGCCTCTCTCGTGAATGAAGTGCGGCGCGCAGTTTGGAGGATCTTAGTTTGTTTGCAGTATGAAGGTAAATAAAATAACTGTTGATTGAATAAGTACAGCGTTCAATAAGTACAGCGTTCTCTTTACTCAAGAAACACTATTTATAAAGGCTAATGTTTTTTTGTATTTGAGGAGCGGAGAAGAGTGTCTTAGCATTTGTTGTGAAGTCACAGTCAGATAGCTTGTGAGAAGCGCTGAATCTTTTATAATATGATACTTTGGCCAAATAACAGAAAAAAACTTAGCGCCCACATAGCAACAGAAAACTGTACAACCTGCAAGTTCATGATGCCCGTACTGCCTTCGAATGTGGCATTAATGACGGGGGAAAACATTCGAAACATTCAAAAACTTAGTATTTAAACTTGATTTTGGTGAAACGTTAATAATATAATGAATGACACATGCAACGATGCAAATAAACGTAGCCTAAGCCTATACATCTGTATGGTAACACGTTAAGATTTCATTAATGTTAGCTAATGTAACTAACATGAACGTACAATGAACAAAACATGTATTACAGTATTTATTCATCTTTGTTAATGAAAATACAGTCGTTCATTTGTAGTTCATGTTAGTTCACAGTGCATTAATTAATGACAACAAACACAGCTTGATTTTAATAATGCATTAGTAAATGTTGAAAGTATTGTTCATTCTTAGTTCGTGTTACCTACACTAGTTAACTAATGTTAACTAATGAACCTTATTGTGAAGGGTTACCATTTACATTTACATTTAGCAGACACTTTTATCCAAAGCAACTTACAAATGAGCACAATGGAAGAAATCAAAATCAACAACAAAAAAAAAAGAGCAATGATATATAAGTGCTATAAAAAGTCTCAGTTTGCTTAACACAGTACATGTAGCAAGGTTTTTTTTTTTTTTTTAATTTAGAGGCCTTTTTTGCTTTTGTTAATTGTATAATAAATAAAAAGAAAACAAAGATAGAATACAAAAAGATTAGAGAAGCAAGTGTTATTTTTTTATTTTTTTAAGAAAACAAGCAATTAGTAAATAAATAGTTTTTTAGAGTCTTTTATTTCTTGATTCTTGAAGATGGTTAAGACTGATTTTTGTTGCCAAATTGATTTGGAACAGCTGTTGAATAAACAACTAAACTGAACTATTATGCCTGTCTATCTGCTTGACTGACAGTTGTATTGATCACTGAGAGAGCATTGACTTGGTATGATGTTGGTTCAATATAAAAATGATTTTTTTTTTTAAATAGCTTAGATGTAGTAAACTACTTTTGCCGTGTTGTTGTAGCTTAGCTTGCTACATTTCACAGGGCTGTAGCTTTAGTGTAGTGAAGCTTCATTTAATGAAGAGTAACTGTTAGCTTAGCTTACTACATTTTCCAAGTAGCTTGCCCAACACTGGTTACTTATATTGGATATATTCCTTGTAGGACAAACCTTTTCTGTCAGTATGTTTCTGTCTTGATGTAGGATGACAGATCTCGCTCATGTTTTGATCACAGGTGACATACAAACAAGCACAACTCACGTTAACATAAATAACTCTACAAGAAACGTCACACTTCATGTGTCACACAGAGATGGCGATAGAGAGACTAAAGTTCTCTGTAGTGCATCTTTAATAATAATAATAATAACATTTTAATATTTCAGTGCATGTCACAATGATTTATTGAAATCATTTTCAGACTCTTCTTCTTGTGGGAAGTCTGTTATCAGATCTGCACATAAAGGCCAAACAATCACTTTCAGTTGTGAATATGAACACAAGTTTGAAACACACACCAAAGTCTTGTACAGAGTGAACGGAGATCCTGTGCTTGTGCTGAACAGCTCTCAATCATCACAATCATCTGAAGAGAAGTTCATCCTGTCTGACAGTCAGAAAGATCACTTTACTGTGACCATCAGAGACATTTCTGCAGCGGAGCGTGGAGTTTATTTATGTGGAGTGGAGAGAGACGGAGCAGATAAACCACCTTCAGAAACATCAAATACTCACATAACCTTCATTAAAGAGATTGAGCTGAAAGTTCATCGTGAGTTTAGATTCATTTTAATGATAAAATCCTTATAAATTCTCTAAATAAGAAAAGTAAATCTCTCTGACTGTTAATAATGTAATACATCTTCTCTTGCAGCTCAGATAACTTCTGTCCAGGTTGAGGCCTACATCAGTAAATCAGTCTTCATCACGTGTGAATTTCCAGAAGAATTCAAAGAAAACAAGAAATTCATCCAGAAAGATTCATCAAAGGAGATCTATGTAGAACAGAATCAGTGGATCCGTTATGGTAAAGTGCACGTGTTTGATGATACCAGTGCAGGAGTTTTGAAGGTTTTTATCAGTGATTTAACTGCAGCTGATGAAGCTACGTACAGATGTGGAGTGAATATCGCTGATGATCATCTGTTCTCTAGGATCAAGCTGAAGATCAGTCAAGGTAAAGAGCTTCTGTGTGGAGCCTGTTTCTGGACAATTTCTAGCAGTTAAAATGAGAAAATAAGATTTGAATTTCTGATTATTTTTTATTATTTTTGTGTATACAGTAGGTGATCATTTTCGTGAATCAAGTGAATCAGTTGCTGTTATTGGTGAAAGTGTGAAACTCAGCTGTAATTACCCTGAGAAACAGCAGCTCATCAAACACATCTGTAAAGAGAACGAGGAGAAGATCTGTCAGAGCATCAGTTCATCAGAGAAGCAGCGCTTTGAGTTTTCTGACAGTACAGCAGGAGTTTATACAGCGAGCATCAGTAATGTGAGCCTGAGAGATGCTGGAGTTTACTGGTGTGGAGCAGAAACCAGACACGAGCATCTGACTTCTGTTTCTCTCACCAATAAACATCAGCTGACTTTAACCAGTATGTACAGACACCACAAACCATGCAGTTCAATAATAGATGCATGTATTTCAGTGTATAAATACATCTCTATTCTCTCTGACTATCAGTGCCTCCAGTGATCGGACGTGAAGGAGATTCAGTCGAGATCAAATGCCCTTATGATGAAAAACACACAGAAGAAACATGTCTGCGCAGTGGAAAGTGTTTGAGTAAAGTAGTAAAGTATCTGTGCAAGGGGAAGTGTTTCACTGAAGATGCTCAAAATATCATTCGGTCAGATGAAGATCATGTTAAAAACCCAAAGATTTCAGTAAAGGACGACACTGAACTCAATCTCTTCACTGTGAACATGACTGAGCTGAGAGCAGAGGATGCTGGGAAATACTGGTGTGCAGTGAAAGACGTGTTTAACCTTCCCCTTGAGCTCGTGATCATCATGAAGGACGGTGAGGATGTTTATTTGAGAAGAATCTCAGTGTTTCTGCTCATTCTGTTATCAAACTCATCATATTTAATGTTGTGCTCTTCAGCGGTCATTCATGAAGAGTCTGTCGGAGGATCAGCGTCCATCAGCTGTAAACACATCAGGAAACAAACACAGAAGTTTTTCTGCAGAGGAGATCAGCCCAGTATCTGCATCAGAGACGGAGCTCGTGTTTCATCAAATAACAGAATAGACAGCAGATTCTCTCTGACTGAAGAAACCTCTGCTGGAGTCTTTACTGTGAAGATCAGCGATCTGAGAGCAGAGGATTCTGGGAAATACTGGTGTGGAGAGGAGATCTCTGGGTCCTTCATATTCACTGAAGTTCAGCTACATCTGACCAGAGGTAAAAGACTTTCACTAAGCGAATCATTCACCAGGAATTTAAAATGTTCTTCCTTCAGATGAACATAAATGTTTGGTCCCCGAGCAGCTGTCCTGCAGAGTTCAGCTCAAATCATCTTCCTGTAACCTTATAATCCTGAAGACACTGAGCTTGTTCAGGTGTGTTTGATTAGAAAGAATGTGATAGAAGAATCCACTGATTTTTTAACAGGTGTTTTACCTGAATTTTGCATTATGGTATGTTTTTAGGTTAAAGAAAATGTCTGTAAACTTAACATAGCAGAACATTACAACACCTTTTCTGTTTTTTTTTTTTTCTTTTTTTCCTAACGGTGTGATAATTGTTTGGGTGAACTGTTACAGTAACCTGCCTGATGTGTGTGAACAGAGATGTTTCACACCAGCTGAAAACCACAGACAACAGCAAGCAACAAAACCCTCGTGTTTGAGTAAAACTTGCTGCTGCTTCTTTTGTGTTTTCACACTGTCATTGCAATTAATTAATTTATTTATTTATTTATTCATTTATTGTGGAGCACAAAAGATGCTTTTTTTAATGTTATATTAAATGGTTCCTCACACAGGGTCATGCAGCTTCATAAGAGCTTACAGAACTGACTAATGTACAACATTAAAGCCCCATTCACAGCAAGAACGATAACTATAAAGATAACAATAAAGATACAGTTCCAAAAAGTCGTTCTCAATAACACTTATTGAACTCAACTGATCTGAATAATGGTACTATTGTCTTCTGTAGAGATGATTTACAGCTGATCTTGAATTTGTTTCATAACTGGTTAATTTTATAGCATCAACACGGTTATTATCCTCTTTATTACAGTGAAGCTGCTTTGAGCAATCTGCAGGCCTGTTGTAAAAAAAACTATAGAAATAAATGTGACTTGAATCAGTCTTGGGCATGAAACTGGAGTTTAACATCTAGTTACTGTCTGCTTTTAGAAGATTTTCTTCAGTCACATGTTGTGTTTAGCAGAAGACCAGATTAGATAGTGACTCTTATATTAGATAGAAATCTGTTCCTCTAATTTTTAAAATCATGATTGTGTATTTTCAGAAATGACGACATCTGACACCAAAAGAGAAACATCCCAGGAAAAGGCTGGTGAGTCTGCTTCTCAGTTTGAACTGAAAGTGATATTATGATAAATGTGAGTGTTGGATGTACAACATGTGTAAGAAATATTGTGGTTTTTATTTTTTTAATTTTTTCATTAAGAAATGACCTCATCTGACACTAAAAAGGAAACCGTCCAGGAAACAGAAAAGCCTGGTAAGTCTGCTTCTCAGTTTGAACTGAAAGTGATATTTAGAAAAAAGTGATCATTGGATGTACAGCATCTGCAAAATGTGTAAGAATTATTTTTATTTTTTTTTTATTATATCTTTTTTAAGAAATGACCTCGTCTGGCACCGAAAAGGAAACCATCCAGGAAACAGAAAAGCCTGGTGAGATCCAGCAACTCTTTTTCTCATCATGCTGAAGCTCTTCTGTTCTTGCACATATTCAGACAGGTTTGATACTGCTGAAGCCAAACTGTTTCATCACCATTTCTCTGTTTAATAACCAATGATATCAAATATAAGTTCAGTAAGAATAAACACAAGTTATTTGCTTAAATAATGATAGATATGTGTTCACTTCTCACACAGTATCATAAAGCTTAGGAAGACTTCGAATGAGTCACGTGGGATATTTTACAGCACTTTTTTCTTTTCTTTTTTTTTTTTTGGCGTTTTTGGCGCTTAGCAGTTTCTGTCTGCTTTAAGAAAATATCTTCAAACAATCACATTTTGTGTTTCACAGGAAATCTGAGTCAACAATGACAGAATTTGTTTACTAATTAATTTGTTAACCATCATTGCTCTATGATTGTGTATTTTCAGAGGTGACGACATCTGACACCAAAAGAGAAACATCCCAGGAAACAGAAAAGCCTGGTAAGTCTGCTTCTCAGTTTGAGTTGGAAATGCTATTTAGATAAATATGAGCACTGGATATGCAACATGTGCAACATGTGTAAGAAATATTGTGTTTTCTTTTATTATATTTTTAGAAATGACCTCATCTGACACCAAAAATGAAACCAAAGTCCAAGAAACAGAAAAGCCTGGTGAGCCTCGTTATGCTGTGAAGCTCTTCTGTCCTTGCACTTATTCAGACAGGTTTGATACCTGTGTGTGTGTGTGTGTGTGTGTAACAGAAATTATTTAAATAATGAGTGAAAAATGATTCCATATACTGTATGGAAGCTTATTTCCGTCACAAAATAAAAATATATAAAGGTAATTTCAACTTTTTATCACGATATTCAGACATTTTTTTCCTCATGATTTCTGAGTTTATATCTTGCAATTTTGACTTTTTTTGGGGGGGGAATTTCACATCTTCATCTTGCAATTATGACTATTTATGGGTGGGTTTGGGGAATTAACAGCTTGTCCACTCAGTCAGATCCATGAATTATATATATATATATAAACACACACAATGCAATTTTAACATTTAAGTTCTTTAATTACTTTAAATGTGATTTGTCATTTGTTTCTTTAGAACTATATAATGACAATAATAACAGGCTAATTAGTATCCTCAATAATGTTGCGCAGCAGTATGTTAAGTTCGCAAATAGCTTGTCTGTCTGGATTCCAACTAGCAGCTCCCTTGAATGTTTATAATAAAAACCACCATCTATTCTGACAGAAATTACTACGAAATTAGCAACATCTACAATTCAAAACCAGACAACTATGACTTGTTTGGAACAGACATCAGTCATTCTGGGTAAGGTATTATGGGTAATTTTGGGTAATCTGGCCTGCCGTGGCATTGGTTTTTGCATTGAAATATTCGTGAGCAAGGGATTTTCTGGAATCTACAAACAGCAAAATAATAGCATATCGGCGAATGCTTTTTCTCTCTTTTTCTGGCAGTCACTTCAGTGCATATGTGTGCAGAGAGTGTCAAAGGTTTCTGTTTTCAACGTGTTTTTGCAGCGTTGAGCAGTGTGACCAATCACAGACATATCTGTTGATTTCGAACACAATCAGTTAATCAATCCACTTACAGCTCAAACAGCATTATTTAGTGCTGAGCTCTGCACACTCGCGAATCCTCTCATTATAACAAAGAACAGACTCATTAATTATAACAGAACTTTGTGAGATTGCCATGAAATGAAGGGAGTGACAGCTTTTTAGTGATTATAAAGGGAGCGCTTTTTGTGTGCTATCTAGGCTATAGTCTATATAATCCTCTCATCATTTTTATAAAGGGTTTATTTTTAGTGGTGCTACCTTTATTTTTAGAGGACCAACTGGTACAAGGTACAAACTGTTCAGTTTCTCAAAGTGACATCTACATCTGGAATGCATCTCACAATCCGTCTCCAATGTGTTTTGGACCAGTCCATTATAAATTCTTTCTTTCTTTCTTTTCTTTTTTTTTTTAATTGAGCCGATGATGTGAATTATACACTTTCTATATGCCCCACGGGTTCTGATGAGGAAAAATGTGAATAATAATAATAAACTTAATAATGAACTTTATTTTCTATAGCGCCTTTAAATGTAGATATCAAAGCGCTGAACAAAAACAAATACACTGTATAAAATAATACAACAAGCAAAAATATGAAAAGAATTGCAAATCAAAACAACAAAAATAAAACAATTTTAAAAAATAAGTAATACAAATGTTCAGTTAAAAGCTACCCTAAAAAAATGAGTTTTAAGGCGAGATTTAAAAATGCTAAGAGTTTTAGCTTGCCTTATCTCAATAGGTAAAGAATTCCACAGTTTTTGAGCTAATGAAGAAAAAGCCCTGTCGCCCATCAATCTTAAACGGGTTAATGGAACAGCTGAAAGGCCAGTTTCAGATGAGCGAAGGTCACGTGTTGGATTATAAGGAATTAAAAGCTCAGACAAATATTGAGGTGCCACCCATGCAAAGCCTTGTAAGTAAGCATCACAATTTTAAAATCAACCCTAAGATTAACAGGGAGCCAATGTAAAGACTCCAAGACCGGAGTAATATGATCTCTCATCTTAGTTCTAGTAAGGATTCTAGCAGCCGAATTTTGCACTACCTGCAATTTGTTTAAGGTAGCTTTTGACGCCCCCACCAACAAGGCATTACAATAATCAATCCTGGTAAACACAAAAGTGTTCATCAACCTCTCAGCAACAGGAAAGGACAGCATTGGACGTAGTCTGGCAATATTTCTAAGATGAAAAAAGGAGGTTTTAACAGTGTTTTGAACATGTGGCTCAAAAATCACCCCTAAATTCTTTAGTTTTGGTTTAAACTCCATAATTGAACTATCAAAGGGCAAAGTAACTGATCCAGCTTTACGTAACTGGTGGGGTGAACTAATGAGCATAACCTCAGTTTTTTCACTGTTAAGACAAAGAAAATTTTGTGACATCCATTGTTTTATCCTAGAAATACATGTGGAAATAAAATCAACAGGCACAGTGTCATTAGGTTTAGTGTGTATGTAGATCTGAGTATCATCTGCATAAAGGTGAAATTTTAGACCAAGAGATCTCAAAAGCTGACCAAGTGGAAAAATATAATTGTTAAAAAGCAAGGGGCCCAAAATTGATCCCTGAGGGACTCCAGATTGCACAGCACCAGTTTTAGACCTAAATCCCCCCATAGACACAAATTGCTTACGATCAGAGAGGTAGGACTTAAATCAATTAAGTGCAGTATCACAGACCCCAAAAACAGTTTCTAGCTGAGTAATTAAAACCAAATGATCTACAGTGTCAAAAGCGGCACTGACATCAAGAAGGATCAAAATTGAAAGATAAACAGAATCTGAGGCAATTAACAAATCATTAGTAACCTTGACCAGTGCTGTTTCAGTAATATAGAATTTGCGGAAGCTGTGAGATATAAACTCAAAATGGCAAGAACAAAAGTATCTCAAAATTATGAGATGAAAAGTCACAGTCTCTTTTTATATATATAAAGACCAGCAAAAAGCGAAGTCTGGTAAGATTCCGAATAATTTAGAAGTTTCTCAGTTTTGAGCTGAAAGTGATCTAACTATTCAAACATTAGCATTAGATGTATGTATGTTTCTAAAGATATTTGTTGATAAATGTCATGGTCTCACCTTGTTTCTCAGTCAAAATCTCTTTGTGTGATTTCAGGTTTTTTTGTAATAGCTGTTGTTTCTGTGGGTTTGCTCCTGCTGGCTCTGGTTATAGCCTTAATCTTATTCAAACTGAAACACAACAAACATGGTGAGACACAAACACTCTATTGCACATTTAGTAAATCTTTCTTTCCTGAGCTTGTCTCCCTCTGCTGGTCAAAAATACAGTCGCAGTTAAAGGGTTACTCCACCCCAAAATGAACATTTTGTCATTAATCACTTACTCCCATGTTGTTTTAAACCCTTAAAAAGCTTTGTTTGTCTTCGAAACACAATTTAAGATATTTTGGATGAAAACAGGGTGACTTGAGGCTGTCTCATAGACTGCCAAATAAATAACAGTGTCAAGGTCCAGGAAAGTATGAAAAGCATCGTCAGAATAGTCCATCTGCCATCAGTGATTCAACCGTAATGTTATGAAGCAACGAGAATACTTTTTGTAAGTGAAAAAAACAAAAATAATGACTTTATTCAACAATTTGTCTCCTCTGTGTCACTCCACATCACCGTAGCACCATTTTATAGAATATCTGCTGAATGCAAACTGCGTACACTCTTCAGTACAGCGTAAGTATGTCTTTCATACATTTCTGGACCTTGACAGTATAATTTACTTGGCAGTCAATGGGACAGTCACAAGCCTCCCGTTTTTCATCCAAAATATCTTAAATTGTGTTTCAAAGTCGAACAATGCTTTTACGGGTTTGGAACAACATGGGGGTAAGTGATTAATGACTAAATTTACATTTTGGGGTGGAGTTTCCCTTTAAAATCATCTCTTTTTTTTGCATCTCAGATGTTTCTCTTGTTCACACAGGCATCATTTCATCAACAGACAGAAGACAGACAGGGGATCATGAAACAGTGAGTTTCAGAACTGTAATCTACATCTCAATATGTGAAATGTCTAAGCTGATACTGTGTGATTCATGTTTTGGAAATTTCACTTCTTACAGACTCAAGAAGACATTCAAGACGCCAGGCACCTTGATCCTGAATCAGATCCTCTCTATTCAACAGTCGAGTTACCCACAAACCCCTCTGATTCACAGAATCCACTTTACTCAGCAGTTCAGTCACCCACAATCCCCTCTGATTCACAGAATCCACTTTACTCAGCAGTTCAGTCACCCACAATCCCCTCTGATTCACAGAATCCACTTTACTCAGCAGTTCAGTTACCCACAATCCCCTCTGATGGGCTCCTGTACGCTGCTGTCAGTTTCCAGAAGTGTGAAGAGTCTCTCAGTGAAGCTACAGTCAGATTCAGTAAAGAGGAGACTCACTGTGATTATGCATCTGTCAATCACAACACCTCGCCAAATTAATATTACCACTGGATTTTTGTTTTTATACACAACTAGAAGCAGTCACTGAGAATGATAGAATCATTCAGTTTCATCGAGCAAGTTATTGAGCAGTCAGCGACACCTACAGGCCAGTGTTGGGAAAACCTGAAATGTTTCTCTGTGACTGAAGAGAACATCACTCCTTACCCTTTGTTTACACTGCACACGTCTGCGGCGCGTTACGACTCCAACAAGGTTTTTTTTCGTCCTCCACACGATGCCAACTCACACCAGGAGCACTTCAGAAGCCATGCAACTGGATTCACGAGACCACGTGATTTGCCTGTCCGACATTGTTTTTCTTGATTTTGAAGTTCTACCATGGTTATCTTGGCTAAATGGTTATGTTTTGTCCAGTTTAATTGTGTTTATTGTTGTGTTTATTGCTATGTCCTGCTTTGTTGTGCTGTAGCCTACAGTCGTGGCCAAAAGTTTTGAGAATTACATAAATATTGGAAATTGGAAAAGTTGCTGCTTAAGTTTTTATAATAGCAATTTGCATATACTCCAGAATGTTATGAAGAGTGATCAGATGAATTGCATAGTCCTTCTTTGCCATGAAAATTAACTTAATCCCAAAAAAACCTTTCCACTGCATGTCATTGCTGTCATTAAAGGACCTGCTGAGATCATTTCAGTAATCATCTTGTTAACTCAGGTGAGAATGTTGACGAGCACAAGGCTGGAGATCATTATGTCAGGCTGATTGGGTTAGAATGGCAGACCTGACATGTTAAAAGGAGGGTGATGCTTGAAATCATTGTTCTTCCATTGTTAACCATGGTGACCTGCAAAGAAACGCGTGCAGCCATCATTGCGTTGCATAAAAATGGCTTCACAGGCACCTATATCAACAACTTATAGGTTCATCAAGAACTTCAAGGAAAGAGGTTCAATTCTTGTAAAGAAGGCTTCAGGGCGTCCAAGAAAGTCCAGCAAGTCCCAGGATCGTCTCCTAAAGAGGATTCAGCTGCGGGATCGGAGTGCCACCAGTGCAGAGCTTGCTCAGGAATGGCAGCAGGCAGGTGTGAGCGCATCTGCACGAACAGTGAGGCGAAGACTTTTGGAAGATGGCCTGGTGTCAAGAAGGGCAGTAAAGAAGCCACTTCTCTCCAAAAAAAAACATCAGGGACAGATTGATCTTCTAGAGAATATATAGTGAATGGACTGCTGAGGACTGGGGCAAAGTCATATTCTCCGATGAAGCCCCTTTCCGATTGTTTGGGGCATCTGGAAAAAGGCTTGTCCGGAGAAGAAAAGGTGAACGCTACCATCAGTCCTGTGTCATGCCAACAGTAAAGCATCCTGACACCATTCATGTGTGGGGTTGCTTCTCATCCAAGGGAGTGGGCTCACTCACAATTCTGCCCAAAATCACAGCCATGAATAAAGAATGGTACCAAAACACCCTCCAACAGCAACTTCTTCCAACAACAGTTTGGTGAAGAACAATGCATTTTCCAGCACGATGGAGCACCGTGCCATAAGGCAAAAGTGATAACTAAGTGGCTCGGGGACCAGAATGTTGAAATTGTGGGTCCATGGCCTGGAAACTGCCCAGATCTTAATCCCATTGAGAACTTGTGGTCAATCCTCAAGAGGCGGGTGGACAAACAAAAACCCACTAATTCTGACAAACTCCAAGAAGTTATTATGAAAGAATGGGTTGCTATCAGTCAGGATTTGGCCCAGAAGTTGATTGAGAGCATGCCCAGTCAAATTGCAGAGGTCCTGAAAAAGAAGGGCCAACACTGCAAATACTGACTCTTTGCATAAATGTCATGTAATTGTCGATAAAAGCCTTTGAAACGTATGAAGTGCTTGTAATTATATTTCAGTACATCACAGAAACAACTGAAACAAAGATCTAAAAGCAGTTTAGCAGCAAACTTTTTGAAAACTAATATTTATGTAATTCTCAAAACTTTTGGCCACGACTGTACATACAAAGTCAATACACTTAAAGTTCAATTATGTGTGACAAGGATGAAAGATTTGTAGCTGTATTTTAGTCTGCACAGGATGTTTATTTTGTATTTGAACTGTGGACTAGGCGTCTATCTTTAGCGAAGTAGCATGGAGAGCCGTTTCTGGGACGCTTTGGCTCCGGTGGCCATGACGGAGCCATAACCCGCTGCAGACGTGTGCGGTTTAAATTAGGGTTTTTTACACTGCACACATCAGCAGTGTTACGGCTCTGACGCGGCCCCGGGAGCTGATCGCAGCCGGTCTCGTCAAAGCTTGTGTTTATACCAGCTGCACAGTTCTGAAGTTTTCGTGCCATTATTTTGGTGGTTGAAAGAGTGTCTGTGTATGGATGTCAAATGGCCGTAAAGTGTTTGATGTCAATTTGATGTCTTTTCAATATCAAGGTGCCCACTGGGTAATAAACTTTTATAACTTTTAATAAGAATCTGTGATCTGTGAAGAATTGTGTTTGCATTTATGAAACGTTTATAACTTTTAATAAGAATCTCAGATCTGTGAAGAATTGTGTTTGCATTTATTTTGTGCATGTGAAGTGATTTTTGTGAATAAGAGTTTTTTTCTGTAATCTTACACAGCTGGGTTGATGTGTACACAGCCTTATCAGGCAATGATTTTGCGGGCAGCGTTTGCAGACAAATTTACCTCAAACTGCTGAGGTAGAATAACAATTTAAAGATTTAAAACAAAATAGAGTGAGCTTCGATCATAGCTAAACAAATATTTAATTCCTATATTTCACACTAGAAATTAGAAGTTATTTACTAAAGTAATCAACCCAGTATGACCCCAGCTGAGGGTCAGACAATCAAAAACAGTTTTATTCTTAATTACTTTTTCAATTACATTTACAACTAGTAGCCTATGTACACGCTGTATAAGTTCAGACATCAAATACCAAATTCATTTGGATAAACTATAATTTTAAAGGCAAATACGCATTAATCCACATTTCATCTTAAAATTGTATAGTAGACTGGTTTGTGATTTTCCTTTTTGTGGTGCTTGGCTGTGCTATACTTTAACAACTCTTTTGGAATTTTAATCAAGTAGATGAGGGCAGGATTAAGCCGACGTGGAAAAGGTCTTTTTCTCCAGCATCTTAAATTAGCATATTTCTGGACATTACATGTGTTTTACCTGCTTATTTAATGACCCCTGATTTACTTTTTTCTTTCTCTTTTCTTTAATTCTGAGAATATAGTCTTAGAAGGAAAGAATATTCTATATAGAATCTTTTTTATGGATTTATTTTTAAGTTTGTTTTAATTCACTAAATTTTAGGAACCTGAAGAATAAATAAATAAATAAACAGCATTAAAGTACTTTTCCTTACATAGAAGCTTTCTGGAATACAGTGTTGCTTAAAATTGAGTCAAGAATCCTAATGTTCTATAGAACCCCGTTTAATCTTTTACTCGGAATGTTACCTTATGATGAATATTCATATTATTTAAATAAATAATGACTTGATTAACATGTCCCCTTTTACATGTGATTTTTAATAAAGTTTTGTAAAGCGGTGAATGAGTGATGTATGAGTTTATATTCAGACATCAAAGTCATCCAGGTTTTATTTGAATAGTTTAGGCAGCGAAGAAACAAACAAACATTTATTTGGAAATCCCATATTATGACAAATGAATATAAAGTACTGAAAGATACATACAATCAATATGTGTTTTATATCTATCTATTTATATGTTAATATAACTGCTTATATCCTGCCAATGAAAAACAAATGTAAATTAATTAAAAATAACATTAAATGTTCTTTTTTTATTTTATTTACAGCATTAAAATAAAATTATTTACAAGGATAATATTTAATGACTACAAATTACACCTCTGATTATGAATTGGTTAAAGAACTGGGCTAATAATCAGAAAAAATAAAGCTTGTATAAGAATGCATTCATAATGGACAACTTTTAAAATGCATAAACAACAGAAGAAGTGTGATTTACTCATGGACCTGTATTTAATGGTTACATTCATGTATGCTACTTTTACTTTATTTCACAATTTAAATTTAATTTTTTTTAATAATATTTATTTTCTGTTTTTAATCCTTATGAATCTATTGTGATTATTTGATGATTATGTTAATTCATTTTATGTAAAGCACTTTGAATACCTTTGTGTATGAAATTTGCTATGAATAAATTTGCCTTACCCAGTATTTTGTGCACTTTTGTTTGTGGTTTCTGAGAATGAAGGCACATCACAAGCTGATCATCAGCATCATGTGAAGAGCTTCACTACATGACAGATTCATTTACAATAGTTATGGTAAGCTTTCAATTCTTAGTCGACAAGCATTTATAGACAAATATTTGTTTTGCATCCTAACTATGTGAATGTTTTTCTTCTTCTTCTTCTTGTCACTTGCTTTAAGATTGTTAACCGACCTTCACCTGTTATCTAACCGTGTCCTGTAACTGCTGCAGCTGCTAAAACTATCACTGCAGAAACTATTAGTGCTCCAGCCCAACTGGAAAAAAAAGCCTTCAGGAACTTTCTGTGGCATGCTGAAGTGCTCCAATAGACCAAGATGGCGGCGCGTACACATCGCGATGCTCAGCGTCTCTCCAGTTTTTGCAATTTTGCAGTATTTTTCCTGCTCATCTCAGGTCTGTTCGTACTGAACAGCTTTGCTTTAACATCATACACCCGACGGGAGCTTTTGGATATCGTTGAGGACTTTTCCAACAGTTTTATCACCAATCTTCGACTCATCCCTGAGATCGCCAGAACACCCGAGGCTACGCACTCTACACGGCCGGGCGGAAGTGCTCGCAGGCTGCGTCGAGATCGTAAACAAAGGCGGGGGAAGCGCGGAGGTCTAAGAGCTAAGCTAAAGCTAACACCGCTCCGGCTCTCTTTACCGAGCATTTTCCTTGCTAATGTGCGGTCACTGGTGAACAAAATGGATGAGTTACGACTTCGCATCACCCACAGTAAGAGACTTTTGGACTGCAATGTCATGGTTTTCACAGAAACATGGCTACACAGCGACGTACCCGATAATGCTATTGAGCTAGCTGGACGCTACACGCTCCAGGCGGATAGAACAGCAGATGACTCCGGCAAGACAAGAGGTGGTGGATTGTGCATTTATGTCAACAAAGCTTGGTGTACAAACACTGTCATTGTTGGGAGTCACTGCTCAGCTAACCTAGAGTTTCTCATGGTTAAATGTAGACCTTTTTATCTGCCACGGGAGTTCACTTCCACCATTATAACCGCAGTCTATATTCCACCGGATACTAATGCCAAGCTTGCTTTGAACGAACTTCATGCAGCCATTAGTAAACAACAGACTGCTCACCCGGAGGCTGCTTTTATCGCGGGTGATTTTAATCACTGCAAATTAAAGACAGTGCTCCCCAAATTTCACCAGCATGTTTCCTGCCACACCAGAGGAGACAAAACTTTGGATCATGTTTACACAAACATTGATGGAGCTTACACCGCGACCCCCCTCCCCCACCTCGGACAGTCTGATCACCTTTCTTTGTTTCTCACCCCCAAGTATTTACCCCTCATCAACCGTGTGAAGCCATCAGTGAGGACCATCAAAGTGTGGCCAACTGGAGCAGACTCTTTACTTCAGGACAGGTTTCAACACACAGACTGGAGTATGTTTGCTTCTCAGGCTGCCTGTGGCTCTCACACGGACATCGACATCTATACCTCCTCTGTACTGAATCACATCAACACCACCACTGACAGTGTTACAACTGAAAAACAGATCACAACATACCCTAATCAGAAGCCATGGATGAACAAGGAGGTGCGACTTCTGCTGAAAGCCCACAACACTGCCTTCAGGTCAGATGATGCTCAGGCCTACAGCAAATCCAGGGCTTACCTGAAAAGGGGCATCAAAAAGGCCAAGTACTGCTACAAGCTGAAGGTAGAGGAACACTTTTCCAACTCTGACCCCAAACGCATGTGGCAGGGCATCCAGGTCATCAGTGACTACAAGTCAAGCAACTCCACTCCAACGGTCACAGACGTCTCCTTCCTTAACGAGCTAAATGACTTTTATGCTCGCTTCAACAGCGACAGCAAGGAGACGGCCACCAAAACCACACACTCAGCAGATCACCAACCCCTCAAACTCACCTCCACAGATGTCCACACTGCATTGAGCCGGATCAACGCACGCAAGGCTGCCGGCCCGGACGGCATTCCTGGTTGTGTGCTTAGGGCATGTGCAGAGCAGCTTGCAGGGGTCTTCACAGACATTTTCAACCTGTCCCTCACCCAAGCAACTGTGCCAACATGTTTTAAGTCCACATCCATTGTGCCAGTCCCGAAACACTCCTCCCCAATGTGCCTGAATGACTATCGCCCTGTAGCACTCACACCCATCATTATGAAGTGCTTTGAGCGATTGGTCCTAGCACACCTCAAAGACTGCCTCCCACCCACACTGGACCCACACCAATTTGCCTACTGCAGAAATAGGAGCACAGAGGATGCAGTATGCACAGTGCTGCACTCTGCACTCACACACTTGGACAATAACAACACATATGTTCGGATGTTGTTTGTTGACTTCAGTTCAGCATTTAACACCGTCATTCCCTCCAAGCTGACCACAAAACTTGGAGACCTGGACATTAATACCTCCCTCTGCAACTGGATCATGGACTTTCTGACCAACAGAGCTCAGCATGTCAGGTCAGGCTACACCCACTCCACTACCATCACACTTAACACCGGCGTACCACAGGGCTGTGTGCTGAGCCCATTCCTCTACTCCCTGTACACCCACGACTGCAAGCCTGTGCATGGATCTAACTCCATCATTAAGTTTGCAGACGACACCACGGTGATTGGCCTCATCAGTGACAACGATTAGACTGCCTACAGGGAAGAGGTACAGCACCTGGCCACATGGTGCGCTGACAATAACCTGCTCCTTAACACCAGTAAGACAAAGGAGCTCATTGTGGACTTCAGGAAGAAGAAAGGAAGCATGCATGACCCCATCCACATTAACGGGATGGTTGTTGAACGTGTCTCCAGCTTCAAGTTCCTGGGAACCACCATCACGGAGGACCTGTCCTGGACCACAAACACCTCCAGCCTGGTCAAGAAGGCTCACCAACGCCTCTTCTTCCTCAGAACACTGAAGAAGAACCAACTGTCTTCAGCCATCCTGGTGAACTTTTACCGGTGTGCGATCGAGAGCATCCTGACCAGTTGTATTACAGTCTGGTATGGGAACTGCTCTGTAGCTGACCGCAAAGCACTGCAGAGGGTGGTGAAAACTGCCCAACGCATCACAGGAACACCACTTCCTGCTATTGAGGACATCCAGAGGAAACGCTGGATGTCTACGTCGAGCTCGATGCATTCTTAAGGACTCCTCTCACCCTGACCATGGACTGTTTAACCTCCTGCCCTCCGGGAGGCGCTTCAGGAGCCTCCGGACAAGGACCAGCAGATCCAGGAACAGCTTTTTCCCTACAGCTGTCTCCTTACTGAACTCTGCCCTCTGACACCCCCCACACCATACACACAGACTCCTCCCCCACTTCATCACTACATCTGACCGATTTATTTATTATTATTTATTTACACAAGCAAAAACAGTAAACTTGTTATTACTTGCACTACTGTCTGTTCATCCAGATACACTGAATAACCCATTTGCACACTGAAATATTTTCTATGCACTTTACTTTCCATTGCAATAGTGTAAATTATGTTCATATGTTCATAGTTCTGCCTATAGTGTACATACACTTTCACATATTCCATCTGTATAGTATGTTCATAGTACACCTATCTGTATATCATGCTGATAGTATTTAAAATTTTAAATCTGTAAATTATGTCCATAATACTTATGTGTATAGTTATTGTACATATTGTAGACCTTGTATATTCTGTACTTACTGCTTATTGCACTTCTGGTTAGATGCTAACTGCATTTCGTTGCCTTGTACCTTACATGTGCAGTGACAATAGAGTTGAATCTAATCTAATCTAATCTCTGTGCTGTAATAGTGCCCTCTGCTGTCTTCTCTAGCAGCTCTGTGACCTGATCTGTGTTTCGTCTGTCTCTGTTGTTGAACGAGTGATATCTGCCATCACACCGAACGATCAGACGCTGGAGATCAAGACTTCGTCTGATGTGATCTTCCACAGATTCAGTGTTCAGATGATCAGCGTGATTGAAGAAGATGAAGATGTAGAACAAAGCTTCTGCTTCAAAGCTGTTCTGAATCCACGTCACAGTGTTTCTCTCTTCTTATCTCATTCATCAGATCCTCTTCACTGACCGCTGGGTTAAACAGTCCTGGAGTGTCCACTGATGTGATGGTTCTTTGGCCCACAGCTGCTTTTTTACTCATACAGACTGAAGTAACAGCATTCTCCCTAAATATACTTTCGCTCAGGATTGTGTTTCCAGTTGCACTCTTTCCTGATCCAGTTTTTCCCAGCAGCAAAGCCTCAGATCTGCAGGTCAGAGAGAAGGTAACACTGATGAGGGGTGTCCAGTCCTGCTTCCAGCAGAGTTTAGCTCCAAGCCTAATTAAACACACCTGCAGCAGCTGATCAAAGTCTTCAGGATTATTTAAACGTCAGTGTGTTGGAGCAGCGCTGAGAGTAAACTCTGCAGGACTGTGGCCCTGCCCTAAACTCTCTGTGTACAAAACACAACTCGCTCCTGAAACTGCTGTGATTGACACTGTGGTAACCATAGCAACATTCTGGCGTCTTGGCATCATGGTCGGTATCCTCTATTCTGAACCAAGTAATATTACAGTGACAATAGACTTATGTTGAGCAAGTGTAATAAAGCACATTCAGTGGGGACGTGTGTTGTTTCTCCTGTAAGACTGCTTCACAGAGCTTACTCTTACATGTCTACGTATAATAATGTGCTACTATTTTCAGATGACCACTTGAAAAGTTGCTAATATTTTTGATGCTCAAAGTACAAAGTATCCAAAAAGATAGTTAATACAGTAACTAATTACATTTACTCAAATACTGTACAGCACTGTTCACTGTTGATAATGACCACATCAACACAATCTTATATCTTTGGATCTGATATTCTTTGGATCTCTTTTTTTAGGCTGTATGAAAGGAAATGGATAGATGTAGGCGGAAAACACACAAAAACAGATATTTACTAACCTTGTTCATAAGCTTTCTTTAATTCATCAATCAGAGATATGACTTTGTTTTCTAACTCCAGATTCTTCTGATTCAAAGAGTCAAAGTTACTCTGTAACTGGTCATCAGTGAGATCTTTGATTCTGGTCTCTAGCTCCAGATTCTTCCGACTCAAAAGAGTTGAACTTGTTCTGCAGTTGATCTCTTTCAGTTATTAGATCAGTGTAACGGTCCTGTAAGTTGTTGATAGTTTTATTAACTCCTCAACTGTGTTCTTGTAACTCAGCAGGTCTTTCTCTGCTTCGATGATGAAGAACAGCAGAAGAACACAAATGAGACTCAGTGTCACCAGCCATCTACTTCCTCCTGACAAACAGGGAGAAAACACACAAATATCAATTATTATCAATTCGCTGCACATTACAGTGTTTGCATAATTAATATGAAAGTCAATATTCTAAGAATACTAATGTTTTTGAAGCACATTTTAAAATAACCAAACCACATTAATCTTAATAACTAAGATTAACTTTGTACACAATCATTTATAAGTGATATGTAGTTGCTAATGAAGGCTGGAAGTGAAAGCCTTTCCTTCAGTGGCTCAGATAAGATCCAGTGAGGTTTTTTTCTTTGCTCTTGGAGGACATGTGGCATTGCTGTGACCTGCTTGTGGTCCAGATCTGGCAAACAGGAGCGGTCCACCCAAGTGCCATCAGTACACGCTACATGTGTCCAGATCATCATTACACATGTGCCAGATGTGACTGTTGTTGGATGTAATAATGAGCACAGCGGTGAGCGTGATTTCACCAAGTACAACATGTTCCTGGATCAACATCCTTGTTGATCCTGGAACAACATTCCAATCAACCAATCAGAATTGAGATATAACCTTTCAGGAAATATCTGTTTTAGGCTTAAAATCAGGGTTAGGTGCTTCTACACCCTTGTTAATCAGCTATCATTTTCCACTGATTTTAGGAATAAATTATGGGCATGGTTAGGTTTAGGGGTAGGGATTGTGTTAAGTCTATATTTTTGGACAATAATGTTGATCCAGGATCATCAAAAGATGTTGATCCAGGAACACGTCTTACTTGGCAAAATCACGGTGACCTGAACACAGCAGTCGTCATTTACTCTCGACATCTGAGCAGCTGAAGACGCAGTGGATTACGTTTGTTTCTGAAGGGAATGCGATCTACATTAATGCGTCTATGTTTGCGTGATTCATTCATGATCCAGCTTCACCTCCAGAAGAAGTGAGCAAAGTTGTTTTTTTAAAAATCTGAACGTGGCTGCAAACTGGTGGTCCTGTGTCACAGTGTGATCTGTGATGATCCTATAGGATTGCTAAAATCATGCAGTGTGTAGAAGGTCTCAGAGATGATTCACAACACTTTGCTGTGCCACAAACAAGATTTTGGATGATGACACAGGCATGGACCAATCACTAAATTATCTAAGAGTATTCTCAGATAAATTCACATTGAATGGTGAAATTCCTAAGAGAAGTTTACATTCAACACACATTTGACAATAAAGAATTTTTAAGAGAATACACTATGTTAAACATGTTTTCCACCGTGTCTTAATTACAAATGTTAAACCGGTGTGCTGTTAACTGACCTGCCGATGGCGATTGATGATACGATAGTCAGAGATATCTCCTGTTTCTGATGCCTTTGGTAATAGCAAGATGATGATGATTACTATTATTATTATTATCTTTAGCGATGCAGCATGGAGAACCTCTTCTGGGACCCTTCAGATCAATAGAGTATAGAAGCCCAAGAGGCGAAACTCTGTTGTGTTATGGGTAACAGTCTGTTGATGGCGCTGCGGAGGCGCGGCCGCCATTATGGACTGAAAGCTGCTGAAATCGTTAGCGCCAGTTTGCGCGCCACACAACCAAACTGTGAAGAAGATGAGCAAGTAGTCAGTTCTTTCATCATATGATCAGTTCTTTCAATCAGTTCAAATGATCAGTTCTTTCATCAAATGATCAGTTCTTCCAATCAGTTATTGTTCGTTTTTAGAAATCTATACAAAACTTGAACTGATATTTATTGTTTGTTTGTTCAAATCTCTACCAGTGTAGAGGTTTTGCTGTTCGTTTTTAGAAATCTATACAAAACTTGAACTGGCTAGTAGCTGGCTAGTTCCGAAAGATGGTCAGAGTTCTTTTTTGTTCATGTGTGCATTTGCTAGATTATACACCTTTTTGACCAATGCTTGCATTCTATGTCAATGCCTCTTCTCTCACAAAAAGAAAAAAAATACAAACAAACTTCTCATACACAAATGCACACACAATAGATGGTGGTGTCTGATTAATTACTGAGATCTTATGGCACCACTTCCATTTTAGTACTGTTTATAGTTCATGTGTGCACTTGCTAGATTGCACATCTTTTTTTTGTACCTTTCTGTCTGTAATAGGACATTCACAGATTGTTTTTGTTCTTGCCATTGAAACATTCAATGTGTGCACTTTCACTGAATATGTTGAAAAACAAGTTGTTAATATTTTTGTGAAATTCTATGTAAAAGATGAACTGTCTTTAGAAATGCTCATTTATAATTTTATTTATTTATTTTTCCAAATCATATATATGGTGATGTTCACTAATGTCAAAATCAACATTTGAATAAATCTTATTACTGTGTGTCTGCCTATATATATTATTTCATGAATTTATGTTATTCATATAACAAGGAAAATGCATAATAGAACATAAATATTGATAGATTAAAGGTTTGCAGTAATTTTATAATTGTATCTTTGCAAACCGTAAGTGGTAGGCTAATGAAGCCGATTCGGTGGGGGACATACCCTTACGAAAAAGTACTATAGGAATCTTATAGTATTTTGGGACAAAATATTATAGTAATCTTATAGGACTACTAGGCCTATAGTAATTTGGGACATACTACAGAAGTACGATAAGACTACTATAGAAATACTATAGCAGCTTAAATATATTATAGAGGTATTACAGAACATCACAGAAGTATGTTATGTTCTGTAATACCTGTATAATATCCTAGAGCCGCTATAGTATTTCTATAGTAGTCTTATAGTGATTCTATAGTAATATTTTGTCCCAAAATACTATTTTCCTAAGGGTAATTAGGCCATGCATAACCGACACATAGACGTATATTTTCTGTCATTTAACGTTGGTCATCCTCATTAATGTATTTTAAATTGTTTTCATATTTAGATATGACGGCCAGAAAAAATTAAGTTATGTTAAGTTTTTGTTATGTTAAGTTTTTCAGTGCCATTGACTCCCATTATTTCTCAGCGTTTTGCTTCAGTTTTCAGTCCATAATGGCGGCCGCGCCGTCACGTCATGGGGGCAACTGTTGCTATGGAGCGTTCTATTGAGTTTCGCCTCTTGGCTTCTATACTCTTTGGATGCGGCTGGTATAAATACAAGCCTTGACTAGATGGACGCGATCAGCTGGTGACTGTGTTGGAGCTTTGACACACTGCAGACATGTGCAGTGTAAAGATATTTATTCATTATACAGTGTAGATAACTTCACTTATTATAACAGGAGTGTTTTAAACTGAAGAATACTCACGCTACACTGAAGTATGTACTTTGGTAATGTAAATGTTCTTTGCTGGTTTTCTGTAGCTGATTTTTAAATAACTGAGATAATGTAAGCATTAGAATTAGTAACTTACAATGTTTACATTAAATTATCATGTTAAATACAAATTCAGTCATATTTTTACATTAGACTGCTTGATGTGTGTGTGTGTGTGTGTGTGTGTGTGTGTGTGTGTGTGTGTGTGTGTGTGTGTGTGTGTGTGAAAGCATAACTGTCCACCATCGATGTCTGATTTTATGTGTACAGTTTTGAGGAAGGTGTCGTGACATTTAGGGGAAAAGTGCAATAGTTTTATTAAAAGTGCTCACCTGATTGTGTTCTGATTAAACGTTCTTCTCTGATTCTTTCATATGAGAATGACAGCATTATGTCTGATGTATTTCTTCTTTGTGGAGTCATTTCTTCATGTACATAAGTTGTTTTCTGTGTTTGTTGGACATATGTTTTGTGGTATACACAGAGCTTGTGTTGTTCTTTCATCCATCGGACTGTTTGTTTCAAAACTCTCCCAAACTATCTTTCCTTGCTCTTGTCTCTCTTTCTCTTGCTCTTTTTCCTTGTACTATTCTTCTTCTGGTCTTGTGTCTAGTGTTGCAGTTCACTGGACAATTAAGTGATTAATTAAGTGCTGATTGAGTGTTAGTGATGGACAGCTGCTGTTAACTGACCTCGGGCCACAGCTTTAGATGAAATCAACTGAAATAAAAGCAGAGGCTGATTAAACAACTCTATTTTAGTTGGATTCTTGACCCTTGATAACTTATGTTACTTTTTTCCTCACTCCTGTAACTGTTTATAAAACACATTCATTGTCCATCGCCAAAAATAATACAAAAAAAAGCAACAAACAATATCAAACAATGTCACTTCACAGAGAACAGAATAATAAAGTTGTATTTCAAAGATATTTACATGGTAGAATTTCTTTGTGTCTTAACATTAGTGACCTTAGAGCACAAAAGCAGTCATACGTAGCACAGATTTATTTGTAGTAATAGCCAACGATACATTGTATGGGTCACAATTAAAGATTTTTCTTTTATGACAAAAATCATTAGAATATTAATTAAAGATCATGTTCCATCGAGATATTTTGTAAATGTCATACTGTAAATATATCAAAACCTAATTTTTGATTAGTAATATGCATTGCTTAGAACTTCATCTGGACAACTTTAAAGACATTTTTCTCAATATTTAGATTTTATTGCACCATCAGATTCCAGACTTTCAAATAGTTGTATCTCTGCCAAACATCAATGGAAAGCTTATTTTTTCAGCTTTCAGGTGATGTATAAATCTCAATAAAAAAAAAAAATAAAAAATTATAATAATAAAAAAAAAACAATAAAAAAAAACAAACAATTGACCCTTTTGACTGGTTTTGTGCTCCAGGGTCACATAAAGTCTTTATTAGAGATAACACTTAAAACCACCACAATGTTTTTTTTTTTTTTTTTTTTTTTAGAAAATTATATGCTGTAAAACAGTAAATATTTATTGCAGTAATTTTCTCCTGTAAATAAATAAATAATAATGCTTGATGTTGCAATGCATGCTGGGCACCACCATTGCATGAAACATATACAGGTGCTTCTCAATAAATTAGAATGTCGTGGAAAAGTTAATTTATTTCAGTGATTCAACTCAAATTGTGAAACTCATGTATTAAATAAATTCAATGCACACAGACTGAAGTAGTTTAAGTCTTTGATTCTTTTAATTGTGATGATTTTGGCTCACATTTAACAAAAACCCACCAATTCACTATCTCAACAGATTAGAAAACTTCGTAAGACCAAATAAAAAAAAAAAAATAGTGAATTGTTGGCCTTCTGGAAAGTATGTTCATTTACTGTAAATGTACTCAATACTTGGTAAGGGTTCCTTTTGCTTTAATTACTGCCTCAGTTCAGCGTGGCATGGAGGTGATCAGTTTGTGGCACTGCTGAGGTGGTGTGGAAGCCCAGGTTTCTTTGACAGTGGCCTTCAGCTCATCTGCATTTTTTGGTCTCTTGTTTCTCATTTTCCTCTTGACAATACCCCATAGATTCTCTCTGGGGTTCAGGTCTGGTGAGTTTGCTGGCCAGTCAAGCACACCAACACCATGGTCATTTAACCAACTTTTGGTGCTTTTGGCAGTGTGGGCAGGTGCCAAATCCTGCTGGAAAATGAAATCAGCATCTTCAAAAAGCTGGTCAGCAGAAGGAAGCATGAAGTGCTCCAACATTTCTTGGTAAACGGGTTCAGTGACTTTGGTTTTCAAAAAACACAATGGACCTACACAAGCAGATGACATTGTACCCCAAATCATCACAGACTGTGGAAACTTAACACTGGACTTCAAGCAACTTGGGCTATGAGCTTCTCCACCCTCCCTCCAGACTCTAGGACCTTGGTTTCCAAATGATTGTCTTCTGGACAACTGTCAGATCAGCAGTCTTCCCCATGATTGTGTAGCCTAGTGAACCAAACTGAGAGACCATTTTGAAGGCTCAGGAAACCTTTGCAGGTGTTTTGAGTTGATTAGCTGATTGGCATGTCACCATATTCTAATTTGTTGAGATTGGTGGGTTTTTGTTAAATGTGAGCCAAAATCATCACAATTAAAAGAACCAAAGACTTAAACTACTTCAGTCTGTGTTCACTGAATTTATTTAATACATGAGTTTCACAATTTGAGTTGAATAACTGAAATAAATGAACTTTTCCATGACATTCTAATTTATTAAGATGCGCCTGTAGTCTCCCAGCATGCATTGCAACATGAATACATTTTGCAGATGAATTTTCTTATTTTTAATTAATTCATTTATTTTTGATGTTCTGTTGTGACTTCAGTTGCTAGCTTTGTGATGTTCAGGGCTTTTTTCTATATTTTGTGGATTGTCAGCTTTGTGGCGATTCATGATTGTGTGTCTAAAAGATGCTGTTGGTCAAACCTTTCTGTGCACATTTTTATTTCAATAAGTACCATAATGAGATACATCAATCATATGATTAGAGCTTTAGACTCTGAATGAAATCAGTGAATCAGGTCACTACATGATGATAATGTATAATAAAATGTGTGACTTTTTTTTGTGACCATCCATCTGTGTGATAATTGCTGTTTCTGTGGCTTTGATTCTGTTGATTGTGTTTAGTGCTCATGTTATTTAAACTGAAATGCTGCAGCAGACGTGATCAGACAGAAACTAAAATCAATGATTTTGACACCAACATTCATCCAAACACTGGACTTTTCCATTACACCTCACAATAACTATCTATAGTGAAGTACTTCTCATAAAAACTTGGTAGGTGGTTCATAGCTATAGAAATGTGTAATTTCCCTTGTGTAAAAAGAAGTGTGCTTAATTGCAGTAAAAGTGTACTTTTATATACTTCAATTATTAAAAGTATACTTTTTAAAAAGTGCACTTGAAGATAATATAATATAATTTAAATTAAAGGCCACTTGAGTGTATTTAAAGAGAGTACACTTTACACTTTTTAAAAATGCACTTTATAATAATGTCTAATTAAGTATTATTTAAACATACATTTTACATAATAATGAGTTTGTGTTTTAAATAAGTACACTTATTTTGATATATTTCTCAGTATACTAAAGCACATTTAAAATAACTGATTTTAATGTCAACTTAAGTGTGTTCTCCAAAATTACATTTGTTAATGTATTTTAAATGTATTTAGTATATAATACTGTATGTGCATTAATGCACTTGAAAAGTATATTTCTTCTAAACTAAAATACACTTTCTTATACATTATACTCCAATAAAACTTATTTTTTATATTTTCATCACCAGCTCTTGCACTATGAACTCTATGAAGTTTAATTATCGACATACAGTGTCATTTATGAGAGTACTGTATTTGTATGTAACAGTACTGTACTTTACATCTATGTAGGCCTACAGAATACTTTCAATATCATTATGTTGTTCTAAGTCACTTAACACATTTAATTGCATTAATTGCAAGCAAACGTTTAGCAGATTTAAATAAAATTAATTTGCATTCAAATACATTTTATTTTTATTTATTTTATTTTCAAGTAATGCTATTTTAACTCTCAGTAGATTGGGACAATATGCACTCTAAGCAGAGTTGATTTAACTCTGGAGATTTTTGCTGTGTGTTATTTGTAGTTAATGTAAAAACTTTCAGGTTTTGTTTGAGTCAAAATAAATGATCAGTTATGAATTAATATGACTGAATCAAACTTCATTAGGCTCCATCAGTGAAAGTACTAAGAGTCAGATCAGTTTAAATGTCAGTCTGCACTGTAAAAAGTGATTCTCTATATTTACTCAATATAATTGTCAAAAGATTACAAGCAATATTATTAATTAAATTTAACACATTTTAATTAATTAGAATTAACCATTCAAAATGAGTAGAATAACATGAAAAAAATAAGTAAAATTTACACAAAAATATTGATTTCATTGGACAAAAAACAAACAAACAAACAAAAAAACACTATGCTAAAGAATACTATGTTATGCATGCCAGGCCAGTAGTTGGCGATCATGAAACACCCTTTGAAAACAATATAATCATGCACATGACGTCAACCTTTTTACAAATTCACATTTTTTGTTGCTTACATAGATATGATACAGGCATCATGTTCAAAAGGTTGTGTCTTAAGGCCCCCAAAACAGAGTTATTGAAGACACCTAAAGTTCACGAACAGAATCACTGAAGGAAAAAAGGGTAAATTTACCATTATAGTGGTAAGTGTTTGCTTTAGTTGGGCTCCTGACCCTTGATGATTTAATATTACATTTTGTCTTGCTGTTGTAACTCAGTTATAACAGCTAGACAAGCTAAGAGAAAAGATGCTCAGGTGGTGTTGGTTATGCTTTTACATAATCTTTGTTTTACCTGAATATCTGAACTCATTTAGAGGCTGATCTTGGAGTTAAATTAACATTCATTATAGCAGCGCTGTGTTTCAACAATAAAATACCTGGAATTTTCATTATAATCCAGAGTTTAAGAATTCTGATTAAAACAAAGAGAGGGGAAACTTCTTTTGGCACACAGTGACATCAAGAACCAGCGTATGAATCTCATAAATGGTGACAAACAGCATATACAGATGAACTGTAAGCATCACAAAACAAGCTACTAAAGAATTGTTGCTCATAATTTATTCATGCTGCAAAGCATGATGGGAACGATAAATGAGTTTTGATTGGTGGAACCCAGAATGCAGTGCAACATGCTTTTTGATGGTCACCATTGTTGAGGTTCTCAGGCTGATTCTTGATGTCTGTGTGCCTAAATAAAAGATTCTTTTCCTTTTTAAAAAGGTTTTGATCAGAAGTGCTTCTAAGAGTCTCTCTGATTATGCTGTAAATACCAGAACTTACATTGTACAACTACAGGCGCCTGTTATTGACAAGACACACCCAAGTCAGAAACCAAATGATGTCAAAACAAATAACATCACCTGATCTCATTTCCTTCTTGGCTTGTCTAGCTGCTGTATCACAACTACAGCAAGAAAAAAAAATGTTTAAACTTTTAAGGGTCAAGAGCCCAACTAAAGCAAACACTGACCACCGTAATGGTAACCAAAATTTTGATTTTTCTCCTTCAGTGATTCTGTTCGTGAACTTTAGGTGTCTTCAATAACTCTGTTTTGGGGGCCTTAAGACACAACCTTTTGAACATGATGCCTGTATCATATCTATGTAAGCAACAAAAAATTTGAATTTGTAAAAAGTTTGACGTCGTGTGTATGCATATAATGTTTTCGAAGGGTGTTTCATGATCGCCAACTACTGGCCTGGCATGCATAACATAGTATTCTTTAGCATACACTCTAAAAAATGCTGGGTTAAATATAACCCAACGCTGGGTTAAAAAGGGACCAACCCAACAGCTATTAAACAAATGCCACCTTAATGTGTCAATATTTAATAAAAAAAAAAAGCTATATCAGCTCAGGAATTTAGCCATGAACATTTATCATACTATCCTCAACAGTGGTGACAATAATTTTTCATACTGCAGTGCATGATGGGAGTTTTTACTATGGTGTTACCCAGCATTCATTGCATCATGAAGCATTTTGTTGATTGTCACCATTGTTGAGATTGGTATACTGGTTCTTGATGTCTCTCTGTGTCTAAATAGTATAGTAGTTTTTTTTTGGGTGTATTATATGTACACACACACACACACACACACACACACACACTTATTTTTTTTTTATTAATTCACTATATATTTTAGAACAACGGTGTTCTGTAGTTTCACATAGTTCTTAATGCAAAACCTGAACATGTAAATGGAAGCAAGTTATTTTAAATGAAATCAGGCCACTTCATCACATATAAACAGCAAATATCTCATCATTGTAAAACACCACATGCATTTCTACAGAGAGAGAGATCTAGCGCAACAAGTCAAGGGTCAAGAGCACAACTAAATCAAACACTCATTAACTTTAACTCTTTGAGGACTTGGGATTTGACTTGAGACTTGTTTGTGACTTGAAAGGAATGACTTGGTTCCTCCTCTGGTGAAATCAGCTGCTGAGTTCATGGATGGAGCAAAAATATGGCAGGACTTTTACTTTCTGACCCCTGGACTACCCACCTCTGGTCAAAATAACCCAACCGCTGGGTCAAAACAACCCAACCGCTGGGTTGGTCCCTTTTTAACCCAGCACTGGGTTATATTTAACCCAGCATTTTTTAGAGTGTAGTGGGTTTTGTTTGTTTGTTTTTTGTCCACTGAAATCAATATTTTTGTGTAAATTTTACTTAATTTTTTCATGTTATTCTACTCATTTTGAATGGTTAATTCTAATTAATTAAAATGTGTTAAATTTAATTAATAATATTGCTTGTAATCTTTTGACACAATTTTATTGAGTAAATATAGATAATCACTTTTTACAGTGTGCACAGTCTAACACTGGGATATTGATTTTCTTTAATCTTTTCATATAGTGAATCATGTTTACTGTCACTATATCTCATAATATCTGTAAATTCAGACTGAGAGCTCCAGAAACTAAACATTCAGATAAAGCAGTGATTTAGTGTGTGATTACAGCATGCGTTCAGACAGACGTCACACTCACATACTGTCTGACATGATGTGGTACCTATAATGAGCAGTCAATGATGTCCACTGCTGTTTAAAAGTAAATAACCTTAATTGGGCGGATATTGGATATATGTAGTTTATCTGGTCTATAGCATAGTGAGTAGTGTAGAGTGGAATGGCAATGATTACTTTCATTATTTTACCACATACAATTTTGATGATAGTTCAGCTTTCTGTTAAGTCACCACAGCTGCTGTAAGACTGTAATGACAATCTGCACCACTAGAGGGAGTGTGACTGTTTTTCAAATGAGTGAAAAAAAAGAAAACAAGTCTTACCTGTACCAGGTGACTTTAAGGAAGTGAAAGTAACCGAGGAGAAAGAAGAGACGCCATTTCGAGGCTTTAAACAGCCGTGTATTTTGTGGTAAGTTCAGAACATAATTTAACTATATAATCATTTAACAATTATCTGTTTGCTTCTATGGTATTTCAGTCCTGCATCATTGTTTTTAGACAGCCTTACAGCTCTGAAAAATGCCTAAAACTTTGACGATTAAATTGCCTAAGTTTATATATATATGTATATATATATATATACAGTAGTCAACATTTGAAGGGGATCAAAAATGTTCATCAAAGTAGAAAGCATTTTGGTTTTAGGTTTTAGGACAACTTTGATGAAAGGTTTTGATCCACTTCAAATGTTGACTAGTGTGTGTATATATATATATATATATATATATATATATATATATATATATATTAATTTACTTATTCAGGTTTTCTCCAATCTTTATTATATATTGATAAACTGATTAACATTGATAAATACTATGTAATACTAACCCCTCCTTCCTCAAACTGGGAATTTTATGGATAACGCCCAGGTTATGATGGGTTGTATTAACTTAAATTTGTAATGCCATCTATTTCATGCTTAATGCTTGAATGTCATCAATGGACAAAAAGGAAAAAATATAGGCCTATATATGATGTATTCTTTTCAATAAAGCTTCTGTCAAAACACAAGAGGCCAAAAACTCACGGCCACTTCAGTCACTTGAGCCACAACAAAAAAAAAATAAAAAAAAATAAAACTGAAAGCAGGTACCTGTGTTCATGATATCAATCGTTTAAATCAGGATCATAGGCAGTCACAGTCTGTTGGTTTCCTAATCCATCCCTTAAACTTTTAAACAAATTTTTTGGTTCCTGTAATTGTAATACAGCAGTTAGACAAAACAATAAAGAATAAGATCAGGTGGTGTTGTTTGTTTTGACATCATTTGATCTGTATTTCTGAGTTGCTTGTGTCTTATCAACAACAGGCGTCCTTTGGATGTACAGTATAAGGTCTGGTATTTTGAGCATAATCAGAGAAATTCTTAGAAACGTTTCTGATCAAAACATTTAAAAAAAGAAAATTTCTTTCATTTAGGCACACAGACATCAAGAATCAGGCTGAGAACATCAACAATGGTGACCATCAAAAAGCATGTTGCACTGCATCATGCACGGCATGAATAAATTATGAGATGAATTGTCTTAGATTTATTCTTAATATTTTCTTTTATTTGTACTTTTTTATGCAATATTTAGTAGCTTGTTTTGTGATGCTTACAGTTCATCTGTTAATCTGAATATGCTGTTTGTCACCATTCTTGAGATTCATACACTGGTTCTTGATGTCACTGTGTGCCTAAAAGAAGGTTTCCCTTCCCCAAGTCAATTTTTTTCTTAATTAGAATTCTTAAACTCTGGATTTTACAGAAAATTTCGGGTCTTCTATTGTTGAATTACAGGGGCTACTATATTGAACGTTAATTTAACGCAGAGAACAGGCTCTATTTATAACACTCTGGCCAAACAATGATTATGTAAAACCATAACCAACACCACCTAAACACCTTTACTCTTAGCTTGTCTAGCTGTTATAATTTAATTACAACAGCCATACAAAATGTAATATTAAAAAGTCAAGGGTCAAGAGCACAACTAAAGCAAACACTGACCACTATAATGGTAACCCTATAAATTTACCCTTTTCTCCTTCAGTGATTCTGTTTGTGAACTTTAGGTGTCTTCAATAACTCTGTTTTGGGGGACTGAAGACACAAACTTTTGAACACGATGCCTGTATCATATCTATGTAAGCAACAAAAATGTGAATTTGTAAAAAAGTTGACGTCGTGTGCATGCATATAATGTTTTCACAGGGTGTTTCATGATCGCCAACTACTGGCCTGGCATGTATAACATAGTATTCTTAAGCATAGTGTTTTTTTGTTTTGTTTTTTTTCAATGAAATCAATATTTTTGTGTAAATTTTACTTAATTTTTTCATGTTCTTCTACACTGCACTGTAAAACCTGACAAGTCACAGTAACTCAAACCGTTTGAGTAAACAGATTGCCTTTACTTAAACCATGTAAGTTTTAAAACTTGCAATTATGTAATCAAGTGATTAATTAAGTGCTGATTGAGCTTTAGTGATGAACAGCTGCTGTTAACAAACAGCATCACCAGCTCCACTTATTAGTAACCAGACTAACTTTATTTCTGTCAGACGTCTACAGAAGATCTTATTGAGAATTAACTAAGGTTTAGATGTTGATTTATTGTTTCATTTGAAGTAACCATGTTAGAGATCAGTGTTTGCTTTAGTTGGGCTCTTGACCCTTGATTTCTGTATTAGATTTTTTGGACGTTGTAACCATGTGTTTTGAAACACCTTTGTTACAACTCAAAAAACCCAGAGAAAATATGATCAGGTATTGGTTGTTATACAGCATATTGGTGATGATAATCATCAATTATGGAGCTGTTCAGAGTTCAAAATCTTACTAAATAGGTGTTCTACAGTTAGTTCAGTTGATTAAAGTGAAAGCCATTCAAAAAGTCAGTGGTTCTTTCATTATCAGTTAATATAAATGACTTTCCAAACAGTTTGGTCTTCTATGGTGTCAATTAGTCACACACAGACATCAATAATCAGCATATGAACCTCAACAATGGTTACGAAAAAAAAAAAAAAAAAAAAACATGCTGCAATGCATGCTGGGTACTATTGTAATACAAAACTCATCCATGGCTCCCAGCATGCTCTGCTGCATTTTTTTTTTTTTTTTATGGTCACCATTGTTGAGGTTCATATGCTGATTATTGATGTCTGTGTGTGACTAAGTGACACCATAGAAAACCAAACTGTTTGGAAAGTTCTTTATATTAACTGATTATCACAGAACCACTCTTAGGATCACTTTTACTGTAATCAATCCAACTAATTACACAACACCTATTTCATCAGAGATTAGACCCCAAACAGTTCAATAATCAATGATTGTCATCACCAATATACAGTATAACAACCAACATCTAGGTACAGATTAGATAAAAAAAAATGCCAACCTGAATGCACTGTAAGTTGCTTTGGATAAAAACAGCTTCTAAGAGTGTGAGTGTGTGTATAACACCTGATGATATTTTCTCTGGGCTTTTGAGTTACAACAAATGTTTACAACAGCCAAAGAAAACACTAAAACAGAAATCAAGGGTCAAGAGCCCAACTAAAGCAAACACTGATCTCTAACATGGTTACTTCAAATGAAAACATAAATCAACATCTAAACCTTAGTTAATTCTCAATAAGATCTTCTGTAGACGTCTGACAGAAATAAAGTCAGTCTGGTTATTAATAAGTGGAGCTGGTGATGCTGTTTGTGGGGTTGTTTAATCAGATCTTGAGAGATTTAATGTATTTTATTTCAGTTTATTTTATCTAAGGCTGTGTCTGAAGTCAGTTGTAGTTCTTGTGTTTCTCTTTTCTTCAGTGATTCTGTTTGTTAAAAGCAGCTGTTCATCACTAATTCACAATTATCACTCAATTAATCACTTAATTATTTAATTGCAATGTATATCTTCTTTCAGTGAACTCAGCTGAATTAAGTTCAGAGTACTCACAACTATTAGTTTTAAAACTTAAATGGTTTAAGGCAATCGGTTTCCTCAAACGGTTTGAGTTAACATAACTTGTCAGGTTTTAGTGAGGCTGTGTCTGAAGTCAGCTGTAGTTCCTTTCTCTCTTTTCTTCAGTAATTCTGTTTGTTAACAGCAGGTGTTCATCACTAATGCTCAATTATCACTCAATTAATCACTTAATTATTTAATTGCAATGTATATCTTCTTTCAGTGAACTCAACTGAACTAAGTTCAGAGTACTCATAACTGTTAAGTTTTAAAACTTAAATGGTTTAAGGCAATCAGTTTCCTCAAACGGTTTGAGTAAACCCAACTTGTCATGTTTTTAAGGATATTTGTTTACACAAAAGGTTTGAGTTACGTTACTTGTCGGGTTTTACAGTGTGTTAGTTTTAAAACTTAAATGGTTTAAGGCAATCGGTTTCCTCAAACGGTTTGAGTAAACCTAACTTGTCAGGTTTTTAAGGATATCTGTTTACTCAAACGGTTTGAGTTAAGTTACTTGTCGGGTTTTACAGTGTGTAAAAAGTGATTCTCTATATTTACTCAATATAATTGTGTCAAAAGATTACAAGCAATATTATTAATTAAATTTAACACATTTTAATTAATTAAAATTAACCATTCAAAATGAGTAGAATAACATGAAAAAATTAAGTAAAATTTACACAAAAATATTGATTTCATTGGACAAAAAACAAACAAACAAAAAAAACACTATGCTAAAGAATACTATGTTATGCATGCCAGGCCAGTAGTTGGCGATCATGAAACACCCTTCGAAAACAATATAATCATGCACATGACGTCAACCTTTTTACAAATTCACATTTTTTGTTGCTTACATAAATATGATACAGGCATCATGTTCAAAAGGTTGTGTCTTAAGGCCCCCAAAACAGAGTTATTGAAGACACCTAAAGTTCACGAACAGAATCACTGAAGGAGAACATTTTTTGTTACCATTACGGTGGTCAGTGTTTGCTTTATTTGGGCTCTTGACCCTTAAAAGTTTAAACAGATTTCTTTTTTTTTCTTGCTGTAGTTGTGATACAGCAGCTGGACAAGCCAAGAAGACGAATGTTTTGACATCATCATTTGGTTTCTGACTTGGGTATGTCTTGTCAATAACAGGCGTCCTGTGGTTGTACAATATAAGTTCTGGTATTTACAGCATAATCAGAGAAACGCTTAGAAGCACTTCTGATCAAAACCTTTTAAAAAAAGGAAAATAAGTTTTCATTTAGGCACATGGACATCAAGAATCAGCCTGAGAACCTCAACAATGGTGACCATCAAAAAGCATGTTGCACTGCATCCTGGGTTCCACCAATCAAAACTCATTTATGGTTCCCATCATGCTTTGCAGCATGAATAAATTATGAGCAACAATTCTTTAGTAGCTTGTTTTGTGATGCTTACAGTTCATCTGTATATGCTGTTTGTCACCGTTTGTGAGATTCATATGCTGGTTCTTGATCTCACTGTGTGCCAAAAGAAGGTTCCTCTCCCTTTGCTTTAATCAGAATTCTTAAACTCTGGATTATACTGAAAATTCCAGATCTTTTATTGTTGAATCACAGTGCTGCTATAATGAATGTTAATTTAACTCAGAGATCAGGCTCTAAATGAGTTAAGACAAAACAAAGATTATGTAAAAGCATAACCAACACCACCTGATCATCTTTTCTCTTAGTTTGTCTAGCTGTTATAACTGAGTTACAACAGCAATACAAAATGTAATATTAAATCATCAAGGGTCAGGAGCCAAACTAAAGCAAACACTTACCACTATAATGGTAACCAATAATTTACCCTTTTTTCCTTCAGTGATTCTGTTCGTGAACTTTAGGTGTCTTCAATAACTCTGTGTTGGGGGCTTTAAGACACAACCTTTTGAACATGATGCCTGTATCATATCTATGTAAGCACTGTGGTGGCTTCTGCCATGTCTAGAGGAATCACTCTCGAAGTCTTGGGGTTTTGATGCCAGAATTTAGATTTTATTATCATGAGACAATAAAACCGAGAAAGCTCTGCAGAACAGTCTGTCGAGTCTGTGTCGGTTCTCTGTTTTATACAGTGCTTCCAAAGGCATGCCCATGTTCAATACATTTCATACATATGGTTCTGTTAATCAACTCTTTCACCTTTTATGGCTGTGTCTCCAGCTTGCTTTTAGGATGTAGAATTTATTTTAAGTGAAACGAGGAGGCCTATATATTTTGTCTTATGTCAAAACAGGACATGCATCTTTACCATATGCTGTATTTTTGTAATGTCTGCACCAAGGAGGTCTCATCATATATTTTGTCTTATGTCCAAATAGGGTGTGCAGCTGCACCATATATCATACCCCTGCACTCTCTGCACATTCCATTCTCATGTACACTGTAAAAAATGATTCACTTTATTTACTCAATAAAATTGTTTAAAATTTTACATCCAATATTATTAATTAAATTTAACACATTCGAATTAATTAGAAATAATCAAATTAGATGCTTACAAGCAACCATTCAAAATGAGTAGAAGAACATGAAAAAATTAAGTAAAATTTACACAAAAATATTGATTTCATTGAGAGAAAAAAAACAAACAACAACAACAACAACAAAAAACACTATGCTAAAGAATGCTATGTTATACATGTCAGGCCAGTAGTTGGCGATCATGAAACACCCAGTGAAAACATTATATGCATGCACATGATGTCAGCCTTTTTACAAATTCACATTTTTTATTGCTTATATAGATATGATACAGGCATCATGTTCAAAAGCTTGTGTCTTAAGGCCCCCAAAACAGAGTTATTGAAGACACCTAAAGTTCACAAACAGAATCACTGAAGGAGAAAAGGGTAAATTTATAGGGTTACCATTATAGTGGTCAGTGTTTGCTTTAGTTGGGCTCTTGACCCTTGACTTTTTAATATTACATTTTGTATGGCTGTTGGAACTGAATTATAACAGCTAGACATGCTAAGAGTAAAGAAGATTAGGTGGTGTTGGTTATGATTTTACATAATCATTGTTTGGCCTGAGTATTACAAGTAGAGCTTGTTCTCGGAGTTAAATTAGCATTCAATATTGCAGCCCCTGTAATTCAACAATAGAATACCCAAAATTTTCTGTAAAATCCAGAGTTTAAGAATTCTGATTAAGAAAAAAATTGTAGTGTGAGAGGGAAGGCTTATTTTAGGCACACAGTGACATCAAGAATCATCATATGAATCTCAAGAATGGTGACAAACAGCATATTCAGATTAACAGATGAACTGTAAGCATCACAAAACAAGCTACTAAAATCACTACTGATCAGAAGTGCTTCTAAGAATCTCTCTGATTATGCTGAAAACACCAGACCTTACACTGTTCAGCCAAAGGACGCCCGTTGCTGATAAGACACAACCAACTCAGAAATCTAGATCAAATGATGTCAAAACAACCAACACCACCTGATCTTATTCTTCTTTGGCTTGTCTAACTGCTGTATTACAATTAAAACAACCAAAAAAGTTGTTTAAAAGTTTAAGGGTCAAGAGCTCAACTAAAGCAAACACTGACCACCGTAATGGTAACCAAAATGTAGATTATTCTACTTCAGTGATTCTGTTTTTTTAACATCAGGTGTCTTCAATAACTCTGTTTTGGGGGCTTGAAAACATAAGCTTTTGAACACAATGCCTGTATCATCTCCATGTAAGCAACAAAAACATGAATTTGTGAATTACATTTTTGCGCTGTGTTTCTTAATCACCAACTACTGGCCTGGTATGCATAACATAGTATTCATTAGCATAGTGTTTTGTTTTTCTTTCTCAAAGAATTTTTTTTTTTTTAAACTTTACTTATTTTTTTGTGCTATTTGACTCATTTTGAATGGTTAATTTCTAAACATTTCATTTGATTAATTCTAATGAATTCTTATGTGTTAAATTTAATTAATAATATTGCTTGTAATCTGTTGCCACAATTTTATTGAGTAAATATAGTGTATTATTTTTAACAGTGTACACCAACTACGCACACATTTCCTATCATGTATGCCTATGAAAGACGATCGAACCAATCAGAGTAGGTATGGGGTGGGTTAACGTGCAACCCCGCCTCTATATGCAGGCTGCAGCCAGGTGCTTCTCGTTTTTTGTCCAACAAAACCAATATTTTTGTATACATTTTACTTATTTTTTTCATGTTATTTTACTCATTTTGAATGATTGCTTGTAAGTATCTCATTTGATTAATTCTAATTAATTCTAATGTGTTAAATTTAATTAATAATATTGCTTGTAATCTGTTGCCACAATTTTATTGAGTAAATATAGAGTATCACTTTTTACAGTGTGTAAAACCTGACAAGTCACAGTAACTCAAACCGTTTGAGTAGACAGATTGCCTTTACTTAAACCATGTAAGTTTTAAAACTTTGCAATTATGTAATCAAGTGATTAATTAAGTGCTGATTGAGCTTTAGTGATGAACAGCTGCTGTTAACAAACAGCATCACCAGCTCCACTTATTAATAACCAGACTGACTTTATTTCTTTCAGACGTCTACAGAAGATCTGATTGAGAATTAACTAAGGTTTAGATGTTGATTTATTGTTTCATTTGAAGTAACCATGTTAGAGATCAGTGTTTGCTTTAGTTGGGCTCTTGACCCTTGACTTCTGTCTTAGTTTATTTTATTTTTTGGGCGTTGTAACCATGTGTTTTTGAAACATGTTTGTTATAACACAAAAAACCCAGAGAAAATATGATCAGATATTGGTTGTTATACAGCATATTGGTGATGATAATCATCAATTATGGAGCTGTTCAAAATCTTACTAAATAGGTGTTCTATAGTTACTTCAGTTGATTACAATGAAAGCCATTCAAAAAGTCAGTGGTTCTTTCATAATCAGTTAATATAAAAGACTTTCCAAACAGTTTTGTTTTCTATGGTGTTAATTAGTCACACACAGACATCAATAATCAGAATATGAACCTCAACAATGGTTACGAAAAAAAAAAAAACATGCTGCAATGCATGCTGGGTACTATTGTAGTACAAAACCCATCCATGGCTCCCAGCATGCTCTGCTGCATTGTTTTTTTTTTTTTTTTTATGGTCACCATTGTTGAGGTTCATATGCTGATTATTGATGTCTGTGTGTGACTAAGTGACACCACAGAAAACCAAACTGTTTGGAAAGTTCTTTATATTAACTGATTATCACAGAACCACTGGCTCTTAGAATCACTTTTACTGTAATCAATCCAGCTAATTACACAACACCTATTTCATCAAAGATTAAACTCCAAACAGTTCAATAATCAATGATTATCATCACTAATATACAGTATAACAACCAACATCTAGGTAAAAGTTAGGTAAAAAAAAAATGCTAACCTGAATAAGTTGCTTTGGATAAAAGCAGCTTCTAAGAGTGTGAGTGTGTGTATAACACCTGATGATATTTTCTCTGGGCTTTTGAGTTACAACAAATGGTTACAACAGCCAGAGAAAAAACTAAGACAGAAATCAAGGGTCAAGAGCCCAACTAAAGCAAACACTGATCTCTAACATGGTTACTTCAAATGAAACAATAAATCAACATCTAAACCTTAGTTAATTTTCAATCAGATCTTCTGTAGACGTCTGACAGAAATAAAGTCAGTCTGGTTATTAATAAGTGGAGCTGGTGATGCTGTTTGTGGGGTTGTTTAATCAGATCTTGAGAGATTTAATGTATTTTATTTCAGTTTATTTTATCTAAGGCTGTGTCTGAAGTCAGTTGTAGTTCTTGTGTTTCTCTTTTCTTCAGTAATTCTGTTTGTTAACAGCAGGTGTTCATCACTAATTCACAATTATCACTCAATTAATCACTTAATTATTTAATTGCAATGTATATCTTCTTTCAGTGAACTCAACTGAATTAAGTTCAGAGTACTCATAACAATTAGTTTTAAAACTTAAATGGTTTAAGGCAATCGGTTTCCTCAAACGGTTTGAGTTAACATAACTTGTCAGGTTTTAGTGAGGCTGTGTCTGAAGTCAGTTGTAGTTCCTTTCTCTCTTTTCTTCAGTAATTCTGTTTGTTAACAGCAGGTGTTCATCACTAATGCTCAATTATCACTCAATTAATCACTTAATTACTTAATTGCAATGTATATCTTCTTTCAGTGAACTCAACTGAATTAAGTTCAGAGTACTCATAACTTTTAAGTTTTAAAACTTAAATGGTTTAAGGCAATCGGTTTCCTCAAACGGTTTGAGTAAACCCAACTTGTCATGTTTTTAAGGATATTTGTTTACACAAAAGGTTTGAGTTATGTTACTTGTCGGGTTTTACAGTGTGTTAGTTTTAAAACTTAAATGGTTTAAGGCAATCAATTTGCCTCAAACGGTTTGAGTAAACCTAACTTGTCAGGTTTTTAAGGATATCTGTTTACTCAAACGGTTTGAGTTACTGTGACTTGTCAGGTTTTACAGTGTACACACAGGCAAATGGATGATTATAACAGTAGAATAACTTGATACATAAATGGCTAGATTCACATTGATTATACTTGATTAGTTCATATATTGACCAATAAAAATCTTCTTCAGCACAAAAAATGTGAATTTGTAAAAAGGTTGACGTCATGTGCATGATTATATTGTTTTTGAAGGGTCTTTCATGATCGCCAACTACTGGCCTGGCATGCATAACATAGTATTCTTTAGCATAGTGTTTTTTTTGTTTGTTTGTTTTTTGTCCAATGAAATCAATATTTTTGTGTAAATTTTACTTAATTTTTTCATGTTATTCTACTCATTTTGAATGGTTAATTCTAATTAATTAAAATGTGTTAAATTTAATTAATAATATTGCTTGTAATCTTTTGACACAATTATATTGAGTAAATATAGAGAACCACTTTTTACAGTGCAGGCATCATGTTCAAAAGGTTGTGTCTTAAGGCCCCCAAAACAGAGTTATTGAAGACACCTAAAGTTCACGAACAGAATCACTGAAGGAGAAAAATCAAAATTTTGGTTACCATTACGGTGGTCAGTGTTTGCTTTAGTTGGGCTCTTGACCCTTAAAAGTTTAAACATTTTTTTTTCTTGCTGTAGTTGTGATACAGCAGCTAGACAAGCCAAGAAGGAAATGAGATCAGGTGGTGTTATTTGTTTTGACATCATCATTTGGTTTCTGACTTGGGTGTGTCTTGTCAATAACAGGCGCCCTGTGGTTGTACAATATAAGTTCTGGTATTTACAGCATAATCAGAGAGACTCTTAGAAGCACTTCTGATCAAAACCTTTTTAAAAAGGAAAAGAATCTTTTATTCAGGCACACAGACATCAAGAATCAGCCTGAGAACCTCAACAATGGTGACCATCAAAAAGCATGTTGCACTGCATTCTGGGTTCCACCAATCAAAACTCATTTATCGTTCCCATCATGCTTTGCAGCATGAATAAATTATGAGCAACAATTCTTTAGTAGCTTGTTTTGTGATGCTTACAGTTCATCTGTATATGCTGTTTGTCACCATTTATGAGATTCATACACTGGTTCTTGATGTCACTGTGTGCCAAAAGAAGGTTCCCCTCTCTTTGTTTTAACCAGAATTCTTAAACTCTGGATTATAATGAAAATTCCAGGTCTTTTATTGTTGAAACACAGTGCTGCTATAATGAATGTTAATTTAACTCCGAGATCAGCCTCTAAATGAGTTCAGATATTCAGGTAAAACAAAGATTATGTAAAAGCATAACCAACACCACCTGATCATCTTTTCTCTTAGCTTGTCTAGCTGTTATAACTGAGTTACAACAGCAATACAAAATATAATATTAAATCATCAAGGGTCAGAAGCCCAACTAAAGCAAACACTTACCACTATAATGGTAACCAATAATTTACCCTTTTTTCCTTCAGTGATTCTGTTCGTGAACTTTAGGTGTCTTCAATAACTCTGTTTTGGGGACCTTAAGACACAACCTTTTGAACATGATGCCTGTATCATATCTATGTAAGCAACAAAAAATGTGAATTTGTAAAAAGGTTGACGTCATGTGCATGATTATATTGTTTTCAAAGGGTGTTTCATGATCGCCAACTACTGGCCTGGCATGCATAACATAGTATTCTTTAGCATAGTGTTTTTTTGTTTTTTTTGTTTGTTTTTTGTCCAATGAAATTAATATTTTTGTGTAAATTTTACTTATTTTTTTCATTTTATTCTACTCATTTTGAATGGTTAATTCTAATTAATTAAAATGTGTTAAATTTAATTAATAATATTGCTTGTAATCTTTTGACAGAATTATATTGAGTAAATATAGAGAATCACTTTTTACAGTGTAGTTGTTGTAAAGGGTTTTACCAATCATAATAGTGTATTTATTTATTTATTTATTTATTTTATGTTTTGCATTGTATATTTAGACATTATCAAACACTCAATGTTTATAAGTTTTGCTTTTTTTAAATGTTAAATTTAAAAAGATTAATTACTCACATCCCAGTATTATTTTATGACATTTATGCAGAGGTGGGACTTTCAAGTCACAAGCAAGTCTTCAAGTCAAATCCCAAGTCCTCAAAGAGTTAAAGTTAATTAGATAATTAGTTGACTAATTAAATGATGATTGTGCATTGGTGATGAACAGCTGCTGTTATTGAGAATTACGGAGGATCAGATGTTGATGTTTTATTGGTTAAAATTGGTACCACCATCATGGAGATCAGTGTTTGCTTTAGTTGTGCTCTAGACCCTTGACTCCAGTGTTAGACATATCTCTGCAACAATGCTTGAAGTGTTGTAAACCAGAGAGCTCAATACTGTACACTGAGCAGATATTAGCTGTTATTTATGCTGAAATAATAATCAAAAGTCGGTCTGACTACAATCAAAAGAACTTTCTGTATTTATATGTCTAGGTTTTGCATAATAAACCTCGTGGAAAAAATGTGCTGTTCTAATAGTTACTATGAATGAATTTTAAATATGCAATGCATAAAAATTCTTTTTAGGCCAGATCTAGTTAGACACACACAGACATCAAGAACCAGCATATGAATCTCAACAATGGTGGCAATCAACAAAATGTTTCATGCTGCAATGCATGCTGGGTAACACCATAGTAAAAACTCCCATCATGCACTGCAGTATGAAAAATTATTGTCACCACTGTTGAGGATCATATGATAAGTGTCCATGTCTAAAAGCCTGATCTAAAAGAAGTCTCTTTTTCAATATTGAAGCATTATGGTGGCATATTTAATAGGTCTTTTTTTTCAGCTCAGTGATACCTGAGTGTCAGTCAATAAACAAAACAGAGACCATTTCATGATGTTCATTCATCATGCGTTATAGGCAGAAAGTGTAAGCTCACCTGCTTCTTCAAGCTTTGATTCAGCAATGCATAAATGCTTGCTATAAAACAACATTGTAATTGCTTAAAAGCAAATTACTTTGAGTTAATGAAAGGGTCAAGAGCTCAAGTAATGCAAACACTGATCTCCACGATAATGGCATGATTTTAACCAATAAAACATCAACATCTGATCCTCTGTAATTCTCAGAAACAGCAGGTGTTCATCACTAATGCACAATCATCATTTAATTAGTCACTTAATTGTCTCATTAACTTTAACTCTTTGAGGACTTGGTATATGACTTGAAGACTTGCATGTGACTTGAAAGTCCCTATGGAAGCCTATGGGAGTGTCGAAACTCTGTTTCTCAACAGCTCTGCGTAATACTATATGTAATACTGTGATGTCAGCGAAAAGAAATTTGTGTGGTGGTAAAATTATATATGGGCTATTTCTCTAACAGGACATTTTTTTAATGTACGTGATTTTATTGTTTTTAATAATTGAACAAAATTATATGGCAAGAGCTTTTAAATCAAAAAGATTTTAATAAAAAACAAAGGCTATATTTTAACTGCAATGGTAAAAGAGCTGCATCCTCATGCAGCAATTTAAATTGCATAAAGTTAAGAGGGTAATATAATTAAAAATATTTATCTCTGCATTCAGTGATGCCAGTGAAGAAAACAAAAATAACGACTTTAATCAACAATTTCTTCTCTTCCTTGTCAGTCTCCATATCCATATTTAAAACTTTATAAACTGTAATCTCTAGCTTCCACTAACTGTCATACGGGTGTTCACAAGAGAGTGGCATAATTGTAGTGGATGACGTAGGACATATGCGTAGTAGCATAAGAACAAAACGAGGATTTGTAAAGAAAAATGTTGCCAAGACGAAACTGGTTTTCCTTTGGTGTAAACAAAACTTGGTTCTTGCAAGACTAGCATATTCCCACCGGAGTTTACGCTATGCTTACATCATCTGCTGGAACGCCACTTTCTCGTAAACATGCATATTTTTCTTACACAAACGCACTGATTTACTTCAGAAGGCCTTTATAAACCCCCCTAAAATTATGTGCTTTTATGCCTGTCTATCTGTTTGTTTTTAAATACTTCTTTCTTTTTTACTGTCTATTTTTATCATAAAGACTATTTTTGTAGCCATGAATCCCTGTGAAGAGAAAGAAGATAAGAACATTGCTTCCAAAATGATCTCTCCATCTTCTGTAACAAGCTGTGCTCAACCCATGAAGAATCTGCCCTCTGCATCCAGTGATATAACAGTGACCTCTGACCCCAGGTAAGACACTAGCTTTTTTTGCATTTACAAGTTTTTATTTACATTTAATTATAGTGCATTCCAGAAGACTGCAGCCAGTGAGTGAGATTTACCTCATTAAAAGCTTTTCATTAAAAACTCAAAATCATTTTCCTGAACCTTCACTATCCTGTATAATGTTTTTAAAGAAATGTCTAAAGACTGAAGCATGCACGTTAATAATTTTTGCCGTTAAATAACAGTATTTTACTGGCAGCAGGGGTGCCAGTAAAGTACTGTTAATTTACAGCTCTCAACCATTAATTTACCACTCTTATTTTTTTTTACAGTATTTTACCGTAAATTCTACCATGGAAACTAACTCCACTCCCACTGCTTCAAACAGTTACAATTAAAAACTATCATTCCTACAATGTTAGTACTATGAATTTATTTCGTTTGAGTCCAGTGAGAAGGAAGATTTCTTAATATAAAACTGCAAACACTTAATGTGTAGTAATAAAGTAACTAAATGCATGACTTTTACTCAAATCACTGTAGTTCATTGTCAGCTATAGCACACACGTATGTGCTGAAGTACTTAACACAAAGATCATCACTGTATCAACAACTCCACATTTACTGTCTTTATATAAAGCAGCAGAAAATCAGCAGCTGTGGCTCATCATTGAGTGAACCACAGGCTCTACTCTCCAGCACAATGGTGAACCACAAAACTACATTAAACTAACAGATCTCTCTTGTGCAATCACACATTAATACGATTGAGTTCAATATTTAATCTCATCAACAGTGTATGACTTTGCTTAACTTTTTTTCTATGGATGTTCACAAATATTTTAGTCAAATTAACTTTTTTTCATTTGGTAAATCTGACTTTTACATTTTACAGTATATTGTCGTTTTTTCCTTAACGAATTAACGGCAACAAACTGTACACTGTTAAAAATCGCTGTAAAAAAACGGCCAAATTTTGACAGTAACATACTGTTTTTCATTAAACAGTGCATTCTGGGTAATATTCATCTTTTTCGAGAAGGTAGCCTGCTGCTATATAGTGCTAAATTAACTACAGTGTTTTACTGTTTTGTTTGACGTTACCATTGCGTAGATCAGTGTTTGCTTTAGTTGGGCTCCTGACCCTTGAATTTTGAACTTCAAGTTCTGTTTGGTTGCTGTATTTGTGTCTTAGTGATACATCTGTTATAGCTGTATTTATTTGGGTGGTCAAGTGATTATGGTTGTTTCTGTCAGCCATGATCAACTAGACTGACTTAAAATTTGTTGCTAGAATAATTTGGTGTTGAAACATATATGAAATTAATTTTTTTTTGTTTTTAACTTTAAGATTGAACAATACTGTGACAACCTGGACATGAGAACAGTTTGGGTTTTGAATATTTGTGCTTTATTGTCAGAAAAAGACATCAACAATCAGCATATGAATCTCAACAATGGTGACAATCAAAAGGTTCATGATGCAATGCATGCTGGGTACCAGCACAGGATAAAACTCATCCATGACTCCCAGCATGCATTGCTGTATGAATAAATTATGCCCCTAAATTGTCCACTTATTTTCTTGAATTCTCATGTGCTTATATTTGTGCTTTTGTCTTAAGTTTTAGTAGCATGTTTTGTGATGTTCAGAACTTAACTGTTTATTTATTTTGTGGATTGTCACCATTGCTGTGATTCATATGCTGATTCTTGATGTGTCCGTCTAAATTGTGGCAAAGTTTTTTTTTTATTATTATATGAGTGATATTTTCTTAACAGTTTTTCATAACTTGCAACTCAGCAGTGTTCTTCTTTTGCTGTAGTATCAATATTCAATAAGAGAATGGACACGGGATTGGATGAGAAATAAGAGAATGTTTGTTCTTATCAATCTATAAACAACAATACCACATTCTTTTTTTCTGTTGACTTTTTCAAGTAGGGGTAACTGCAGCCTGGAGCAATGGGCGTGCCAAAAGGTGGGGGCGTGCCGAACGGTGGGGGGCGTGCCAAAAGGTTTCTCATTGGTGAAACGAAAGGTAGGGGGCGTGCCAAAAGGTAATGCGAAAGATGGCTGTTAAAAAAAAAAAAAAAAAAAAAAGCTGGCGAGCCATATACTCCTTGTCGCAGATTAAAAGGAAGCCATCAATTCAACAATCCTATAAAACCAAATTTAATTTTTCCAAGGTAAAAACGGCGTTAATGAATATTATTTTAAATTACTTTTGAAAGTACCTTCAAAACTTCTGCATGGCAGGGGTTACTGACGTCATTACCACAGCAAGTTTAGGTCTTGATTTATCAATAATCAAAAACAAATTACAATTATTTTTTTGAGAATACAAATGTCTCTTAACACGGTTAGTCGCACTAGCTGTTCTTAAGTTAAAGTCAATAGTTGTATTTGTTAACATTAGTTAATGTTAACTGTGAAGTGAACTGACAAGAACAAACAATGAACAGCTGTATTTTTATTAACTTACAAAGTTGTATTGCTCATAGTTAATGTTAGTTAATACATCAGTGTCAACAAATGAAACCTTATTGTAAAGTGTTACCCTCAAAAACTATGTTTTGCCTGATTGAGAAAAATATATGGTTGACAAAACCACTAAATTATAAAATTTAAAAATTAGAAGAGTTTAGTAACATTATGTTAAGTGACATAAGCAAACAGACACAGCTTTATCCACTAAAACATTTATTTAGCTTTCAGTTTCAGTCACCAATTCAAGTAAAAAAAAAAAAAAAATATAGACAGATAGATAGATAGATAGATAGATAGATAGATAGATAGATAGATAGATAGATAAACCACTCATTCATTCATTCTGTAGTAGCAGTCCATAGAACAGAATCCAGCAAACTCTTTGTCTGAATAGAAAACTGTGAAGACCCCCTTCTTGCCATGGCTACAGTATCCAGTGGTGTTTTTGTAGATGCATCCACAGCTATCACACCTGCTGAGCTCAAACTCACTCTGTAGGTCTTCCTCACATCTGGACTGACAGACTTCCAGTCAATGATACCTACACAAGAAAAAAAAACAAATGTTGAGAGATTCAAACAAAAAGTAACCAATAAGTAGAACTAAATATAAAATAAAAAAGACTGCAAGTGTTGTCACTAGCAGAAGCGCAAGTGTCTGAGAGTGCAAGTGCAAGTCTGCAGCCAGACCCTTCTCCATTATATTATAATACAACACAAAAGTACATATGATTCCTGTGCATGTTTTCTAAAAGAATGGAATCACAAAAAAAGTGACTGGCACTCATCTATACCATAGGTTATACTAATTTTTGGTTCAACATGTTGGATTAACTTCAAAAGAGTGAATGTCCTTCGAGTGCACTTTGTGTAATGGCACAGTTTAGGGATGAGGATCTAATTCAAAAGACTAATCATTCAGAGTAAAGTTACTGGCAGTGCTTGTCTCCATCCTCTACAATGTTGACAATGTGCCTCTGAAGGAAAGTCAGTGTCTTTCTCAGGTGTGTTGGATATGCAATGTTGAAAGCAAAATACATACAGAAGGCTGTTATGAAGGCTTCATCAAGGCTGGTGCACTGGCACACGTCTATTCCATCTTCTGTCACCACACTGAGCCCTCCTCCTATGATTACCATTTTCCAGTCAGTATCCATCAGCTGTATGGTAGGAAAGGGTGTAGCATTGTCCCCCTACAAAAAAAAAAAAAAAAAAAAAAATAATAATAATAATAATACAAAATAAATAAACACTTTTCAAATTCATCAGATTCTGTTCCATCCTCTTTGGCTCAGACAGTGTAGCTACATACAGTGCAGAACTGCAAAAACTATTAGAAGCTAATGTATAAGGGTCACAATATACGATGCATTTCATGTTCTTGTTTACACTGATAAATCTTACATTGTTTTCTAAAACTATTGTTTTAAATTTTTAACAGATGGGCTAAAAGGGTACAGAAGAATAAAATATTACATGAAAAGATTTGAAACAAGATATTTTACAGTTAATGATTTATTTTACTATACTCACTCCAGCAGGTGTCCTTAAGTATGGGTGTGTTTGAGTACATCCTCCACAGACATTCCTTCCGTGCTTTCTCAGCGTCTCCGGGAGAATGTTCCTGCCGTGTGGTCTTTGACCGTCCAGGTGTCTGGAGGTGTTTTCTGATACTAACTTTGTAGCACATTCACATGGGCCTCAACAGACACTGAATCCTCCCCAACACAAGTTTCCTTCATCAGAACAACAGAAACAGATCATGCTTAGACCCTGACAGATATGAGAAACATCTAAATACTTATTGAACAAGGTGCTTTAGATATAAAAAATAATAAAAACATTGAACTGCATAAACATTAAGATGATGGTCAGGCAGTGAAAAAGTGGAGTAGATACAAAAAAAAGATTTAAATATCTGTAGTACAGTATCTTCCTTACATTGAAGTGAAAATGTAAAATTGATTAACAGTGCAAAAATAAATGATGCATATGGCAGTGTGCATACATATGCTACAATAACCTGCAAGTGGTGCACGTTCTGCTTTAAATTTCCGGTTTAGGGATGTGTCAGATGTGCTAAAAACACAAATTTGACTGATTGTCATTTTCCAGCAAATAAAGATTACAATATATTGTTACTACAATATTGTGTGTGATTATGTTGATAGAGATAAATCAATGGATTAAAAACAATGCAACTTACACAGTCATTTCCTTTTATATTTCTCTGGAAAGGGTTCTTCACAACCAGTGTGTTGGCAACTTGAATATACTCTGCATTAGTTGGGCACCTAGCAGAAAGGTAGAAAAACTATAAATTAGTTTTTTTTTTTTTTATTATTATTATTTTGTCTAATCGTCTTCATAGATTGTGAATCGATCTTAGTACAGTTGTAATAGCAGAAGTGGTAATAATTATTATACTTACAGGATGTATTCTGTACTGTATTGCACAAAAAGGATGCCGATACAAACTATCAACTCTGAGGGCTTCACCTTCGATGCAGATGCGGTCATCGTTTTGTCTCACTGTACATACAGTATGTCTGTCAACAACAATAAACTTATTACTAAAGCTGCAAGATATAACGCAAAGGGAAAATTATGATCGTATTGTAACAAGCTATCTTAATAAACATATTTGTGGTATATAAAGTATAGATAAACGTATGATGAATAATTACCTCACGTCTTATCGCCGCCACCTTCTTTTGTCTAAAAGAAATTAGGTAAATGTATATTTACCGCTGATTGGCCAACACAGTAAAACTCCTTTGAACAATGAGAAACCTTTTGGCACGCCCCTACCTTTCGGCACGCCCATTGCTCCAGGCTGCAGTTACCCCTGTCTCGACTTTTTTGCTATAACAAGTTCCAAAGACACATTGTTATTATGGAGTTAGTTTATTGCAAGCAAAAAAAAAAAAAAAAAAAAAAAAAAAAAAAAAAACCCTTAGCGCTGAAAAGTCACGGTTCAAGAGCACAACTAAAGCAAACACTGATCTCCATCATGGTAGTGTAAAAAAACACCTAACCTCTAACTCTCAATAAGATCTTCTGTAGACATCTGACAGAAATAAAGTCAGTCTGGTTAGTAATGTGAAGCTGGTGAAGCTGTTTTAGGAGTTGTTTAATCAGATCTTGAGAGATTTGATGAATTATTTTATTTCAGTTGATTTCATCTAAGGCTGTGGCTGAAGTCAGTTGTAGTTCTTGTGTTTCTCTTTCCTTCAGTGATTCTGTTTGTTAATAGCAGGTGTTCATCACTAATGCTCAATCATCAATTAATCACAGAATTATCTCATTAACTTCACTGATTCAGAGTTACTCTAACACTCTGTAGTGTGCACACATTATAAGTGTTCATTTAAAACTGAGGATTTTGTTGTGGGGTTTAAAGGGTTAAAGATTTAAGATGAAGAAAAAACAGCATGACACATAATTTAACAGTAATAAACTGTAATTAATTTACAGGAAACAAACTGTAGAAAAACAGTTATTTACTGGCACCCCTGCTGCCAGTAAATAACTGTTTTTCTACAGTTTGTTGCCGTAAATTAATGGTTGCCAGCAAAAAAAGTGTTTTTCTACAGTTTGTTGCCATTAAGTCAAGGAAAAAACGACAATATACTGTAAAACGTAAAAGTCAGATTTACCAAATGAAAAAAAGTTAATTTGACTAAAATATTTGTGAACATCCATAGAAAAAAAGTTAAGCAAAGTCATACACTGATGATGAGATTAAATACTGAACTCAATCGTATTAATGTGTGATTGCACAAGAGAGATCTGTTAATGTAGTTTTGTGGTTCACCATTGTGCTTGAGAGTAGAGCCTATGCTTCACTCAATGATGAGCCACAAATGCTGATTTTCTGCTGCTTTATATAAAGACAGTAAATGTGGAGTTGTTGATACAGTGATGATCTCTGTGTTAAGTACTTCAGCACATACGCCATAGCTGACAATGAACTACAGTGATTTGAGTAAAAGTCATGCATTTAGTTACTTTATTACTACACATTAAGTGTTTGTAGTTTTATATTAAGAAATCTTCCTTCTCACTGGACTCAAATGAAATAAATTCATAGTACTAACATTGTAGGAATGATAGTTTTTAATCTCGAACTGATTGAAGCAGTGGGAGTGGAGTTAGTTTCCATGGTAGAATTTACTGTAAAATACTGTAAAAAAAAAAGTCAAGAGTGGTAAATTAATGGTTGAGAGCTGTAAATTAACAGCACTTTACTGGCACCCCTGCTGCCAGTAAATTACTGTTATTTAACGGCAATTTTTTTTTACAGTGTATCTTCTTCTTCACAATACCCCATAGCAGAGGTGGGACATTTAAGTCACAAGCAAGTCTTCAAGTCATATCCCAATTCCTCAAAGAGTTAAAGTTAATGAGATAATTAGTTGACTAATTAAATGATGATTGTGCATTGGTGATGAACACCTGCTGTTATTGAGAATTACAGAGGATCAGATGTTGATGTTTTATTGGTTAAAATTGGTACCACCATCATGGAGATCAGTGTTTGCTTTAGTTGGGCTCTTGACCCTTGACTCCAGTGTTAGATATCTTTCTGTAACAATGCATGAAGTGTTGTAAAGCAGGGAGATCAATACTGTACAGTGAGCAGATATTAGCTGTTTTTTATGCTGAGATAATAATCAAAAGTTGGTCTGATTACAATAAAAATAACTTTCTGTATCTATATGTCTAGGTTTTGCATAATCAACCCTGTGAAAAAAAGTGCTGCTCTAATAGCTACTGTTTATAAATTTTAAATATGCAATGCATACATTTTTTTTGTAGCCCAGATCTAGTTAGACACACACAGACATCAAGAACCAGCATATGAATCTCAACAATGGTGGCAATCAACAAAATGTTTCATGCTGCAATGCATGCTGGGTAACACCATAGTAAAAACTCCCATCATGCACTGCAGTATGAAAAATTATTGTCACCACTGTTGAGGATCATATGATAAGTGTCCATGTCTAAAAGCCTAATATAAAAGAAGTCTCTTTTTCAATATTGAAGCATTATGGTGGCATGTTTAATAGGACTTTTTTCAGTTCAGTGATAGCTGAGTATCAGTTATAGTGATGGGAAGTTCGGTTCTTTTCCGTGAACCGGTTCTTTCGGACGGTTCGATTCAATAAACCGGTTGAAAAAACTGGTTCACCGGTTCATTTATGCTCGACGTAATGACATCATTGGCGATGACGTAATGGTCATAGATGTAAAAGTCTATCAAACATTCAAATATATAAAGTCAGTAATCATAACTTTAGTCAGTTAACAACCTCATAATCATGAAAAGTTTTTAATTAAGTTTTGCAACAACGCACCCGAATACAGTAACAGCAATAATGTGCATACGAGGATTTAAGTCTTGAAGATATAAAATAAATAAATTAGGTGTCATCAGCACAGAAACCATGATCCACATACTATACATAATCCATTGCGATTTATTTGTTATTAAATAAACTTACGTTTCGCCAGATTGCCCTTCATTCAAGTCTTCGGTTTCCCCGCGCTCATAACATTAGCACAGAATCAGTTCAGAATCAATCACCAAAAGAACCAGTTCGGTTCAGACGCGCTGTGTGTCAGTCTGCTTCATGCTGAATCACGCATGCGCAGTATCATCAGCTCATCGGTTCTCAAATCGGACATGTCCGAAGGAAACGGTTCTCGGTTCAGTGTACTGGTGATCCAAAAACCGATGCAACCAGTTCTTGACTCGAGAACGAGAACCGCTCTAACCGACTCGCTGCAGTTCAGTATCATCAGCTGCTCTACTCGTGTTCATCTTCTATTAACTACAAACTAAATTTGTGAAAGTGTCATCGTTAACTATAAATACAGTACAGATATTTCATAAATCATCCCTTATTCCTATTAAACATAGAGTCTTAATTATTGTCCAACTTCCCTGAAAACCCCTTTGGCCTATAATTTAACAATCTACAATTTAAGAAACAGATTAGATACATTCATATTTAAAAAAAAAAAAAAAAAAAAAAAAAAATATATATATATATATATATATATATATATATATATATATATATATATATATATATATATACACTGTAAAAAGTGATTCTCTATATTTACTCAATAAAATTGTGTCAAAAGATTACAAGCAATATTATTAATTAAATTTAACACATTTTAATTAATTAGAATTAACCATTCAAAATGAGTAGAATAACATGAAAAAATTAAGTAAATTTACACAAAACTATTGCTTTCAGTGGACAAAAAACAAATAAACAAACAAAAAAAACCCACTATGCTAAAGAATACTATGTTATGCATGCCAGGCCAGTAGTTGGCGATCATGAAACACCCTTCGAAAACATTATATGCATGCACACGACGTCAACCTTTTTACAAATTCACAATTTTTGTTGCTTACATAGATATGATACAGGCATCATGTTCAAAAGGTTGTGTCTTAAGGCCCCCAAAACAGAGTTATTGAAGACACCTAAAGTTCACGAACAGAATCACTGAAGGAAAAAAGGGTAAATTATTGGTTACCATTATAGTGGTAAGTGTTTGCTTTAGTTTGGCTCCTGACCCTTGATTATTTAATATTACATTTTGTCTTGCTGTTGTATCTCAGTTATAACAGCTAGACAAGCTAAGAGAAAAGATGATCAGGTGGTGTTGGTTATGCTTTTACATAATCTTTGTTTTACCTGAATATCTGAACTCATTTAGAGCCTGATCTCTGAGTTAAATTAACATTCATTATAGCAGCGCTGTGATTCAACAATAAAAGACCTGGAATTTTCAGTATAATCCAGAGTTTAAGAATTCTGATTAAAACAAAGGGAGGGGAACCTTCTTTTGGCACACAGTGACATCAAGAACCAGCGTATGAATCTCAAAAATGGTGACAAACAGCATATACAGATGAACTGTAAGCATCACAAAACAAGCTACTAAAGAATTGTTGCTCATAATTTATTCATGCTGCAAAGCATGATGGGAACCATAAATGAGTTTTGACTGGTGGAACCCAGAATGCAGTGCAACATGCTTTTTGATGGTCACCATTGTTGAGGTTCTCAGGCTGATTCTTGATGTCCGTGTGCCTAAATAAAAGATAAAAAGGTTTTGATCAGAAGTGCTTCTAAGAGTCTCTCTGATTATGCCCTAAATACCAGAACTTATATTGTACAACCACAGAGCGCCTGTTATTGACAAGACACACCCAAGTCAGAAACCAAATGATGACACCTTAAAATAGTCCAGTCTGGAGAGAACAAGAGCTTGGACAAGAAGTTGTCTTGCTTGCTCTGACAGGAAGGGTCTGATCTTCCTAATGTTGTACAGTCATGGCCAAAAAATATCGGCACCCTTGGTAAATATGATCAAAGAAGCCTGTGAAAATTCATCTTCATTGTTAATCCTTTTGATCTTTTATTTTTTTTAAAATCACAACAATCTATCCTTTCATTGGATAAGAATTTAAAATGGGGGGAAATATCATTATGAAATAAATGTTTTTCTCAAATACATGTTGGTCACAATTATTGGCACCCCTAGAAATTCTTGAGTAAAATATCTCTGAAGTATATTCACATTCATATTCACAATTTTGAGCACTCCAGCATGATTATGAACATGAAATTATCCAGCCATGGCTTCCTGTTTCACAGAAATATAAAGAGGAGGGATAACAAAGCCCAAATTCCCTTAATCATCCATTAAAATGAGAGAAAAAAAAAGAATATATTTCTGATGTGCAGCAAAAGATAATTGAGCTTCACAAATTAGTGAAGTGGCTTTAAGAAAAGAGCTAGAGCAGTGAAAATTCCCATTTCCACCATCAGGGAAATAATTAAGGATTTCCAATCAACAGAAAATGTTACGAAACTGCCTGGAAGAGGATGTGTGTCTATATCGTCCTAATGCACGGTTAGAAGGAGAGTTTGAGTGGCTAAAGACTCTCCAAGGATCACAGCTGGAGAATTGCAGAAAATAGAGTCTCGGGGTCAGAAAACCGTTTGTCAAACAGCTCCTACATCACCACATGTTGTTTGGGAGGATTTCAAGAAAAATTCTCCTAGCTCATCCAAAAACAATCTCCAGCATATTCAGTTATCAGACATGACTGAAACTTCAAATGGGACTGGCTTCTATGGTCAGATGAAACTAAAAAAGGAGCTTTTTAGCAGCAAACACTCACAATGGGTTTGGTCAACACAGTGATAAAAAGTACCCGATGTGTACAATGAAATATACTGCTGTATTTTTGATGTTGTGAGCCTATATTTCTGCTGGAGGTCCTGGACATCTTGTTTAGACACATGGCATCATGGATTCGATCAAATACCAACAGATAAAAAATCAATAAGTGACTTATTCTGTTAGAAATCTTATAATGGGCCATGTTTGGATCTTCCAACTGTACAATAACCCAAACACAAACCTCAAAAACAACACAAAAATGGGTCACTGAGCATAAAAGCAAGCTTCTGCTATAGCCATTCCAGTCATCTGACCTGCACCCTATAGAAAATTAGTGGAGTGAACTCAAGAGAAGAAACATCAACATGGAGCTGGGAATCTAAAGGGTCTGGAGTGATTCTGGATGAAGGAATGGTCTCTGATCTCTTGTCAGGTGTTCTCTAGCCTCATCAGGCATTGTAGGAGAAAATTTAGATCTGTTAAACTGGCAAATGGAGGTTTAAAAAAGTATTGAATAAAAGGGTGCCTTTAATTATGGCCAATGTGTATTAGAAAAAAACATTTATTTCATAATGATATTTCCCCCCATTTTAATTAACAATTTATTGTATATTTATTGTTGAATTAACAATGCAGATTAATTTTCACAGCAGCCTTTGATCATATTTACCAAGGGTGCCGATATTTTTGGCCATGACTGTATAAAGCAAATCTGCAGGACCGGGTCATTGTAGCAATATGGTCTGTGAAGCTTAACTGATCATCAATCACTACTCCCAGGTTTCTGGCTGTCCTGGAAGGAGTTATGGTTGAAGAACCCAGCTGTATGGAGTAGTTGTGATGAAACCCATCGAGGTTGGCTGGAACCACAAGCAGTTCTGTCTTAGTAAGGTTAAGCTGAAGGTGATGGTCCTTCATCCAGCTAGAAATGTCTCTCAGACAGGCTGCAATGCGAGCAGCTACCGTCGGATCATCTGGTTGAAATTAGAAGTAGAGTTGAGTGTCATCAGCATAGCAGTGATAAGAAAAGCCATGCTTCTGAATGACAGATCCTAATGACGTCATGTAGATGGAGAAGAGAAGTGGTCCAAGCACTGAGCCTTGAGGAACCACAGTAGCAAGAAGTTGTGACTTAGAAACCTCACCCCTCTAAGACACCCTGAAGGACCTACCTGAGAGGTAGGACTTAAACCACAGGAGTGCGGTTCCAGAGATGCCCATCTGTGTCAAAAGCAGCAGACAGATCCAGCAAGATGAGTACTGAGGATTTGGAAGCTGCTCTTGCCAGTCGCAGGGCTTCAGTAACCGAGAGCAGGGCAGTCTCAGTTGAGTGGCCACTTTTGAAGCCAAATTGGTTGCTGTCCAGGAGGTTATTCTGTACAAGAAACATAGAGAGCTGGTTGAACACAACTCGCTCAAGCGTCTTTGCAATGAATGGAAGAAGGGATACCGGTCTGTAGTTTTCTGTGGGGAAGTCGTGGCCTAATGGTTAGAGAGTTTGACTCCTAACCCTAAGGATGTGGGTTCGAGTCTCAGGCCGGCAATACCATGACTGAGGTGCCCTTGAGCAAGGCACCCAACCCCCAACTGCTCCCCAGGCGCCGCAGCATAAATGGCTGCCCACTGCTCTGGGCGCGTGCGCACACTTTGGATGGGTTAAATGCAGAGCACAAATTCTGAGTATGGATCACCATACTTGGCTGTATGTCATGTCACTTTCATTTTTTCACTTCACTAAAATTGCTGGATTTAGAGGTGGTTTCTTAAGCAGTGGGCTTGTCAGAACAGAGTCAGAACAGAGTGGTTTCTTAAGCAGTGTCAGAACAGAGTCAGAGATGAGTGACTGATACACACTGAGGTCGGTAGAGTTTCTTGATTTGTGCCATTTCCTCTCTGCAGCCCTGAGTTTAGAGCGATGTTCACGGAACAGCCAGGGACAGATGGGGTGGTGCGTGCTGGTCTGGATGACAGTGGGCAAACATTGTCCAAGCAAGAGGTTTCTCTGCCATTCAGTGATTCTCCTTGTTAACAGCAGCTGTTTGTCTCTAAAGCACAGTCACCACTTAATAATAATAATAATTCACATAATTATCTATAAGGAGAGTAAATACTTAGCTGAACTGTATTAATGTGTATTTGCTCAAGAGATATCTGTTAATGTAGTTTTGTGGGTCACCATTGTGCTGAAGAGCAGAGCCTGTGCTTCAGTCAATGATGAGCCACAAACACTGACGTTCTGCTGCTTCATTTAAAGACAGTAATTGTGGAGTCGATGCAGTGATGATCTCTTTGTTAAGTACTTCAGCACATATGTGTGTGCTATAGTTGATAATAAACTGTAGCAATTTGAATTAAAGTTTTGTTTTTAGTTGCTTTGCTGAAAGTATGACACCAGCACTGGTGCCATTAAGTTCTACAGAAGGTGGCACCAACACCTGACAGCAAAGCACTCACCCTAGTCGCACATGTTCATCTCAGAGACATTTATTTAATGTCTGCATTTACATATGCGAAATGTATTTTTAAGAGTGCTTGTTCATCTGCAGTACGTCTCTAAGATGTTTCCTGTCAGATGTCAAATAGACATTTATTAGAATGCATGTAAAACTGCTTCTGAGACGTGTATCAGTGTACACAGCAGATGATTCCCAGATCTTTTGCAGACGTCTTACAGATGTAATAAATATATTACATCTAATAAAATGTACTTTTATTACTCTTATTCATAATCTCTAAATATAATTTAATGAATACACACACACACACACATATATATATATATATATATATATATATATATATATATATATATATATATTAGTGAGTGGAAATGGCCTATAAGTACTTCTCTGCAGCCATCTACTTGTGGTACTTTAATATCTTTTTATTTTTAAATAATTGTTTGCTTTCCTACATTAAGAAACTTTTAGTTTTATACAAGGGGGAAACTTTTGAAGGATGAACAAATATCTTCACATTAAAAATAACTTTCAAATTCAGTAATACTTAAAGCTTTGAAGTGCTGGGAAAAGTTGTGTTGAGCATTTAAAAACACTTGAAAACATTAGACCATTTCTGCCACAAGTTGTTCTTGTAGTTTTACTATGTTAAATCAATAGTGAATGGTGGTGATTTGTGTTTATTGAACAATGTTTTTCCTGGCTTCCACATCAGTGTTTGTTCTGATATCTGTAGCTTTAGCAGAATTCTGCGCTGAATTTGAATGCTTCTCACAAGATTGCACAGATTCTCACAGGATTTTTATTCTGCGGCAAATTCGACTGCTTTCTTCGCACTGTATCTCCCAGCGTGGCGAGTAAAAGTCCTGCCATATTTTTGCTCCACCAATGATCTCAGCAGGTGATTTCACCAGAGGAGGAACCAAGTCATTCCTTCCAAGTCACAAACGAGTCTTGAATCAAATCCCAAGTCCTCAAAGAGTTAAAGTAAATGAGATAATTAAGTGTCTAATTAAATGAAGATTGTGCATTAGTGATGAACACCTGCTGTTAACAATCAACATCACTGAAGAAAAGAGAAACACAAGAACTACAACTGACTTTAAGCACAGCCTTGGATGAAATCAATTGGATGAAAAAAAAAAAAAAAAAAAAAACTTTGCCACCATAATTGTGGTCAGTATTTGCTTCAGTTGTGCTCTTGGGCTCATGAAGCGTTTTGTTGATTGTCACCATTGTATAGATTCATATGCTGGTTCTTGATATCTGTGTATGCCTAAAAAGCACTGGCATTCAAATTTCTATATGTGTTACACAGGTTTAAAATTAATTTCCTGTAAATATTAGAGCAGTATTTTTTTGCATGCTGTAGATTCACTGGGATGACTATTCAAAATCTAAACATATGAAAGAGAAAAAAAAAAACATTATTTTGGACATAATCATTGTGACTATATGCTCATTGTATAACACTGTTTTCTCTTTTCCACAACACCACATACAGAACTACAGAGAGAGATCCAGCACAACAAGTCAAGGGTCAAGAGCACAACTAAATCAAACATTGATCTCCATGATGGTGGCATCATTTTAACCAATAAAACACCAACATCTGATCCTCTGTAATTTTCAGTAACAGCAGGTGTTCATCACTAATGCACAATCATCATTTAATTAGTCACTTAATTATCTCATTAACTTTAAGTCTTTGAGGACTTGGGATTTAGTCCAAACTAGTTGCCTGGATTTGTTCCACTTTCGGTTCGTTTGTCCAATGTAGCACTTGTAAATTGGTTATGATGAGAATGCAAGGCTGTTCATTGCATTTTTGGAACTGAGAAACAACCTTGTTGCACATTGCGATGACGTCACGGGACGCGTCTAAGCCCAAGTTCTGCAAAAAATTTGCAGCAATTATGAAAATTTGCGAGCTTTTGCAAAAATTGCGGAGTTTGCTTGATTTTACGATAAATTCAGCGATTGCAAATTCGCAAAATCCTGGAGGAACTGCACTTCATAACCAAAAGTCAATTATTCCAAAATATATTTGTTCCCCTGTCTGTTGATTAAATCAATATCTTCAAAGTACTATCTTTTCATTGGTTAAGGGGATTTCTGTAATCAGCACTGTCATAGCATTGATGGGTTAAAGAAACTTGCTGTTTCCTTAACTTTAACTCCTTAATTACAACATTCTGTTTATTTGACTTTTGTTTTATTTGTCTTTTGGCAGTATCAGCAGGAGGAAGAGACAGAGATCAAAGTCTCCAGATTTCAGCCTTGTGTCTGTGAAGAGTAACAGATCCATGAAGAAACCCGAAACTTTCAATGATGAAGAGACTTCTAATCCTCTGTTAGTATAAACATTTACTTGCTAATTTACTGTAGAACAATTTACATGAATAACATAATATAAGACATGATTTTAAGAATTGAATAACACTAAAAATATTTCAGAAATATGTAATATGCACTGCACTACACAGGGGCATCAAAATCATATCTAGAATCATATCTGTTTCTGATGGTCTTTATTTCAAAACAGTAATTGAAAGCACAGTGAATATCTTTTCTAACAGAACACATTTGACCTGCACTGCATCCAGTGAGACGGGAGACCTGCAGAAACCAGTGGATGATGTTCTTCAGAGAGTCAAAGACCAGCATAAAACCAGCATGAAGAACAAGTACAAGAATTTATTTGAGGGGATCAAACTCCAAGAGAATGAAACCCTCCTGAACAGGATCTACACACAGCTCTACATTATAAAGGGAGAGAATGAAGGAGTGAATGAAGAACATGAGGTTTTACAGATGGAGAAAACAGCCAGAACAAAACACTCACAAGACACTCCAATCTACTGCAATGACATCTTTAAAGCCTCAGCTGAACCAGGATATGAAGAGAAAGACAAGATCAAAACTGTTCTTACTAAAGGCATTGCTGGAATCGGAAAAACGGTCTCTGTGCAGAAGTTCATTCTGGACTGGGCAGAGGGAAAAGCCAATCAAGATGTAGATTTCATGTTTGTGCTTCCATTTCGAGAGCTAAACCTGATCCTAGATCATCAGTACAGTCTTCACAGACTTCTTCTGGACTTTCATCCTGAACTTCAAGATCTGGAGTCAAACATTTATGAGGAGTGTAAAGTTGTGTTCATCTTTGATGGTCTGGATGAAAGCAGAATCACACTGATGTTTTCAGATGCTCAGAAAGTTTCTGATGTGACTGAGACTTCATCAGTGGCTGTGTTGATGTCAAAACTCATGAAAGGAGAGCTGCTTCCCTCTGCTCTCATCTGGATCACCTCCAGACCAGCAGCAGCCAATCAGATCCCCTCCAAATACATCAACCTTCTAACTGAAATTCAAGGATTCAATGAGCCTCAGAAGGAGGAATATTTCATGAAAAGAATCAGTGACCAGCATCAAGCCAGCAGAATCATCTCACACATCAGAAGAGCAAGAAGCCTCCACATCATGTGCCACATCCCCGTCTTCTGCTGGATCTCATCCACTGTGCTTCAGAAGCTCCTGGAAGAAGATCTGAGTGCAGAAATCCCTCAAACTCTGACTGAAATGTACATCCACTTCCTGCTGATTCAGATCAACATGAGGAACCAGAAGTTTAAAGACAGAGATCCAGAGAAACTCCTGCAGTCCAACAGAGAAGTGGTTGTGAAACTTGCTGAAGTTGCTTTCAAACAGCTGATGAAGGGCAATGTGATGTTCTATGAGGAGGACCTGATTGAGAGCGGCATAGACGTCACTGATGCCTCAGTGTATTCTGGGATTTGCACTGAGATCTTTAAGGAGGAATCTGTGATTCATCAGAGGAAAGTCTACAGCTTCATTCATCTCAGCATTCAGGAGTTTCTCGCTGCTTTCTATGTGTTTTATTATTATGTAATAATACATATTAACACATTGCAATTTTTCGATGTAGTGCATAATCTGCATAGGGAAACAGTCAATAAAAACCTTGAAAATGAGAATGGACATCTGGATCTGTTCCTGCGGTTCCTGCTGGGCATCTCACTGGAGTCCAATCAGAGACTCTTACAGGATCTACTGACACACACAGAGAACAGCTCAGAGAGCATCAGAAGAACCACACAGTACATTAAAGAGAAGATCAAAGATGGACATGGACTCTCCACTGAAAGATCCATCAATCTGTTTCTCTGTCTGCTGGAAGTGAAAGATCAGACTCTGTCCAGAGAGATTCAGGAGTTTGTGAAATCAGACGAACACTCAGAGAAGAAACTCTCTCCTGCTCACTGCTCTACAATCGCCTACATGCTTCAGATGTCAGAGGAGGTTCTAGATGAACTGGATCCCATGAAATTCAACACATCAGATGAGGGAAGAAGACGATTGATACCAGTTGTGATCAACTGCAGAAAAGCTTTGTGAGTTTAGGGATTGAGAAGCAAAATTACATTCTTGTCAGTTTATTCTCCTTTTTTTGTCACACTTTATTCACATAATTAGTGATAAATATACAGTAAGACTGAAACTTTGGTCAAGTAAGATTTCAGTATGAGTGGGGCTACCCTGATACAAAAATCTAAACCAAGTGACTGACAATGTAGTGATTGTCTTCGCTTTTTATTATTGACGTGGTTATGATCTAATGTACACTCTTAAAAAAAAGTTCTTAAAAAGTTCTTCACAGCGATGCTATAGAAGAACCATTTTTGGTTCCACAAAGAACCATTCAGTCAAAGGTTCTTTAAAAATCCATCTCTTTCTTACCTTTTTGTAATCTGAAGAACCTTCTTTCACCATAAAGAACATTTTTTGAAACAGAAAGTTTCTTCAGATGTTAAAGGTTCTTGAAGTGTAACTTCACAGTGCCCTCAAGGTGTGCTCATACTAATGGGAGGTCAAAGTGCACTCACTGCACAGAGACTAGTTACCCAACATGCATTGCAGTTTCTCTTTGTTTTTAAATGTTACAGCAGTTAAAATTCTTGTGAATTATCTTTTTTTTAAATCCTTCATAAATTATTACACTGTTGAATCAAAGATATATTACAATTAGAAACTTCACACTACTAACTTCTCACAATAACAAACCAATATTCACCTAGTTGCAGTTGTTTTCAGTAATCCTTGCCATAACAAATGTGCTTTACAAACAGAGTTATAGCAGTCCCAATTAATACAATGCTATAAGGTCAAGAGCCTAACTAAAGCAATCACTAATCACCTTGATGTTAGCGTCAAATGAAACAATAAAACATCATCATATAAATCTCTGTTAATTCTCAATAAGCGCTTTTGTGAATGTCTGACAGAAATAAGGTCATTCTGGTTAATAATGAGTGAAGCTGGTGATGCTGTTTGTGGAGTTGTTTAATCATTCTCTGCTGAGATCATGAAAGATTTAATGTCTTTTGTATTTCAGTGGATTTCATTGAAGGCTGTGGCTGGAAGTCAGTTGTATGTTTGGAGAAGGTTCTTATAACAAAAAACTGTTAGCTGAGTGTGCACTCATGAGCTCACCATGTGAGAGCACTGTGATATCACTGTGATATTGTTGAGAAACATGATATAGAAAGCCTTTTTGGTGACTGATATTTGAACTGCCTTCACTCAACCTGCTCAACATTTTGAATTCAGAATGAGCTCACATATTACTCACACTGTGAGATTCAGTGTATGAGAATGGTGTGTTGTCACTGTGAACATTGCATGATATCACGTGTTGATTGGGATGTCTGTATATAATAAGTTTACACTGAAAAAAAATGACTCAATAAATTTACTATTTTCTTTTTTAAGGTAAGTGGTTGCAATTTATTTTGGCTACATTTAAATAAACAAATTTAGCTGACTAACTTTCAAAATTAATTTTTTTAATAAATGCTAAAATAAATTGTTTGCAACCACTTACCTTAAGAAATTATAATTTTTACGTATGTATACTATGTATACTAAGTGTATGCTAAGGTGCTATTTGTATTTCCCTTTAATGTACCAAAGCATAAAAATATAACGATTTAGGAAACATGCTGAGTTCTCTGTCTGACATTTTACAACAGCGGTTAGAAATGTTGTTTTCAAGAAAAAAAAAAAAAATAATAATTGACTTGTTAGCCTGTTAAAGCTGTCATGCAAATCTTTTATTTTAATCTCTTTCAGTCTTGCTGGCTGTAATCTCGCTGCTGAGCATTGTGAAATTGTATCATCAGCTCTTCAATCCTCAAACTCTGTCCTGAAAGAGCTGGATCTGAGTAACAATGACCTGCAGGATTCAGGAGTGAAGCTGCTCTCTGATGGAGTGAAGAGTCCAAACTGTCAGCTGCAGATACTGAGGTATGCATAATTTGGTATTGGATAATCAGTACATTATAACTCAAGGTTGAAATGTTTAGTGTTTAGTGCTACAGTAGGTTGACAACCAAAATGGGTAATACCGCCACGCATACCACCGCCGCAGGGCCGCAGCGTTAACTGCAAGTCAGTCGCGTGTAAAAATCATTCACGAAACTACCGTCAGGTGGTGCAAAGGGACGGATTGCAAAATGAATGTAATTGTAAAATGAAAGCAAGACGTAAAACAACAACAACATTATAATAAACATTATAACATCCTTAAAAGCCATTAAAAATAGGATAGTCTTAGGCTACAGTCTACTCGTCAAAAATTTAAAGAAAGACCTTTATATATATATATATATATATATATATATATATATATATATATATATATATATATATATATATATATATATATACACACGGATTAAAAGCTAAATGTTTTCATTTTGGTTCATCATTCTTGGTTAAAAAAAATAATAATAATCTTCAGGTTCCATTTGCAGAGCAAAATGAGAACGGTGCAGCATTTACAACGTGCCACTGTCAGGGAGTCAAAAGATAACATCATCATTAGAGTTGCAAATTAACTTCAGAAATGGAAAAATTATGTTTATTCTTGAAGAAAATAAGTATTTACTCTTTAAGAAAATAAGGGACGATCCAAATATTTACAATAATATAGACCTATGTCTGTCCATTGGATTTTAAAGCATAACAACTGAAGGTCTATGAAACATTTCTATGATGCATTTTTTTTTAACAATGGCACTTAAAGTTTTCAACTAAAATATTATTTCAACCATATAGCCTGTGAATAAATAAAATGCATACTTTTCAATGAAAGAACACTTAGAGATTGTAGGTTGCTTCTGGTGTTTGGATTTGTACTTCAATATAAAGAGCTCCAAGTTTAAGAATAGCCTACACAGCAAAATCTCCAGTGTTAATTTAACACTCTGAGTGTGGACTCATATAAACACCGAAGTAGTGTTAAAAGTAACACTGAAGCAGTGTTAAAGTTAATGAGATAATTAGGTGATTAATTGAGTGATGATTGACCGTTATTGAATAAACCTGATGTTAACAAGCAGAATCACCAAAGAATAAAATCACAATTTGTGTGTCACTATTATAGTGGTCAGTATTTGCTTTAGTTGGGATCTTGACCCTTAAGTATTTAACATAGGTTTTGTGTGGCTGTGATAACTGAGTTATAACAAACAGACAAACCAGAGGAAATGTGATCATGTGGTATTTATTATGATTTGGACTAATTTTATTGACCTGAATACCTGTTTTCTTTATTATTACATAAACTAGGTGAAAAAAAAATACAATCTTTCATTTTTGTCCTAATCAGATAGATGTTTTTAAAAGTTACTTCTACATAAATAAAGAGTTATTTATTTAGACACACAGACATCAAGAATCAGCATGAGCATCACAACAATGGTGACCATCAAAAAAGCATGTTATAACCAATAAAAACTCATCATTTTTGCCATTTTTATATTACTTTTTAGTATTTAGTTTTGTGATGTTCAGAGTTGATCTGTTTATCTGAATATGCTGTTTGTCACCGTTGTTGAGATTCATAGACTGATTCTTGATGTCTGTGTGTGCCTAAAACAACAAACGTTTTAAAATCAGAACAGTTTGCAAGGGACCCTTACAAAATGTATAGTAAACACAGACTCTTTCACTGTGGAATGAAAGTTGTTATATTCAATCAAAGATACATAACTCAGAGAAAAGTCTCTGAATGAATTCAGTGATTCAGGTCAAATAATGATTACGTTAAAACATAATCATCACCACCTGATGACTTTCACTCGCTTATCTGCCTGTTATAACTCAGTTATATCAGCCAAACAAAATTTAATGTTAAAATGTCAAGGGTCAAGATCCCAACTAAAGCAAACACTGACCACTATAATGGTGACAAGCAAATTGAGATTTTCTTCTTTGGTGATTCTGCTTGTTAACATCAGGTGTCTTCAATAATGGTCAATCATCACTCAATTAATCACCTAATTATCTTATTAACTTTAACACTGCTTCAGTGTTACTTTTAACACTACTTCAGTGTTTATATGAGTCCACACTCAGAGTGTTAAATTAACACTGGGGATTTTGCTGTGTACAGTGTTTTTTTTTTTTTTTTAATCTCTATTTAACAGCATTAGCTCAATGAAACACGTCTTTCTTCAGGTAGACTGAATGTTTTCCCGCCTTGCTAAATGTTGGGCTCACGATCAATGAGTTGTATTCGCTCAAACTGATTTTATAAAATCCAAACGTGGACGGTGAAGCTGGGTCAGTTAGAGCTCGCGCGCGCTGTGAAGCGGGAGCAGCTGACGGAGGACTCCGCTTGGTCTTAAAGCCTGCCTGAAACGTCTACGTTCACAAACGTTTACGATTCTCTCAAAAATAATGATTAATTATCAATTGATAATTTGTTATTATTATGGTCTTGTGAAAATAATAATATGGGCTGCGAGAAAATAATAAATAAAAAGAGTAGGGCTGTTGTGAGTGCAGGCACGTTTCAACCCAGTAACATGACAACACACCGTTCCTCGCAGCCCAAAACAGACCGAGTTCAGTTCAGCTGGAGGGTGTTGGGGGGTAGTTCTGTATAGCTTGTGGGGGTCGAGATAAAGGTGTGAATCTCTTGGTCTTTCATATGGACAGTGTCTTATGAGGGTTTCAAACTTGCAGAACAGGTTTTTAGGACATATTGGTTTTAAAACAACTTTAAAGAAAGGTTTGATCCACTTCAAATGTTGACTACTGTATAGCACAATAAAGTTTATTAGTTATTATAACTTAATTTCAGAGGAAGTTGCCTTAACTAAAAAAAAAAAAAAAAAACTGTTGCATTAGGGCTGGGCGATGGCCTAAAAAAAAATCCCTGATTTTTTTCACAAAAATCCGATATACGATTTAAATCGATTTTTTTGCCTCCATACTTAAAATCAATATTCAAATGACAAATAAATTGTTCAAAAAAGTTTTAATATAATTGTTTATCATTTACCAGTCAAATTTATAACTGAAACAAGATGATTAAAAAAGCAGTAACGTTATTACCTTAATGCTGGAAAGACCTTTATTTTCCACTCGGCCTTAAGAGCTGTTCAGATTAAAACTGGCAACTCCGCAGTGAAGCAGGTCATGGACGGAGGACAGAACAAGTGTAAATATATTTTCTAGTCTATATTTTCAACTCGTTATGCCGCTGGTTTAGGTTATGTATTTAGTTTTATTTCTTATATCAATTATTTGTAAATATAGCAGACACTGTCTAACCGTGTCTACACTGGACGGTCTTGTTCATCTCTCTCACTCAGCAGCAGAGTATGTGAGAGTGGAGCAGCAACAATTTCTCCTCCGCGCTCCGAGCATTTAATAATCACTCCTCTCCGTGCTCACTGATACCAAAAACACTGCTCCACACTCGCTCCGTGGATAAAGTTGAAATGTTATGTTCATAACGTAGCCTATATAAATAAAATTAAAAATTAAATTAAATAACAGGAGAGTTTCAAAGGGGATTAGGCTATTGTGTGCAAACATTTTTTCCTACCAAATGCCAAACTAACACTGTCAGCATTAAAAGGTATTATTGCTGCTTTCTGCTGTGCAAATTTTGTTTGTGATGAAAATAACAGTATATTTTCGTCAGTTATTTTATCTACCGATCGGTGCATTTCTTACAGATTTCAAAATCAGTTACAGATGAAGCAGCACTGTAAAATTACATTTGTTTGAATGCATTATTGCGACAGCGATTGCGATTGTATCTGTTTAAATCATGCTTTAACTCGAAAATAATCAGTAAAAGGAAGACAAACTCCTTGAGGACTAGCCTGTAATGCTCGACTATTGCCGTCATTATATCCTTCTGATCGGAGAGATTGTGTGTATCAAGCTATAGCTAAATATGTTTATCATGTGAATTCTTGCTAAATATGCAGTTATATTACGGGTTGTTGGCATGAATTGTACTAGTGATGGAGTGGTGCTGGAGCGAGTGAAAACCACAATGCTCCGACTTTTAAAAAATCCTCTCCTCGCTCCAGTCAGAATAACACCGCTCCGCTCATACTCTGCTCGGCAGCGTGTCTCAAACGCACGGGGGAGGGTTGAGCCCAATGAGAACTAGACCTGAGTGGAGCGTCGGCCATTTTATTTTGTTGCGTCCATACAATATTTTTTAGAGTGTGAAATATAAATTTCCACAGAATGTAGCCTATTCATGAACAATATATTGAAGTTTTTCTAAATTCCAAACAGAGTCCAGACATCAGTAAAGTATCCGTTTATGAACATGTTTTATAGGCTTTTTTTACAGACGTGACAAAAACACAAGAGTTTTTATATATTTTGTAGACTTTTTGTGATTTAAAATGCACAAACCAGAAGCACAATATCTGCAGAGAAGGGCTGGCCATTCTCAAACCATAAAATATCAATTTTATTTAAATTTTCATTTTTGTGTTTCAGAGGAAAAATCAGTGTTAAGGCATCTCTCCATTACAGACCGTTCTGAAAGCAGAATTTATGCAAACGCGTGTAAAATGGTTTAAAAACTTTAACAGAGATGGGGGGTATTTAATAGGTCTGCCCCCACGTAAGATCTTTCTATTTACTAGTCATTCATTTGTCATTATTCATTGCATTATTCAACTAATCGCAGGTTTATATTAAATTTACATCTATAATCCATAATGAGCCTTAATATATTCCACGCTCAAGCACATGCATTAAGTTTGCCACAAAGCACATGAAGAAGTAGCCCAATAATTGTGAAAAAGGAGACATTTTAATTATGTATTAATAAACAAATGTTTTCTTGTCGGCTGCAAGATGAAGTTCACAGTGCTGACTCTGTCCACATGGACGCGCCTTTAGAGAGAAATGCAACCTTCACAGATTACATAATGCTTTCTTTTATGAATTGATTCATTTAAAAGACATTTCAAGCTTTCTGTAGATATATTTCTCATGTACAGGTCCTTCTCAAAAAATTAGCATATTGTGAAAAAGTTCATTATTTTCCATAATGTAATGATAAAAATTAAACGTTCATATATTTTAGATTCATTGCACAACAACTGAAATATTTCAGGTCTTTTATTGTTTTAATACTGATGATTTTGGCATACAGCTCATGAAAACCCAAAATTCCTATCTCAAAAAATTAGCATATCATGAAAAGATTCTCTAAACGAGCTATTAACCTAATCATCTGAATCAACTAATTAACTCTAAACACCTGCAAAAGATTCCTGAGGCTTTTAAAAACTCCCAGTCTGGTTCATTACTCAAAACCGCAATCATGGGTAAGACTGCCGACCTGACTGCTGTCCAGAAGGCCATCATTGACACCCTCAAGCGAGAGGGTAAGACACAGAAAGACATTTCTGAATGAATAGGCTGTTCCCAGAGTGCTGTATCAAGGCACCTCAGTGGGAAGTCTGTGGGAAGGAAAAAGTGTGGCAAAAAACGCTGCACAACGAGAAGAGGTGACCGGACCCTGAGGAGAAGGACCGATTCCAGACCTTGGGGGACCTGCGGAAGCAGTGGACTGAGTCTGGAGTAGAAACATCCAGAGCCACCGTGCACAGGCGTGTGCAGGAAATGGGCTACAGAGAAGCAGCACTGGACTGTTGCTCAGTGGTCCAAAGTACTTTTTTCGGATGAAAGCAAATTTTGCATGTCATTCGGAAATCAAGGTGCCAGAGTCTGGAGGAAGACTGGGGAGAAGGAAATGCCAAAATGCCTGAAGTCCAGTGTCAAGTACCCACAGTCAGTGATGGTCTGGGGTGCCATGTCAGCTGCTGGTGTTGGTCCACTGTGTTTTATCAAGGGCAGGGTCAATGCAGCTAGCTATCAGGAGATTTTGGAGCACTTCATGCTTCCATCTGCTGAAAAGCTTTATGGAGATGAAGATTTCGTTTTTCAGCACGACCTGGCACCTGCTCACAGTGCCAAAACCACTGGTAAATGGTTTACTGACCATGGTATTACTGTGCTCAATTGGCCTGCCAACTCTCCTGACCTGAACCCCATAGAGAATCTGTGGGATATTGTGAAGAGAAAGTTGAGAGACGCAAGACCCAACACTCTGGATGAGCTTAAGGCCGCTATCGAAGCATCCTGGGCCTCCATAACACCTCAGCAGTGCCACAGGCTGATTGCCTCCATGCCACGCCGCATTGAAGCAGTCATTTCTGCAAAAGGATTCCCGACCAAGTATTGAGTGCATAACTGAACATAATTATTTGAAGGTTGACCTTTTTTGTATTAAAAACACTTTTCTTTTATTGTCGGATGAAATATGCTAATTTTTTGAGATAGGAATTTTGGGTTTTCATGAGCTGTATGCCAAAATCATCAGTATTAAAACAATAAAAGACCTGAAATATTTCAGTTGGTGTGCAATGAATCTAAAATATATGAAAGTTTAATTTTTATCATTACATTATGGAAAATAATGAACTTTTTCACAATATGCTAATTTTTTGAGAAGGACCTGTATGTGAGACACCCCAATTTTCTGTTATTTTATTATCAGGAAAAAAAATCACGTGACCGAGAGGGCGCCTCCTTGTCATGCATGCATAATAATTTTTGCACAAACACTTGAATATGAATAATAATTCACATTTTGCATATGCATTACAAAGCAATTTTTTTTACATGCAATTATCCAAAATAAAACCAAACAAGATTTGTAATAAAGATAAAATATGTAGACAAATAAGAATAAATGCTGCATGTGCACTCAGCATCATGCGCCGAGCAAATCTTGCACTGATATTTTAAGGAATATTATACAAACCTGCATTTAAATGCGGCTACAATTTATTTATTTATTTATTTATTTATTTATTTATTTATTTATTTTTACTTAAATTACATGAAAGCAAGTAAACAAGACTGAAGTTGTCAATTAATGAAGCTCTTTTTTACATTGTGTGTATTTCGTTGATTATAATGAGAGAACTTGAGTTTAATCATGAGGATGTTTTATTAATCAGTCCATTCTTTAGAGTTTCAATGATTTAGTTAAATTGTGCAGATTTAAATTATTCGTTTCTTGTTTTAATTAGGCCTAAATAATGGGAGCGAAATTATTCAGTGCCTCACGTTTTACTAAAATAAAGAAAATAATTTATAAAACACGCAAGCCTATCTCACTATGCTACCACTTTAAATGCTCCAATGCAAAGTAAACCGCAATTTATTTTGAATAATATAACACATAATTCATAATATATAAATAATACTGCACATTATTTAAATGTGTCAAATCTAAAATATGGTGTAGAGAAAATATAAGCACAGGCTCATAGGCTTGATATTTATCCTGCTTGAATTCGTTCTAAGAAACGCACATATCTTCATAAGGACTAAACATTTATCTGTGAATATTAAATATTTTTTCTTTCATTTTCCCCGACTGCAGTCAAATATAACACTTCGGTGAGGCAAAGCTGACGTCTATGTGCGAAAATGTGCTTTGATGCGCTTGTTTGAAAACACTCAGCGGTCAAAAGCTGCAAATGCACTTTGCAGACGCCGCGGAGGCGGTAGAACCAACGTTTTGGATGGCCACCTACTGTAGATGTGCCTTTTAGGGAACCAAGCACAGGAATAGTCAATTTTTAGATATACTATATTGCTAAAACTAATATATACTATATTCTAATAAAAGTAATGGGACACCCCCTTCTTATGAACAGGTTTGACTACTTTAGTAATTTTCATTAGTACAAATCTTAATGTTAAAGCATATAATGATATTCTAGGGAATTGTGTGCTTCTAGTTTTATAGCAACAGTTTGGACAGAACCCTTTTCTATTCTAACATGACAATGCCTCTGTGTATAAGGCAAGGTTCAAAAAGAAATGATTGATTCAGTCAGTGTGGAAGAACTTGACTGGTCTGCAGAAGCAAAGTCCAACTGAATACTTAAAAAAAAAATTACAGAAAATAATTCTGTCAAAAAAAATGTAAAATTATCTCTGAATTAACAACTTTTGTTAATTTGTTAATTCTCATTTGTAAGTCGCTTTGGATAAAAGCGTCTGCTAAATGATTAAATGTAAATGTAAACAACTTGGCTGTAATTTTAAGTATTATGACATTAATGACAAATTACAGTAATTCACATTTTGTATACAGAAAAACTACTGTACTTTTATACAGTGTTTTCTTAAATTACAAACAAATATATGTAAAATTGCAAAAATAATCTGTAATTAATACAACAACAAAACCATTAGATGATAAAATGGTCAAATGACTGGAAGCAACAGTTGCCAAACAAACACCATAAAATTAAAGCAAAATCTCCTTATTTAAATAAGCTGAAAACACTGCTATTTCCCAAATTTTTATGATCAAACACTTTCACTGAAAAACAAAAGACAAAAAAAAAAAAAAAAGTTCAAATCACTAGCAGTACAGGATGCCAAACAAAAACCTTAAAATTAAATTATGAATAGAGGCTTTTTGACTCACACAAACATCAGAGGTGGATAGTCCAGGGGTCAGAAAGTAAAAGTCCTGCCATATATTTATTCCACCCATGAACTCAGCAGCTGATTTCACCAGAGGAGGAATCAAGTCATTCCTTCCAAGTCACAAACAAGTCTCAAGTTAAATCCCAAGTACGCAAAGAGTTAAAGTTAATGAGATAATTAACTGACTAATTAAATGAAGATTGTGCATTAGTGATGAACACCTACTGTTAACAATCAACATCACTGAAGAAAAAAGAAACACAAGAACTACAACTGACTTTAAGCACAGCCTTGGATGTAATCAATTGGAAGAAAAGAAAAAAAAAAAACTTTGCCACCATAATTGTGGTCAGTATTTGCTTCAGTTGGGCTCTTGAGCCTTTTAACAGTTTAGATAAATCTGCTTCTAAGCAAATGCATTACAGTTTCACAGAAAACATTTGTGCAATGCTGAAACAAATCTTGAGCTACCAGGTATCCGATGCTTTTGATGACTGTATGATCTTGATTTGAATTTCTTTATTATTTTTCAAAAAAGAGTGATATTTCATTGTACATTACCCCTATAATACTTCAATATTAAGAAAAAAAAACCCTGCTTAGGCATTTAGCCATGAACATTTATCATGTGATCCTCAACAGTGGTGAAAATAATTATTCATACTGCAGTGCATTATGGGAGTTTTTCATGTATTGCAACAAGAAGCATTTTGATGATTGTCACCATTGTAGAGATTAATATGCTTGTTCTTGATATCCGTGTGTGTCTAAAAACCACTGGAGTTCATAAGTTGCACAGATTTAAAATTAATTCTCTGTAAATATTAAAGCAGTATTTTTTTTGCATGCTGTAGTTTCTCTGGGATGACTATTCAAAATCTAAACTTATGAAACAAACGAACATTATTTTGAACATAATCACACCAGCTCATTGTGACAATGTGTTTATTGTAGATCACTGATCACTCTTTTCTACAACACCCCATACAAAACTACAGAGTGAGGTCTAGCACAACAAGTCAAGGGTCAAGAGCACAACTAAGTCAAACACTGATCTCAATGATGGTGGCATCATTTTAACCAATAAAACATTAACATCTGATCTTCTGTAATTTACAATAACAGCAGGTGTTCATCACTAATGCACAATTATCATTTAATTAGTCAGTTAATTATCTCATTAACTTTAACTCTTTGAGGACTTGGGATTTAACTTGAGACTTGTTTGTGACTTGGAAGGAATGACTTGATTCCTCCTCTGGTGAAATCAGCTGCTGAGTTCATGGGTGGAATAAATATATGGCAGGACTTTTACTTTCTGACCCCTGGACTATCCACCTCTGCTTCCAAGTCACAAACGACTCTCAAGTTAAATCCCAAGTCCTCAAAGAGTTAAAGTTAATGAGATAATTAAGTGACTAATTAAATGATGATTGTGCATTAGTGATTAACACCTACTGTTATTGAGAATTACAGAGGATGAGATGTTGATGTTTTATTGGTTAAAATGATGCCACCATCATGGAGATCAGTGTTTGATTTAGTTGTGCTCTTGACCCTTGACTTGTCGTGCCAGATCTCTCTTTGTAGTTCTGCATGTGGTGTTGTGGAGGACAGAGAACTGTAATATATGAAGAACATATAGTCACAATGAACTAGTTTAATTAGATCTCAAATAATGTTTTTTCTTTGTTTTTAGGTGTTTAGATTCTGAATAATTCCAGTGAAACTAAAGCACACAAAAAAAAAAAAAAAATTGATCTAATATATACAGAAAATTATTTTTAAATTTGTGTAAGACATATAGAAGTTTGAACTTCAGTGCTTTTTAGACACACACAGATATCAAGAACCAGCATATGAATCTCTACAATGGTGACAATCACCAAAATGCTTCATGTTGCAATACATGAAAGACTCCCATAATGCACTGCAGTATGAATAATTATTTTCACCACTGTTGAGGATCACATGATAAATGTTCATGGCTAAATGCCTAATCCCAAACTGTGTTTTTTTTCTTAATATTGACGCAATATGGTGTCATTTGCGTAATGACATTCCTCTCTTTTTTGTGAAAGTGACATGCAGTTAAGTATGGTGACCCATACTCTGCATTTAATCCATCCAAAGTGAATACACAGCAGTCCTCTTTAACCACTAAGGCACATTTTTTCTTTTTAAAACTATAATCAAGAAATTTAAATCAAGACCATACAATCATCAAAAACATAAGTTACCGGCTAGTTCAAGATTTGTATCAGCATTGCACAAATGTTTGCTGTTAAACAGTAATGCAGCTGCTTAAAAGCAAATTTAGAAAAATGGTTTTAAAGGCTCAAGAGCTCAACTGAAGCAAATACTCACCACAATTATGGTGGCAAAGTTTTTTTTTTCCCCCTTTCAATTGATTTCATCCAAGGCTGTGCTTAAAGTCAGTTGTAGTTCTTGTGTTTCTCTTTTCTTCAGTGATGTTGATTGTTAACAGCAGGTGTTCATCACTTAAGCACAATCTTCATTTAATTAGTCACTTAATTATCTCATTAACTTTAACTCTTTGAGGACTTGGGATTTCACTCAAGACTCGTTTGTGACTTGGAAGGAATGACTTGGTTCCTCCTCTGATGATCAGCTGCTGAGTTCATGGGTGGAGCAAAAATATGGGAGGACTTTTACTCTTTGGCCCCTGGACTTCCCACCTCTGCAAAAAAAACACTATGCCAAAGAATACTATGTTATGCATGCCAGGCCAGTAGTTGGCGATCATGAAACACCCTTTGAAAACATTATATGCATGCACATGACGTCAACCTTTTTACAAATTCACATTTTTGTTGCTTACATAGCAACAAAATGATACAGGCATCATGTTCAAAAGCTTGTGTCTTATGGCCCTCAAAACAGAGTTATTGAAGACACCTAAAGTTCACGAACAGAATCACTGAAGGAGAAAAAGGTAAATTATTGGTTACCATTATAGTGGTAAGTGTTTGCTTTAGTTGGGCTCTTGACCCTTGATTTTTAAATATTACATTTTGCATTGCTGTTGTAACTCAGTTATAACAGCTAGACAAGCTAAGAGAAAAGAGGATCAGGTGGTGTTGGTTATGCTTTTACATAATCTTTGTTTTATCTGAATATCTGAACTCATTTAGAGCCTGATTTCTGGGTTAAATTAACATTCATTATAGGAGCCCTGTGATTCAACAATAAAAGACCTGGAATTTCCAGTATAAACCAGAGTTTGAGAATTCTGATTAAAAAAAGTGGAGGGGAACCTTCTTTTGGCACACAGTGACATCAAGAATCAGCGTATGAATCTCAAGAACGGTGACAAACAGCATATTCAGATAAACAGATGAACTGTAAGCATCACAAAACAAGCTACTAAACAATTGTTGCTCATAATTTATTCATGCCGCAAAGCATGATGGGAGCCACAAATGAGTTTTGATTGGTGGCAACCAGAATGCAGTGCAACATGCTTTTTGATGGTCACCATTGTTGAGGTTCTCAGGCTGATTCTTGATGTCCGTGTGCCTAAATGAAAGGTTATTTTCCTTTTTAACAAGGTTTTGATCAGAAATGCTTTTAAGAATTTCTCTGATTATGCTGAAAATGCCAGAACTTATTTTGTACAACAACATGACACCTGTTATTGATAAAACACACCCAAGTCAGAAACCCAGATCAAATGATGATGTCAAAACAAATAACACCACCTGATCTCATTTCCTTCTTGGCTTGTCTAGCTGCTGTATCACAACTACAGCAACCAAAAAAAAAGCTGTTTAAAACATTAAGGGTCAAGAGCCCAACTAAAGCTGACCACTATAATGGTAACCAATAATTTACCCTTTTTTCACTGATTCTTTTCATGAAATCCATGCAGGCCAGATGTTGGCCGGATCTGGGCCGAAACTGCTTGCTGTTTGGGGCCGTCAAATGTAACACATCGGCGAGGCAAAGCTGACGGCTATTTGCGAAAATGTGCTTTGATGCTTTTGTTAGATAACTTGTGGTTAAAGCGCCACTCAGCGGTCAAGTGCAAATGCACTTTGCTTACGCGGCGGTGGCAGTGCTCGCGGCGGTAGAAAGCACACTCTGGTTGGCCACCTACTGTAGGTGTGTGACAATACACTTAGTTCACGAGATGAGACAAAATACAGATACTTGGTTCATTAGAATGAGACAATATTTTAATCTGTTAACCAGCACCCCCCATTATGGGACTCACAGCTGAAAATGACCTACCTAATTAAAATTTTAATATTTCCTGACTTCAGTGTGCTACACACACAATTTTGGTGTCTTTGGAAAGAAGACCCTTTGGGCTTTACTGTTTACCATCCAGAGTTGATAATGCTCAAAAAGATAAAAAGTTATAGACACTTAAGTGCCTTGAACTTTTTTTTTTCCACACTGATTTTTTTTTTTTTTCATATAAAAACACATGAAATCTGTCCTGGAGCAATCCAGAAAAATGATGGGTTGAAGGTCACATGTCTATAATACCATGAGAAATGAGATTCCTGCAACCAACCAATGCAAATATTTTTAAACTATTTTAGTCATTAAACATACCACTGCATAGTTTTTCAGTTATAAAACAATAGACAGAATCTTTTTTTGTATAAGTGATTTTTTTAGCACTAGAAAAATACAAAGAATAATTTGAGTAATGAGAAATAATAATAATCAAGGTGAATTAACTATGTATGCCAATTACAGTAAATCCTGAGATTGCTAGAAATACAGCCTTTACACTGATAGACACTCAAACAGTTGATAATCACATGTTGATGGTCTTAATACAGATGATAATCATACAGATGCACCATATATTCAATAATTACACTCTATTCATATAGACCGCATTCACACTGGTAGCTGTCTATCACACGTAGGGCTGTATTACTCGAGTCCGGACTTGGACTCGAGTCCGGACTCGAGACATTTTTCTATCGTCTCGGACTTGTCTCGGTCTCGGCGGTGTTTGCACTCGGACTTGTCTCGGACTTGGTCATTGGACTCGCTGTCGAGTCCAGAAAAAAAAAAAAAAAAAAAAAAAACATTTCTCCTTCAAAACAAAACCACATTTGCATGTCGCGACTGAAAACGTGTGGAAACCGCTAGGCGCGCCGCTTTCTCCTTTTTTCCAAAGCACTCTGTAGCCTGCGCTCTATGCTTGCGCTCCAGTGGCATCTGCTGTTGCTAGGCAACCATGACCCGCTCTCCATGAAGCCGCAGAAGTTTCAGCAAAAAAAATCCCTTGCAGTAGCTCTGCTATTAAATACATTTTAAAAATGGCTATCCTTGTACAGCTATGATCACCTGTTTCTCCATCTTGGCTTAGCTTTCAATTTTGTTACAGGAAAGGATGTGCATGACCAGCGGCGCACTTGCTGCGTTCTGAAAAGTTTAGATGTTTCTAATTTAATTTTCTACCTGTTAGATTGTGTTTTATTTACGTCTACACATAGGTAGCCTTCAATTTACCAATAATGAAATACTTATTAATTTTGTACAGTATAGGGGTTGCAAGACTACTGATTTCTACTAGTCGATTTTTTATTTTATTTTAGTTACTCAACTAGGCCTACTCGTGGTTCATGCTATTGTAAATGAAAACAAATTCAATTTTTTTTTTTATCAATAAACGCTTATTAATTTATAGCCTTATGCAACAATTACATATGTAAATTTGCAAAACTTTATAATTATGACATATTTAAATTTTCATGTAACAGTCAGTAGGCTATTTGTAGCAATCACAACATTGTACGACGTTGTATCCGAATGCAGATACGAACAGTTACTTGACAAGACCGTTATGACTTTTTGTATTTTTTTTCATAGTTATCACTGAACAAGTATGTCGTGTTAAACTAAAATAACTATTAATTTCTAAAATAATATTTATCATGCAAGCAGAGAGATGTCATGACAAACATTTAGTGATCATTTGAACACGACTGAATCCATTCAATGCGCACATTTTCATTACGCAGAACTCTTTAAGCAAGTCTCAATGTTTAGTGAACTTCACTAAACTAATGTGGGTGTGCCGCGCAAACCAGCAAAAGATAACGATGCAAACATGTAGGACAAGTAGAAAATGTATCCGTATCTACGCTAATTATTATCCTACTCTTGAGAGAGAACAGGTTTGTTTTTAAGAGACTGAGACCCGCAACGCGGCTGTTTGATTGTTGAGCGCGCTGTGCTTATTCCATTCATTCGTTTCATATCGTAGCCTAAGGTTTAAATCATTGCCTTTTAAATATATACAAATATTATAACGTGTATGATGTATTATTATAGGTGATATTACTCCTGCCAAGCTCTGATTTCTGAGAGATGCACAGAGAGGAAACACTAATGCGGTGTTTTATTTGCGCTCTTTTCACTCATAAAGTTTACATTCATTCACTTCACACCCGTGACTATAGAGGTCTGTGTATACTATTGCGCTGATCACATGACTCAGCTGTTATCTAGCAAACACCGGACTGTGCCAGCTTCAGCCGATTATTCAGGCAGAATTATTCCTTGTCCGTTATTCGTTTTTGAAGCCATTATCCAGGTATTAGGCTTTAGGCACACGCCTAATTATTACATTACATATTTTTACATACAACATAGATAAGGTCATGGAAAGTAACAGCTCCACGCAATATTGTAATCCTAAAATTCACGCACTTGCAAACTCTTTGTATGCATTATGGTTAATACATGTTCGAGTACACTCTAAAAAATGCTGGGTTAAATATAACCCAGTGCTGGGTTAAAAAGGGACCAACCCAGCGGTTGGGTTGTTTTGACCCAGCGGTTGGGTTATTTTGACCAGAGGTGGGTAGTCCAGGGGTCAGAAAGTAAAAGTCCTGCCATATTTTTGCTCCATCCATGAACTCAGCAGCTGATTTCACCAGAGGAGGAACCAAGTCATTCCTTTCAAGTCACAAACAAGTCTCAAGTCAAATCCCAAGTCCTCAAAGAGTTAAAGTTAATGAGATAAATAAGTGATTAATTAAATGATGATTGTGCATTAATGATGAACACATGCTGTTATTGGAAATTACAGAGGATCAGATGTTGATGTTTTATTGGTTAAAATGATGCCACCATCATGGAGATCAGTGTTTGATTTAGTTGTGCTCTTGACCCTTGACTTGTTGCGCTAGATCTCTCTCTCTGTAGAAATGCATGTGGTGTTTTACAATGATGAGATATTTGCTGTTTATATGTGATGAAACGGCCTGATTTCATTTAAAATAACTTGCTTCCATTTACATGTTCAGGTTTTGCATTAAGAACTATGTGAAACTACAGAACACTGTTGTTCTAAAATATATAGTGAATTAATAAAAAAAAAAATAAGTGTGTGTGTGTGTACATATAATACACCAAAAAAAACTACTATACTATTTAGACACAGAGAGACATCAAGAACCAGTATACCAATCTCAACAATGGTGACAATCAACAAAATGCTTCATGATGCAATGAATGCTGGGTAACACCATAGTAAAAACTCCCATCATGCACTGCAGTATGAAAAATTATTGTCACCACTGTTGAGGATAGTATGATAAATGTTCATGGCTAAATTCCTGAGCTGATATAGCTTTTTTTTTTATTCAATATTGACACATTAAGGTGGCATTTGTTTAATAGTTTTTTTTTTTGTAGTTATACAGTACCTGAACAATAAACCAAAGAGAGAGACTGCTTCACGATGTTTATTTACCATGAGTTATTAGCAGTAATCACAAGTTACTCTGCTACTTCAAGCTTTTGATTCAGCAATGCACAAATGTTTGCTGTGAAACAATATTGCAATTGCTTAGAAACCAACTACTTTGAGTTATTAAAAGGGTCAAGAGACTAATTAAAGCAAACCTTGACCACAGTTATGGTGGCATCTTGTGTGCTTTTAAAAAAAAGAAATAAATCAGTATATTTCATCCAAGGCTGTGCCTGGAGTCAGTTGTAGTTCTTGTGGTTTCTCTTTTCTTCAGTGATGTTGATTGTTAACAGCAGGTGTTCATCACTAATGCACAATCTTCATTTAATTAGTCACTTAATTATCTCATTAACTTTAACTCTTTGAGGACTTGGGATCTGACTCGAGACTCGTTTGTGATGTGAAAGGAATGACTTGGTTCTCCTCTGGTTAAAACAGCTTGCTGAGTTCATGGGTGGAATAAACATATGGCAGGACTTTTACTTTCTGACCCCTGGACTTTATACCTCTGCCAACTGCTGGGTCAAAACAACCCAACTGTTGGGTTGGTCCCTTTTTAACCCAGCGTTGGGTTATATTTAACCCAGCATTTTTTAGAGTGTAGTCGATTGTTTCCGACAAGCTCTAGTATGACAAAAATTTCGCTGTATTTATGTGCGCATGCCCAGTAGAGCCAAACGTATCCCTTCTAGCCTTAACTGCGCGCATTGTCATATCCCGAGCTTTGCGTGTGTGTGTGCTGCGCCAAGGCATCAGTCATTTTAATTTTTGACCACAGACATAATGTCAGCAACAGCAGCATTATAAAGTAAATAAAATGTAAATAAAGTACATAAAAATAATTTGACCCTACAGCTTCAAACCGGTGTCCTTTAGAGTTTAGCTCCCAACCTAATTAAACACACTTGAACCAGCTAATCAAGCTCTTACTATAGACACACTAGAAACATCCAGATAGTGTTGAGGCCAGTTGGAGCTAAACTCTGCAGGGCACTGGCCCTCCAGGATCTAGTTTGGAGACCCCTGTCCTACAGAGTTGTTACTTTGCACATGCTTTTTGATCATGTGTATGTGGTCTTGAAGAGGATCCTTTTTTTCTCTCATTTGGACTCGGCCTTGACTTGGACTCGAAACTTTTGGACTTGGACTTGACTTGGACTCGACAAAGCTGGACTTGACTACAGCTCTAATCACACGCTGATTATCAGCCATATAGATGGTATATGGCTGATAATCAGGACTGATAAAATGACTTAATGACTACAGACCTGTGACTCTAACGACTGTCGTCATGAAGTCGTTTGAAAAACTGGTTCTGGCTTATCTGAAGGACATCACTGGAGCAAACAGGTCCGTGGATGATGCAATCAACATGGGATTGCACTTCATCCTGCAACATCTGGACAAAACAGGGACTTATGTGAGGATCCTGTTTGTGGACTTTAGTTCGGCTTTCAACACAATCATCCCAACAGCCCTCCAGACCAAACTGACCCAGCTCTCTGTTCTTAGCTCTATCTGTCAGTGGATCACCAGCTTTCTGACAGACAGGCAACAGTTAGTGAGACTGGGGAAATTCGTGTCAAACAGCCGCTCCACCAACACTGGTGTCCTTCAGGGCTGCATTCTCTCTCCTCTGTTCTTCTCCCTGTACACCAACGACTGCACCTCAAAAGTCCCCTCTGTCAAGCTCCTGAAGTTTGCAGAAGACACTACAGTCATCGGCCTCATCCAAGATGGTGATGAATCTGCTTACAGACAAGAGGTTGAGCAGCTGGCTGTCTGGTGCAGTCTTAACCCTCTGGAGTCTAAGGGTATTTTTGGGGCCTGGAGAAGTTTTGTCATGCCCTGACATTTGTGCTTTTTTCAGTTTCTTATAAATATCTAAATGGCTAAAGTCTAATCTCACTGTAATCAGCACAAACTGGGCTATAATAATATGTGAGCAGCATGTATGTACATGATTGTGTTTTTGAGAAAAAAAATGTTATGCGTGGTTAGTGAAAAACTAAAAATGTTAAATCACTTGAATAAGGCAATAAAACACATACAGAAAATTGGTTCCCAGGAATTTTGAGAACTGGAGCTTGTAGCCTAGAATTTTTTTTTTCTAAATGATGTGAAAATCATCTTGTTTACTCACTTACAGAAAACAATATATTGATTTTAATTTTCTAAGACACTTTTTGTTGGTAAAAGTCATATGCGAGTAGACGTCAACTATCATGAATTCACACCTGAGAAGACAAAGGCCTGCATAATGAGCTGCATAATGAGCCATTCAGTCAGCTGTGTCACTGAGAGGGATGAGTTACAAGAAAGAATGTGAGGACAAAATAAATCTATATAATTTTATGTTTGTAGTTTATTTAGAATATATTTAATTATCCCACAACATAATTTAATATTCACTTGTGAGTGCAGTTAAACAGTTTATTAGGAAAAATCAAAGCTGACTTTCAAACTGAATTTTTTGCATCATTACTCCAGTCACACAATCCTTCAGAAATCCTTTTAACAATCTTATTTTCTACAAAAAACATTTATTGTTATTATCATCATCATCATTATTATTATTATTATTATTATTATTATTATTATTAATGTTGAAAAGAGCTGAGAATTTTTTTTAGGTTTTTTAGGGGGGATAAATTGAAAGAACAGCAATGATTGTTACATTTGTTACAGTTACATTTATTGTTACATTTATAATATTAACATCAAGCTTTTGAATGGTATAGTAGTGTATATTGTTATTGAAACTTCATAATATTTCACTTGATTATACATTTAGTCAGGAATTATAGTTTGGAAAAAGTCTTTGGAAAAAGTCTAACTAGTAAAATGTTTACACGTTATGTGAAAACTAGTACAAGTATATAAATAAATAAAAAGAGACTTACTCATGTTTATGAACTCTGCTGAATAAAGTGCTTCATTCTTTTTTCTGAGGAAATCCAAATCTCAAATCCTCAACCACATCACATCTTTTTGGGGTGAATTATGTCTTATTCCTCTCATCGCGAAGCAAACAGTAAAATAATAAAAACTTGAAGAACAGTCTCGCTGCGTTGTCTTCTGTTGTGTGGGCGTATTCAAAAGCCGCGCGCTTCAGTGAAACAGTTGAATCTCAAAAGCGCGCTCGGCGCGGGGGCGTGGTCGCATTAGAAGATAATGAAGGGAGACGTGAAAAACGGACATCGCGTTGTTTTCATATGGATTACTTTATCACAGAATATTTGTTTTCAGCAGCACTTGTTTAGTTTAAAAGTAGACATGTCAGACTTTCTATAGATATCTCTCTCATGTCTCTTCGTTGAGTATTCACTGAGTTACAGTTCATTTTAATGACGCATTTGTATCTGAAGATCAGCGCAGACAAAGGCTGCAGACAGCACTCCTTGTTTGTTATCTTTATTTTATAAGTGCACAAAGTTTTGTTGTTATTATGTCTGTATACAAAAAAAAGTAGACCCTTTACAGATTCGATTGATGTATTGCACTTATCTGTACGATCAAAACTGAAAGTGTAATTTAAGTTCTTTTCGGGGTTATCAGGAGAAAATACCCCAAAACGCGTATACGCGTTAATCGACTCCAGAGGGTTAACAACCTGGAGCTGAACACTCTCAAAACAGTGGAGATGATAGAGGACTTCAGAAGAAACCCCCCTACACTCCCCCCACTCACCATCATGGACAACACTGTGACTGGAGTGGAGTCATTCAGATTCCTGGGAACCACCATCTCTCAGGACCTGAAGTGGGACAATCACATTGACTTCATTGTTAAGGCCCAACAAAGGTTGTATTTCCTTCGCCAGCTGAGGAAGTTTAACCTGCCACGGAGCTGCTGAAACAGTTCTACTCAGCCATCATTGAGTCTGTCCTGTGCATTTCAATAACTGTCTGACTTGGTTCAGCTACAAAATCAGACATCAGAAGACTACAGAGAACGGTTTGGACTGCTGAAAGGATTATTGGTGCTCCCCTGCCCACCCTTCAAGAACTGTATACATCCAGAGTGAGGAAAAGGGCTCAGAAAATCACTCTTGATCCTTCACATCCGTTACCCCCTTTTTCAACTTTTGCCATCTTTACCAGCGCTTCAGAGCCACAAATACCAGGACAGTCAGGCACTAGAACAGTTTCTTCCCCCAGGCAATCTACCTCATGAACAGTTAAATGTTCCCCACTTATGCAATAAAAATGTGCAATATCCTTATATTTATTTGTTACCCCTCCATCCTAGTACATCCCTGCATCTCACTCTATTCCATTATCATCTATAGAACAACTGTTCATACAATTTATTTATTTTTCAGTTTATTTTGCAATATGTGTCTTTTTTTTTGTCTGTGTGTTGTTGTTGTCTTTGTGTACTGGAAGCTTATGTCACTAAAACAAATTCCTTGTATGCGCAAGCATACTTGGCAATAAAACTCTTTCTGATTCTGATTCTAATCATGCAGATACAGCCACATTCCCCACAAAACACACAGACATATATGAAAAATGTTGAAGAAGAAAAAAAAGAAAGAATTATTTATGCAAAAAGCCGATCGCTAAGTTACGCCTACATCAGATCACTGGTGCATCACAGCGCGCATCACAAGCTGTCACGAGAGAGCGCCAGAAGTCATTTTTTTTTAGTGGATGGACTCATTCTGTTTGTGAAACTGTATGCTACAAAACCATGTTGTTTTTGCTACCAAGATGCAGTTTTTTGAGTGTAGGTAGGTTATTCCATAACAGATACAAACAATACTGTCCCCAAAGAAATGAGACGTAAATAAAGGAATTACCGTCCATATTACAACGTTATTGCTTTGTTGGACTAAAAGTGCTCTATGAGATGTCGTTCAGTGGACCCTTACTTCTCTAACTAAACCGGGATTTACAGCTGTGGATGTGTTTATGACTCGCTATTACGACGAATCTGGTATGCACTGCGTTTTGAGTGTGCATGGTTTGATGTGTACCGCTTACACAAATTTCAGCAAATACATTCCTTATAAGCTTTCAATTGAAAAACAGCAATCTGTCGTCGATACTTGAGGCTTAGACCTTTATAATGATATATAGTTTGTATTGATGAATTTTGTCCTGTTTCATTTAATCTATTCGCAAACATTGACGTATGCAAACAGAAATCAGTGCGTCGACATCCATGTGTGGGTTAACAGGTTAATGCTATTTTAAGAAAAATTCAAAATATTTGTCTTTTAATCACAAAAAGCAAAACAATATTATATTTTACAATATTTTAACTAATCTAGAGCCATAATTAATGATTATTCTGGTAATAACTTAATCTACTGATTATTTTGACAGTTAAGAAATCTGATATTTTTATAATAAAACTGTGATTAAACAATGATTAAATCCGTTTAGTTTTAATATTTCACCACATGCAAACTCAGAAACTTTTATTTTGAAATCGTGATGTAAAACAAATCAGATACATAGAAATAGATTGATGTATTCTCCTGTGTTGGCATAGATTAATAAATGATTCACGTTATAGTGGTAACACACACTGTTTTTCCAGATGAACATTAAACAACCCAAACGCACAACATATCTCACAACAGAAGCTCAACTAAAGCAAACGCTTATCTCCACAATGGTGACTTCACTCTTTATTAATTTCAGTAAAATATCAACGTCTAAACCTCTCTTAATTCTCAGTAAGACGTTTTGTATGAAAGAAATAAAGTCAGACTGGTTTGTAATACGTGAAGATGCTGAGATCTAGAGAGATCAGTTAGTGTTTAATGTTCTTTTGGGATTTAAAGGGTTACTGTTGTCTGTGTTTTGTGGGTCACCATTGTGCTGAAGAGTAATGTGTGCTTCAGTCCAGGAGAAGAGTTAACTGCAAAAAAAAAAAAAAAGGTTTCACAGAGAATGCTTCACAATGATAATCCAGACAAAACCTGTAAAGTAACAACAAGAAAAGATAGGAAGCTGTACTCATATTTTACAATTTTTATCGCTGCTTCTGCTAGTCATTGGGGCGATCAGTGTTTGCTAGAGTTGTGACGTTCGCGAACGAACCGATTCTTTTGAACGGCTCATAAACATGAACGATGGGAGCCGAGTCGCGGCTGGAGGGGAGCTGTTCTTTCTGTCGTTCTTTTTTCCTATGCGTGTTTCACACAGATGCACACAAATGAGCTCCTCCACGAAACAGAACAGTTATAGGGGGAGGGGCGCACCCAGCGCAGGCCAACCCTTTATAGCGTGATGATATTAGTTATTAGTTGTGCCCGCAAAGTCCTATTTGCGAAAGTTTACAGTAGTAATAGTATGTAGTATGTAGACATTTCCATTTTATTTATTCTAATTTTATCTACTTTAAATAGTTTTTGTTTTCTATCAAAATGTTCTTGTGTGATAACAATGTTCTTGTGTGGAAGTGTTTGTAGTAAAAGCTGTTTTGCACAGAAATTCATTGCAGCCGGCTTTGTTTTTGATGTTTATTTGTGAGTAGGTATTGTATGAATAACATAAGTCAACGTAGCTTTACACACACACACACACTTTGTACTAAAGGTAAATCCAAAATAGTGATGTCACTGTCTAAGCAGAGGGATTTGTGCAACCCTATGGAATATAGTCCACACATGACAAATGAGGTAATAATCAATATTTCAGAATAATTCAAACTCAGATATTGGTGTGTGATATCTGAGTTTTAATTATTTGACTACAAATCTCACCTCATCATTCCTCCCAGTGATTATTTCCAGGATAAACTGAGACGCCCCCAAGCTGGCTTCTTAAAACTGACTAAATATTTAAAAAGAGTCTTTTGAACGGCTCTTTGAAAGGAACGGATCGCGAAGGTTGGCTGGTTGTTAATAACGACTGAGCTGTCATGCAATTTTTTTGACCCACTGATCTCATAAGAAGTCTAAGTCTGTGATTATGTTTGATATTAAATTTAAGCATATGAATTAGATTTAAACTGTCAGCATATGTATCTCAACAATGGTGACAATACACAAAATTCTTCCTCCTGCAGTGCATTCTGGGTGCACCAATCAAAATTCACCCATGGCTCCCAGAATGCATGGCAACATGAATAAATTATGCATCTGAATTGTCTTAGTATTTTCTTTTATTCTTACTATTTTCTTTAATGTTTGCTATTTTTGTTGTGACTTTTTAGTAGCTTGTTTTGTAACTAGCAGTTTTAATCCCTGAAGGTCCTCCAAATAACGTCCCCCAACCCTTTAAAGAACTCCACATCATGACCATCTCGAAACATTCTGGGAATGTCATTGACACCGGCGGAACGTCTTCTGGGAACATTACATTTTTAGTGGGGAAATCCATATACCTGACATGAATGAATCCACCTCATCCACCAATGAAAGAGGCGCAAATTTGGTTAACAGCTTGTGGAGTGTCGTAGGCAGCAATGTGATTGGATGATATTTAACACATATTGTGTTGGACACACTACACATGATCAACTTAAAATTACAGAAAATGTGTTAAAATGGTCATAACACACACACAAAAAAATGTGTTGTTAATTAACACATACTTTTTGAGAGTGTATGGCCTAGAAGCAAAATTTCCTGGTGAAACGATTTTCTTGAATTATGAAATTTAACACATTCTTATTCAAGTACTTTCTAAAGCTTTCATCAGATCCTTTTTTAAAAGCCTTTTGAATGCTGCAAATAAACAAGGCATGACATTCAGGGCCTGTATTCACTAAACATCTTAAGGATAAAAGTAGCTCATAACTTACCGATTTAGGAGAAAATTTAAAAAAAATAATGGGCATGTCAGTCTTAAATTTAGGACTCCTACATTTTTGCTCCAAGAGTATTTCACAAAGTGTTTTAGTGCTAAAACTACCTCCTAAATCTGTGGAACATTAGGAGTAGTGAAGAGGATCCCTAAGTCACTAAGACCAAACCACAAACTATCCTAAAATTGCTGTTGCTGGCAACCTGCCTCAGAATGTAAACATTTTAAATAAGCATGAGTCTCTGGTTTCTAATGGCAGCTGCAGTGGGGGCAGCTGTGTTGGTAAGCGAATTGGACTTGTAACCAGAAGGTCGCAGGTTTGAGTCTCTGTGCTGGCAGGAGTTTTAGGTGGGAGTAAATGAACAACGCTCTCTTCTACCCTCAATACCCATCGCTGAAGTGCCCTTGAGCAAGGCACTGAACCCCCAGTTGCTCCCCGGGCGCTGGATATGGCTGTCCACTGCTCCGGGGGTGTGTTCACTTCTCACTGCTGTGTGTGTGCACTTGGATGGGTTAAATCCAGAGCACCAGTTCTGAGTATGGGTCACCATACTTGGCAGATGTCACGACTTTCACTTTTTTTTCACTTTCAGTGATGCAATGACTTTACCAATCAGTTATTGGCTCTTTCATTTAGAAGGTGGTACATACTCCACTATATTGTGCATTGCACATTGCATCATTTTCCCCATTAATAAGTGATAGGTGCGAACCATCTTTGTTCTATCTATAGTCTTTGTTTTTGTATGTAGGCTAAGTCTGATCAATTAGAAAAGATATAGCACACTAAAAGCTGGAGTACACCACACGCTGCATTAAAACATGCTGCATTTATTTGCACACATATCTTTTTACATGCATTTATTTGCACACATATGTTTTTAATTTTTTTTTTTTTTTGGTTTTGGAGGTTATCCCAACTCCAAATTTTCCTTTCATTATATCTTTGTTTTCATTAAGAAGTTGGGCAAGAAGTAATAGCTGTATTGCGTCTTTTACTTTTGCATGTCTTACTATCATTCATGATTATTCCACTAATAAAAGGCTGTTTATATGCATATTCACTAATTGTTTAGGTTTACGTTTTAGTAACAGCCTGCATTTTGAAATCTTTATTTGAATGTGCCAATAAACACTTTTATTTTTAAACCTTTATTTAAATATGACAACATAATACCACGCTCTACAATATTTATGTGAATAAATCTCTGATAGAGACTATCAGCCAATCACTGTGTGCATAATTAGTAAGCATGCTGACATCATCCAAAGCAACGAGGTCAACCCTGCTCTTACTCTTAGCTTAACACTTCTCTCTATTCCTTAGTAAAAGTTTGTCTCAGCAGCTTTGTGAATAGGTTATAATAGAAAAACTCTTAGCTAAAACTTTTACTGCTATTTAGGAGAACTCTTAGTGGTAAGATAAAATGTTTTGTGAATACGGGCCCAGATCTTTATAGTTTTCATTAGTCCTTACTTCATAAAGGACAGTACAAACTACCTAAGAGAAGAGCTCTAAGTTGGATAAAAATAACCAAGATTGTTGTAACATTATGGTAGAAATCAGGCGTTCCTTGTAGTTTTTAAGAAACACACTGCATTAACAGGTTAATATGTAGTTTTACTTATTTTAGCATTTGCAATTCCTAGCCTCTCATTTGATCGCTCTCTATCTGTAGGTTGTCTGGCTGTATGGTGACAGAGGAAGGCTGTGGTTATTTGTCTTCAGCTCTGAGTTCAAACCCCTCACACCTGAGAGAGCTGGATCTGAGCTACAATCACCCAGGACCATCAGGAGTCCAGCTATTCAAACACAAACTGGATGATCCAAACTATAAACTGCAGATACTCAAGTATGTGGGGCAGTGCTGGTGGTTTTACCTATGATCACTAGTACTGGCAGGGCTTGACATTAACACCCACCAAACTGCCAAATGCGGGTGAATTTCAGTTGTGGCGGGTAATACAGTCACTTCCCAGCTAACATAATTTTGTTATAAGAACATTCTCCAAATATTCAGTGTTGGTTCTGGGAACATAAAAAATGTCCAGTTTTCTTGACGATAGAGGAACGTTTTTAAAAGGTATGATGTTCCTCAAACGTTATTTCAACTTAATTTTGATTTAAAATTCAACATTCTGTAATGCTAGTACAATGTTATTTAAAGGTTAGTGTGATGTTCCTGAAACATTCTTTCAATCACTCAAACACCTGCTGTGTATAAGCTCTGAAAGAAAGAGAAATAAGAACACAAACTACAACTTTCTTCTGCCATAGCCTTAGATGAACTTAAGATAAAAGACATTAAATTTCTCAAGATCTGATTAAACAACTCCACAAACAGCATTACCAGCTTCACTTACAGTATTACTAAGCAGATTGCCTTTATTTCTGTCAGACTTCTACAGAAGTTCTTATTGAGAATTAACAGGGGTTTAAATGTTGGACTCTTGACTTCTGTTGAGTTGTTTCTTTTGCAGCAATTGCTGATGTTTTCAGAAAACATTTCTGCATTTATGAAGGAGCTATTAAAATAGTTTTGATAACTTCTTTTATTGTACACTGATGTTGCACTTCAGAAGCTAAATGTTGACGTGTGTGAGTGTACAGGTCCTTCTCAAAAAATTAGCATATTGTGATAAAAGTTCATTATTTTCCATAATGTAATGATAACAATTAAACTTTCATATATTTTAGATTCATTGCACACCAACTGAAATATTTCAGGTCTTTTATTGTTTTAATACTGATGATTTTGGCATACAGCTCATGAAAACCCAAAATTCCTATCTCAAAAAATTAGCATATTTCATCCGACCAATAAAAGAAAAGTGTTTTTAATACAAAAAAAAGTCAACCTTCAAATAATTATGTTCAGTTATGCACTCAATACTTGGTCGGGAATCCTTTTGCAGAAATGACTGCTTCAATGCGGCGTGGCATGGAGGCAATCAGCCTGTGGCACTGCTGAGGTGTTATGGAGGCCCAGGATGCTTCGATAGCGGCCTTAAGCTCATCCAGAGTGTTGGGTCTTGCGTCTCTCAACTTTCTCTTCACAGTATCCCACAGATTCTCTATGGGGTTCAGGTCAGGAGAGTTGGCAGGCCAATTGAGCACAGTAATACCATGGTCAGTAAACCATTTACCAGTGGTTTTGGCACTGTGAGCAGGTGCCAGGTCGTGCTGAAAAACGAAATCTTCATCTCCATAAAGCTTTTCAGCAGATGGAAGCATGAAGTGCTCCAAAATCTCCTGATAGCTAGCTGCATTGACCCTGCCCTTGATAAAACACAGTGGACCAACACCAGCAGCTGACATGGCACCCCAGACCATCACTGACTGTGGGTCCTTGACACTGGACTTCAGGCATTTTGGCATTTCCTTCTCCCCAGTCTTCCTCCAGACTCTGGCACCTTGATTTTCGAATGACATGCAAAATTTGCTTTCATCCGAAAAAAGTACTTTGGACCACTGAGCAACAGTCCAGTGCTGCTTCTCTGTAGCCCAGGTCAGGCGCTTCTGCCGCTGTTTCTGGTTCAAAAGCACACACCTGTGCACGGTGGCTCTGGATGTTTCTACTCCAGACTCAGTCCACTGCTTCCGCAGGTCCCCCAAGGTCTGGAATCGGTCCTTCTCCACAATCTTCCTCAGGGTCCGGTCACCTCTTCTCGTTGTGCAGCGTTTTTTGCCACACTTTTTCCTTCCCACAGACTTCCCACTGAGGTGCCTTGATACAGCACTCTGGGAACAGCCTATTCGTTCAGAAATTTCTTTCTGTGTCTTACTCTCTCCCTTGAGGGTGTCAATGATGGCCTTCTGGACAGCAGTCAGGTCGGCAGTCTTACCCATGATTGCGGTTTTGAGTAATGAACCAGGCTGGGAGTTTTTAAAAGCCTCAGGAATTTTGCAGGTGTTTAGAGTTAATTAGTTGATTCAGATGATTAGGTTAATAGCACGTTTAGAGAACCTTTTCATGATATGCTAATTTTTTGAGATAGGAATTTTGGGTTTTCATGAGCTGTATGTATATTAAAACAATAAAAGACCTGAAATATTTCAGTTGGTGTGCAATGAATCTAAAATATATGAAAGTTTAATTTTTATCATTACATTATGGAAAATAATGAACTTTTATCACAATATGCTAATTTTTTGAGAAGGACCTGTATAAATAACACTGTCATTGTTGACTCTTTGTTTAAAACATTTTATGTATCCTTAATACACTCACAGACATCAAAATTCGGCATATAAAACACAACAATGGTGACATGCTTCATGATAGAATACAAAACATATTCATGGCACCCAGCATGCATTGCTGCATTTATTCATTTTTTTATGTCACCATTGTTGAGGTCTTACATAAATCTTACATAAATTACTGAAATGTTTCAATTTTTGGCATTTGACTTTATTACTTCCTTCACATTTACCATTTCAATTCCAGAAGTAAGTATAAAAAAAATTGTCATTTTCTGAAAACAATTACAATTGTTGCAAAAGAAACAACTCAATAAAAGTCAAGGGTCAACAGCACAACTAAAGTAATACTGATCTCCATCATGGTGACCCCAAACAAAACATTTTAAAAAGACAACTTCTGTAGAGGTCTGACAGAAATAAAGTCAATCTGGGGTGCGTTTCCCGTACAGCTACGTAACTCGCTGATTAACCACCATAGTATGATGCATCATTATGGAAACGAACTAGCTAGTCAGACTGTTTCCTGAAACCATGGTACCTGTGTCGCAGATCCATCGTTCAAACTATGTTGGTTTGAGCTGTCGTTCTTCTTCTTCTTCGATCTAATGGCTGACTGGAGCCATGAGCACATACCGCCACCTAGAGTAATTTGGTTTTATTTTCTCTTTTCTTCGACTCTAATTACGCTTTTGAAATGACGTTACGTAGGAGTCGAGTAATAACGAATCATTAATTTGTTCTGCAATACATTATATACATATACACAAAGTTAAAAGAGTTAAAAATGTGCTCTTTTCTGATCCCAATGTCTATAATTTCACAATTTCATATAAATACCATTTCTTATTTAATATTGATAGGCCTACATAAGCACAGTTGAAACAGTTGAAAAAACTGTGATGTAGTGTTGTGGACACCTGTTGCTTATTTTGCTCAATTTTTCCTATTTAAGTCTCCTTGCCATTCAGCCATGTGTTAATGAAAATGACACGAAAACCCAAATCTTCAAAGCATGAAATCGCAGTTCTTTTGGAGGAGGTGGAAAATAATAAAGGCCAGCTATTTTCAAAGCTGAAAAAATATTGCATTACAAATACTGACAAAAATAAAATCTGGGCAGAAATCACTCAAAAAATAAATGATGCTGGCTATGGATACGAACAAAGCCCAGAAGAAGTCAGGAATAAGTGGAGGGACTTCGCAAGTGTGAAAAAACGGAGGGCTGCGGCATGTAAGAGGGAAGCAAACAAGACTGATGGGGTATCAATTCAGTTCCTCCTCTCCCTACAGAGGAAGAGAAAGTTTTGGCCATCCTGGGGTCTGTTGCAATGGAAGGATCCTTTGAGGTATAGATAAATGTGCATCCAACATCAGGCCCTCTCCAGTCTGGCCCTTCAACATCAGGCCCCCTCCTGCCTGGGCCTCTAACAGGCTTCACATTTTCAGAGGGCAATAAGAAGAAACAATGCCTTAAGTTCAGTTGTTAGCTACACTGCATTATTATGCTGTTGGAAATTTTATGGAGGTGGTGGGTGATGGCCTGGGGCTCAGCAAATCTTCAGTCAGCAAAACTGTGACAGCAGTAACACCTTTGCTGTTACAGCTTATGAAGAACATCCTGATTTCCCACCAATCTCCTGAAGAAATCCAGCAGGCCAATCAACAGTATTGACAACATCTCCAGAGTTATTGGCATCACCGATGGCACCCTTATCCCAGTGTCAAACCCTGTGGTAAATGAGACCATGTACATTTACAGGAAGGGCTATCCAGCCATAAATGTTCAAATAGTGTGTGATCACAAGGGGATGTTCAATGACATTGTAGCAAAATGGCTTGAAGACTCTTTGACTCTTTTGTGTGGGCCACTTCTGCAGTTTGCAGGTGGCTGAAGAGGGTGCATGGCTTTGGTGGCTGCTGGGAAACAGTGGATATCCTCTTCGCCCATACCTCCTGACACCTGTGCAGCATCCAGCCACCATTGCAGTTTAAACCATTTGTTTAATCTGACATAACATCTGTTAAATATTTTGTCCCCTGCCCCGCAGACTTAAATGAACACTTAAAAAAATAAAAAATACTTTTGCAAACAGTGTATATACTGTGTATGTGTGTGTGTATGTACAACACATGTGTGTGTGTGTGTGTGTGTGTGTGTGTGTTTATATATATATACAAACCCGATTCCAATAAAAAAGGAATGGAATAATTTACAAATCTCATAAACTTATATTTTATTCACAATATAATGTAGATAACATATCAAATGTTGAAAGTGAGACATTTTGAATGCCAAATATTGGCTCATTTTGGATTTCATGAGAGCTACACATTCCAAAAAAGTTGGGACAGGTAGCAATAAGAGGCCGGAAAAGTTAAATGTACATATAAGAAACAGCTGGAGGACCAATTTGCAACTTATTAGGTCATTTGGCAACATGATTGGGTATAAAAAGAGCCTCTAAGAGAGGCAGTGTCTCTCAGTAGTCAAGATGGGTAGATGATCACCAATTCTCCCAATGCTGTGGCATAAAATAGTGGAGCAATATCAGAAAGGAGTTTCTCAGAGAAAAATTGCGACGAGTTTGAAGTTGTCATCATCTACAGTGCATAATATCATCCAAAGATTCAGAGAATCTGGAACAATCTTGGTGCGTAAGGGTCAAGGCCGGAAAACCATACTGGATGCCCATGATCTTCGGGCCCTTAGATGGCACTGCATCAGATACAGGAATGCTACTGTAATGGAAATCACAACATGGGCTCAGGAATGCTTCCAAAAAAACATTGTCGGTGAACACAATCCACCGTGCCATTCGCCGTTGCCGGCTAAAACTCTATAGGTAAAAAAAAAGCCATATCTAAACATGATCCAGAAGCACAGGCGTTTTCTCTGGGGCAAGGCTCATTTAAAATGGACTGTGGCAAAGTGGAAAACTGTTCTGTGGTCAGACGAATCAAAATTTGAAGTTCTTTTTGGAAAACTGGGACGCCATGTCATCCGGACTAAAGAGGTCAAGGTCAACCTAAGTTGTTATCAGCGCTCAGTTCAGAAACCTGCATCTCTGATGGTATGGGGTTGCATGAGTACGTGTGGCATGGGCAGCTTACACATCTGGAAAGGCACCATCAATGCTGAAAGGTATATCCAAGTTCTAGAACAACATATGCTCCCATCCAGACATAGTCTCTTTCAGGGAAGACCTTGCATTTTCCAACATGACAATGCCAGACCACATACTGCATCAATTACAACATCATGGGTGCGTAGAAGAAGGATCCGGGTACTGAAATGGCCAGCCTGCAGTCCAGATCTTTCACCCATAGAAAACATTTGGCGCATCATAAAGAGGAAGATGCGACAAAGAAGACCTAAGACAGTTGAGCAACTAGAAGCCTGTATTAGACAAGAATGGGACATTCCTATTCCTAAACTTGAGCAACTTGTCTCCTCAGTCCCCAGACGTTTGCAGACTGTTATAAAAAGAAGAGGGGATGCCACACAGTGGTAAACATGGACTTGTCCCAACTTTTTTGAGATGTGTTGATGCCATGAAATTTAAAATCAACTTATTTTTCCCTTAAAAGTATACATTTTCTCAGTTTAAACATTTGATATGTCATCTATGTTGTATTCTGAATAAAATATTGAAATTTTAAACTTCCACATCATTGCATTCTGTTTTTATTCACAATTTGTACAGTGTCCCAACTTTTTTGGAATCGGGTTTGTATATTGTGTATATATATATATATATATATATATATATATATACACACACACACACACACACACACACACACACACACTCACACACACTCATTTGTAGAGAATATTCTATATTCTAAATCTGTAAAAACAACAAAATCACTCACTTATTTATAGGTACATTTTTGTTACTTTATTTGGGTACATCCATTTAAAATACTGTCATTTGAGTGTTAACATTTAATATAAGTGAAACATACTGTTTTACCAATATTGTTATATGATAAATAAGCATTTATGTATGTTTTAAAATACTCAATTGACAAACTCACCTTTTCTTCGCACAAACGAAATGAAGGCTGCGTTCCAATCGGCATGATAAATCCTTTCAGAGGGCACTTCAAAGGGAGAATAATTACGAGGACCATGCTGCTATACAGTTTCAAACTGAATTTGTGATAAAAAAATATATATATTTAAAGGTGAATTAGGTAAGATCTACGCACCTCAACTTTCTTCCAAACCACTCAAAGTGGACAGTGAAATCTTTGAAAGGAATAGGGCATAGGGTCAATAACTCTGAATAGAACACACCCCAGGTGCGGCGCAATCAATGACGTCGACACAGCAAACTAACAACGAACTATGCCTCTAACCACAGGTGAAGAGTTCCAACGACACAAGTTTGCAATGCAGTTTGCGAATGTTCGTTTGAACTATGGTTTCGGGAAACACCGAATCGTTGAACTACGTTGGGAACGACGGAACTTGCAACCATAGTGGGCTAACGATGCTTTTGGGAAACGCACCCCTGGTTAGTAATACTGTAAGTGAAGCTTGTAATGCTGTTTGTGGAGTTGTTTAATCAGATCTTGACATTTTTAATGTTTTTTATCTTCTGTTCATCTAAGGCTTTGGCTGAAGAAAGTTGTTGTTTGTGTTCTTATTTTTCTTTCTTTTAGTGCTTGTTCACAGCAAGTGTTTAAATGATTGAAAGAATATTTCCGGAACATGATACTAACCTTTAAATAACATTCTACTAACATTAAGGAAACTGGACATAGCTGGTTCCTACTAGTTACTTGAATTTTATATAGCCTACAGCAGTGGTTCTCAATTCATGCAAAATATGCCGGGGGGGGGAGTTCACGAGGACTAGGGATGGGCGATATCTTATCGTTTGAGATATACCGGTAAAAATTCCGCCCACAATATGAATTAGTCTTCCCACAATAATAACGATAACGTCTAGTTGTTGACTGTGTGCGACTGTGTGGAGTGATGTGAAGGAAGACGTGAAATTGAGCAGCTCCTACTACAATCTGGAACAGGTTTGGATAACACTGTACAGTGCAACAAAAATCGGTCTCAGCTACAGCGATCACTGGATACCTCTGTCCATATTAGTGATTTCCAGGAGCATAACTTCTACTATGCATATGTGGAGCTTCTGCGCAAGGGCGACCTCCGGCTTCCAGTATGAATTAAACAATCATGTGTACTGCTCACAAAACCCTATTTTGGGTAAAAATAGGAAAGATAATACTTTTCTCTAAAAAAAAAAAAAACAGGATTCCCTAAATTATCATCATTGATATTGTTATCGCAATAAATATCACAAATTATCGTGATACATTTTTAAGCCCATATCGCCCATCCCTTACGAGGACTAGAATAGAGAAACAATGGCCTACAGTAACAGAGCTTGACATTAATACTTGACCCGGACAAGAAGATTTTTTGAAGGAGCATGTGAAAGAGAATTTTACTTGCCCGACCGGACAACAAACATAATTAAAACCTCTAATTAGGGAATCACCAATATTTTGGCGAGAATGATTCAGATTTTATTACAATTGGTGCAAATGGCAATTTATAGTGGATAATGTAGCTACTGACAGTGACAAGGTCATGCAAAGCTGTGTGTGAAAGAATCTCATGAAGAAATCAAAACAAATGAACTCAACTGCACACCGAAGAAACATACTGCAGTAAAAATGTAGTTTTTATATTTATAATATATGATATAGCCTTGTTAAGCAACATGGCATGACCAAAAGCGTGCAGTTTACTCTGAAAACCAGTATGACTGCAAATTTTAAATTTATTTTATGCAAGACTTCAAACACGTAGTTAATATTAAGTGACATTTTAGACACAGTCAGTGTGTCTAATCACAGTCAGTGTGTCTAAACAAATCAAAGATTCAGTAACCCATTCATAAAGACAGGGCATGCGTCCCATTGTGCACAATATGTAAAGTCTATGTGATATTAGTAATTTTCAATACTATTTAGGGCAGATAGGGTGGACAGTATGCACACTGGGATGCAGGGACGCACTTGGTTCATTCTTGAATGAATCAGCCATCATGAATGACTCAATGACTCACTCAATGAGACAGTCACTTGCTGCCACCTGCTGGTGGTTTACTTTCATATTTAAAAGTATTTCAGATTTGTTCATTTAAAATTTTAATTTAAAACAACATTATGCAGTTCTAATTTTGCAGCGTTAATGTGTTCATGGCATTCATGGCATGCTACATTTGAGCTTCATTGCATTTGCAAATAAAAATGCATCTAAAATGCCACTTTAGCTGCTTTACTTTATTCTGCAATGGAAAGATCTGTTTTGTTGATTCTGATTTCATTTGATTGGTAACAGTCATAGTGTCACATTATATTAACTGTAATTATTAGTTACATTTAACTATTTAATATAAAAAATGATGCATACATTTAATAAGGTTAGTAAAAAGACTGCCTTTTATATAGGCAAAAATGACCTGGAAAGCAATTTAAGTAAATTTTAGTATGCAGTTGTGAACTTTAATCAATGTAATTCCCCAGCAACAAAAATATGGCCGGTGAAAATGCTGAGTGACTAGTAATTTTGGAAAACCACTAGCCACAGTTAATGTCAAGCCCTGAGTACTGGTAATCTCAGTTAGGTGATATAAATTGAAAAGCTGTCAGCTGAGTGTCATGCTTACAAGTGCCCTTAAACCATGACAACGTACTTAGCAAAAGAAATGCTTTGTCTGTTTGTTTGTTTGTTTGTTTTTTTTTACCATTATTTATTAATTATTAACAAAAACAACTGAATTAAATCTTGGTGTGTCCACTCTTTGTTTTTTTTGTTTTTTTTGTTTTTTTTACAGCTTCAAATCCTGTAGGTTTTAAAGTTGTTCAAGCATCTTGAAGAAGCCACAGTTCTTATGAATTTAGCCTGTCTTGTTTTTCTGCTTCTTCATGTAATCCCAGTCGGACTTGATTACAGTGAGATCAGATTTCTGTGTGGATCACACCATCTTTTGTAGGACTCATTGATAATGCAAAAATCTCACTGGATTATTATGTGTGTAGTATGAATATAATCCAGACATACTACATATGCCATGTTGTCACTCATGTGACCTACAGCGTCAGTTCATTCAGATTCACAACTTCTCTAAATATCAAAATGTCTGTTAGATGTCAAGTCAAGTCAAGTTATCTTTATTTATATAGCACTTTTAACAATACAGATTATATCAAAGCAACTGTACAGCATTAATTAGGAAAATAGTGTGTCAATAATGCAAAATGACAATAGTAAACACTAATTTTTCAGTTAAAGGCAGTTCATCATTGAATTCAGTGATGTCATCAGCCAGCCCAGTTCAGTTTAAATAGTATCTCTGCAATCAAATCAATGATATAACCGGAAATGAAGTGTCCCCAACTAAGCAAGCCAGAGGCGACAGCAGCAAGAAACCAAAACTCCATTGGTGACAGAATAGAGAAAAAAAACCTTGGGAGAAACCAGGCTCAGTTGGAGGGCCAGTTCTCTTCTGGCCAGACGAAACCAGCAGTTCAATTCCAGGCTGCAGTAAATTTACATTGTGCAGAGGACTCAACTGGTTCCTGTGGTCTTGTCCCAGTGGCCGCCTACACAGCAAAAAATCCAGAGTGAAATTAACTCTGCTGGGAGTACATGTGAGACCACACTCAAGAGTGTGAAAGTGTTAAAATAGGAGTGTTAAATTAACACTGAAGCGGAGTTAAAGTTAATGAGATAATTAAGTGATTAACTGAGTGATGATTGACCATTATTGACGAGACCTGATGTTAACAAGCAGAATCAACAAAGACAAAAATCACATTTTTTTTATGTCACCATTAGAGTGGTCAGTGTTTGCTTTAGTTGTGCTCTTGGCTCTTACGTTTTTAAAGTTAGATTTCGTTTGGCTGTTATAACTCAGTTATAATAGAGAGACGAGCAAAAATAAAAACGTGATCATGCGATATTATGTTTTTACATAATAAATATTTGACCTGAATCACTGAACTTATTTAAAGCCTAAAACATTAGGTCTAAACATTAGAAAACAAACTACTAAAAGTAGCATTGAAAACAAAAATAGAATAGTAAGAATAAAGGAAATTACTAAGACAATTTAGGTAATAATTTATTCATGCCGCAGTGCATCATGTGAGCCATGGATGAATTTTGATAGGTGGCACCCAGAATGCACTGCAACATGCTTTTTTGATTGTCACGATCGTTGAGGTTCACAGGTTGATTCTTGATGTTTGCATGTCTAAATGAAAGACTCTTTTGAAAGATTTTTGAACAAACAACTTTTAAGAAATTCCACAGATTGTATTTAAAATGCTGGTAATCCTATGCTGAAGAATCATTCAGCTGCAACAATCAACAATGAAAGTTTAACTCAGTGATTCAGGAAAACCAATATTTTTTTGTTTGCCCGTCTGTTTTATCACTCCATTACAACAGCCAAGCAAAATCTGACTTTAAAATGTTTAGGGTCAAGAGCCCAACTAAAGCAAACATTGGCCACTATAATGGTGACATTAAAATAGTGATTTTCATCTTTGTTGATTCTGCTCGTTAACATCAGGTCTCGTCAATAATGGTCAATCATCACTCAATTAATCACTTAATTATCTCATTAACTTTAACTCTGATTCAGTGTTAATTTAACACTCCTATTTTAACACTTTCACACTCTTGAGTGTGGTCTCACATGTACTCCCAGCAGAGTTAATTTCACTCTGGATTTTTTGCTGTGTAGGAGACAATGTCTTTACAGGGTATCTGGGGCTCATCTAGTTGTCCTGGTCTCCGCTGACTTTCAAGACTGTAGAGGTCCTCTCTAGGTGCTGATCCACCATCTGGGCTGGTTACGTACTGGATCCAGGTGACTGCAGTGACCATCTGATCTGGATACAGACTGGATCTGGTGGCCACGGTGACCTTGAAATAAGAGAGGAGCAGACTAATATTAGCGTAGATGCCATTCTTCTAATGATGTAGCAAGTACAGCGGGTGTTATGGGAAGTGTTCCTGGTTCCGGTTCAAATACTGAGGTGCTAAACCATTTAGGGCTTTATAGGTAATAAGCAAGATTTTAAAATCTATACAATGTTTAATAGGTAGCCAGTGCAGTGTTGACAGAACCGGGCTAATGTGGTCATACTTTCTGGTTCTAGTAAAAACTTTAGCCGCTGCATTTTGGACCAGCTGGAGTTTGTTTAATAAGCGTGCAGAACAACCACCCAATAAAGCATTACAATTATCTAACCTTGAGGTCATGAACGCATGGATTAACATTTCTGCATTTGACATTGAGAGCATAGGTCATAATTTAGATCTATTTTTCAGATGGAAAAATGCAGTTTTACAAATGCTAGAAATGTGGCTTTCTAAGGAAAGATTGCTATCAAATATCACACCTGGTTCCTAACTGATGACAAAGAATTGACAGAGCAGCCATCAAGTCTTAGACAGTGTTCTAGGTTATTACATGCAGAGTTTTTAGGGCCTATAATTAACACCTCTGTTTTTGTGTGTGTGTGTGTGTGTGTGTGTGTGTGTGTGTGTGTGTTTTTTTCCAGAATTTAGCAGTAAGAAATAACTCGTCATCCAGTTTTTTATATCGACTTTGCATTCCGCTAGTTTTTCAAATTGGTATGTTTCACCGAGCCGCGAAGAAATATAGAGCTGAGTCTCATCAGCATAACTGTGATAGCTAACATCACGTTCCATTATGATATCTCCCAAGGGTAACATGTAAAGCGTGAAGAGTAATGGCCCTAGTACTCAGCCTTGAGGTACTCCATACTGCACTTGTGATCGATATGGTACCTCTTCATTCACTGCTACAAATTGATGGCGGTCATATAAGTATGATTTGAACCATGCTTATGAACACCGGGCAGGGACACCGGCAAGGGAAATAAGTATTGTTTTGATTAATCCTTTTTCCTACTATTTGTTTCACTTCTGTTTTATTTTTTTATAACCGATTCTTACTATGTGTTTCCAGATCCCTACTATCACTACCACTCCTAAATCACGCATCACACACTGTAGGCAACCCTAACAACCTGCACACTTCGCCTATGTCTGCTAATACACTACTTTCTTTTTCTATTGGTCTCTAGAATTGCCAGTCTGCTGTTAACAAAGCCGATTTCATTACTTCTATTATTAGTCATTCAAAGCTAAATCTCATGGCCTCTGGATCAAACCAGAGGACACTGCTATACCTGCAGCACTCTCCAATAATTTCTCATTTTCCCACTCACCCCGTTTGACTGGAAAGAGGTGGAGGTACTGGTCTGCTTATCTCTAATTATTGGAAATGTAATCCTTTACCATCTTTGGGTATCAACAGCTCCTTTGAATCTCATTCAGTTACTGTTACCTACCCTCTTAAAATCCATTTTGTAGTTGTTTATCGACCCCCAGGACCACTAGGTAACTTTTTTGGATGAATTAGATGTGCTGCTCTCAACCTTTCCTGAGGATGGTACTCCCCTAGTTATGCTTGGAGACTTCAACATCCACCTATATAAACCACTATCTGCAGACTTTCATACTCTACTTGCCTCTTTTGATCTCAACCGAGTGTCAACTACTGCTACTCACAAATCAGGCAACCAACTGGACCATATTTACACACGTCACTGCTCCACTGCTCATGTACTAGTTACTCCACTGCACACCTCGTATCACTTCCTCCTCACTCTTAACCTCAACATGGTCCCTGACACATCACTTACCCCTCCACATGCCATCTTTTAACGTAACCTACGCTCAATCTCACCTTCCCTGCTATCTGCTATGGTTTCATCTTCACTTCCTTCCCCTAAACTGTTACCTGCTACTGATACTTTCAGCTCCACTCTTACATCTTGGTTAGACACTGTTTGCCCTTTGTCTTCCAGACCAGCCCATACCACCCCTTCTGCCCCTTGGTTATATGATGTTCTACGCAAACATCGTTCTAAGCTTAGAGCTGCTGAAAGGGTGTGGCGCAAATCCAAAAATACTACTGACCTTAATGTGTATCAGTCACTCCTCTCTTCCTTTTTTGCTAATGTCTCCACTGCTAAAAGGACATACTACCATAACAAAATTAACAATTCGTCTAACTCTCGAATGCTTTTTATAACATTTTCCTCTCTCCTTTGTCCTCCTCCTCCCCCTCCTGCTTCATCTCTAATAGCTAACGACTTTGCCACGTTTTTCATTAATAAAATTAAAAACATCAGTGCACAATTTTCCACACCACAATCAATCAAGCACATCTTACCAGCAAACATACACTCATTCACATTCCTTCTCTTCACTCTCTGAGGCAGAAGTCTCCAAACTCATCATTTCTAATCATCCTACTACTTGTCCGCTTGATCCTATTCCATCTCATCTCATCTCCTTCAAGCCATTTCTCCTGAAGTTGTACCTGCCCTCACTCACATCATTAACATATCCTTCCACAGACAGGCTCGTATAACTCCACTTCTTAAGAAACCCACCCTCAACCCATCTCTTTAAGAGAACTACAGACCAGTTTCCCTTCTTCCTTTCATTGCAGAAACATTTGAATGTCTCTGTCTTTCTCACACAGAACAACCTCCTTTACAGCAACCAATCTGGCTTCAGAAGTGCACATTCAACTGAGACTGCCTTGCTCTTAGTTGTTGAAGCCCTAAGACTGGCAAAAGCGGAATCCAGATCCTCCTGTCAACCCTACTGGCAAAGGGCATCTCAGGAACCGCACTCCAGTGGTTTGTGTCTTACCTCTCAGATAGGTCGTTCAAAGTATCTTGGAGAGGTGAGTGTCTACGTCGCAACATCTAACTACTGGGGTGCCTCAGGGCTCAGTTCTTGGACCACTTCTCTTCTCTGTCTACATGGCATCATTAGGTTCTGTCATTCAGAAACATGGCTTTTCATACCACTGCTATGCTGATGACACTCAACTCTACCTCTCATTCCATCTTGATGATCCGATGGTAGCTGCTCGCATCTCAGCTTGTCTGACAGACATTTCTTGCTGGATGAAGGACCATCACCTTCAACTCAACCTTGCCAAGACAGAACTGCTTGTGGTTCCAGCAAACCCATCATTTCATCACAATTTCACCATCCAGTTAGGCACATCAACCATAACTCTTTCAAAAACAGCCAGAAACCTTGGAGTTATGATTGATGATCAGCTGACTTTCTCAGACCACATTGCTAAAACTGTCCGGTCCTGCAGATTTGCTTTATTCAACATCAAGAAGATCAGGCCCTTTCTTTCGGAACATGCTGCACAACTCCTTGTTCAAGCTCTTGTTCTCTCCAGGCTGGACTATTGCAATCCTCTCTTGGCAGGTCTTCCAGTCAGTTCTATCAAACTTTTACAATTAATCCAGAACGCGGCAGCAAGATTAATTTTTAATGAGCCAAATAGAATGCATGTCACACCTCTGTTTACGAGTTTGCACTGGCTACCAATAGCTGCTTGCATAAAATTCAAGGCATTGATGTTTGCCTACAAAACCACCACTGGCTCTGCACCCCTTTACCTAAATTCATTACTTCAGACTTATGTGCCCTCTAGAACCTTGCTTTCTGCAAGTGAATGTTGCTTGATTGTGCCATCCCAAAGAAGCACAAAGTCACTTTTACGGACTTTTAAATTAAATGTTCCCTCCTGGTGGAATGACCTGCCCAACTCTATCCGAGCAGCTGAGTCCTTAGCCATATTGAAGAATCAGTTAAAAACACATCTCTTCCATCTTTATTTGACCCTCTAACTTTAGCACTCACTATTCTAACTGTATTAAAAAAATAAAAAATTCTAACTAGCTTTCTAATCTTTTTGTATTCTATCTGTTTTCTTTTCATTTATTATACAATTAACAAAAGCAAAAAAAGACCTCTAACACTAGCTTGCTCTATTCTTTTTCTATTCTATCTGTTTTCTTTTTATTTATTATATTATTTAAAAGCCCTTGCTACATGTACTGCATAAAGCCAACTGAGACTTGTTATAGCACTTGTATATCATTGCTCTTTTGTTGATTTTGATTGCTTCCATTGTCCTCATTTGTAAGTCACTTTGGATTAGATTGTCTGCTAAATGACTAACTGTAACTAGTTCTTTGGGGTCAAGTTGTGGTGTTTTGATAAGAGGCTTAATAACAGCCAGTTTGAAGGTTTTGGGGACATATCCTGATGACAATGACGGATTAATAATAGTCAGAAGAGGATCTTTGACTTCTGGAAGCACTTCTTTTAGGAGCTTTTATGGAATAAGTTTTAACATACATGTTGTTGGTTTAGATGATTTAACAAGTTTATACAATTCTTCCTCTCCTATAGTAGAGAATGAGTGGAATTGTTCCTCAGGCGATCTATAGCACACTATCTGATGCGATACTTTAGCTGACGGCTGCATGGTTACAATTTTATCTCTAATAGTATTGATCTTGGAAGTAAAGTAGTTCATAAAGTCATTACTGCTGAGTTGTTGGAAAATGTCAACACCTGTTGATGCATTATTTTTGTTAATTTAGCCACTGTATTGAATAAATACCAGGTATTATGTTTGATTTCTTCTAAGAGAGACGAAAAGTAATCAGATCTAGCAGTTTTTAATGCTTTTCTGTAGGATAGGTTACTTTCCCACCAAGCAATACAAAATACCTCTAGTTTTGTTTTCCTCCAGCTGCAATCCATTTTTACGGGCTGCTCTCTTTAGGGTGTGAGTGTGCTCATTATACCACGGTGTCAGACTGTTTTCCTTAATCTTCCTTAAGCGTAAAGGAGCAACTGTATGTAAAATGCTAGAAAAGAGAGAGTCCATAGTTTCTGTTACATCATCAAGTTGTTCTGAGGTTTTGGATATGCTAAGGAATTGGGATACATCAGGAAGATTACTTACAAAGCAGTCTTTTGTGGTAGAAGTAATGGTTCTACCATACTTGTAACAAGGAGTAGAATTTACAGTTTTAGCAGTTTTATATGAATTTAGACTAAACTAAATAGTGATCTGAGATATCATCGCTTGGCTGCATAATTTCAACATCACAAACATCAATTCCATGTGACAGTATTAAATCTAGAGTATGATTTCGACAATGAGTAGGTCCTGAGACGTGTTGTCTAACCCCAATAGAGTTGTCTAATGAATGTCTATGAATGCTAATCCCAATGCATCTTTTTCATTATCAACATGGATATTAAAATCACCAACAGGTAAAAAATTTCGGATATAAAATCAGCACATTCTTTAATAAAGTCTGTATGGTTACCTTGTGGCCTGTATACAGTAGCCAGTAAAAACATCACAGGGGATTTATCATTAACATGTGTTTCTGTGGATAATGTTATTTGAAGCACCATTACTTCAAACAAGTTACACTTGTAGCCCGCCCTCTGAGAAATACTGAAAACATTGTTATAAACTGAAGCAACAACTCCCCCTTTACCTTTTGGATGTGGCTCATGTTTATAACAGTAGTCTTGGGGGGCAGACTCATTTAAAATAATGTAATCATCAGGTTTTAGTCAGGTTTCTGTCAAACATAGCACATCTAGGTTATGATCAGTGATCATATCATTTACAAAAAGTGTTTTCATAGAAAGGGACCTGATATTCAATAAGCCAAGCTTTATCATTTGTTTATCCGTATTACATCTGTTTTTTCAAGTTTATTTGTATAGCACTTTTTACGATACAAATCATTGCAAAGCAACTTTACAGAAAATTAAGTTTCTAAAATATTTAGTAGTAGCTTATCAGTGATGACTGTCAGTTTATGTGCATACGGCAGAAATGTTCGGAAAAATTTAAGACGTAAACAAACAGACGATTAACACTATTAACAGCAATTGTAAATCCCGTGGCAAAACAGAGAAACAAATAGAGACATAATTAGCATTGCTACTGTTCCAGCCAAGTAAAATTAATTAGTTTAACCCAAGCTAAAGAATAATAATGCACATTTGATCAGATATAACTGCAGTCCAAAATTATGAGATGCATTATTTGAATGCTTGGCCAAAGAGATGTGTTTTTAATCTAGATTTAAACAGAGAAAGTGTGTCTGAACCCCGAACATTATCAGGAAGGCAGAGGTGGGACTTTCAAGTCACAAGCAAGTCTTCAAGTCATATCCCAAGTCCTCAAAGAGTTAAAGTTAATGATATAATAAGCTGACTAAGTAAATGATGATTGTGCATTGGTGATGAACACCTGCTGTTATTGAGAATTACAGAGGATCAGAAGTTGATGTTTTATTGGTTAAAATTGGTAGAAAGATCGCTCGTACCGGTTCTTTCAGATGCACGCTTCAAACAAAACAGTCAGTTTTGAAGACGAAGAAGAGAATGACGTGTTCTCCCGGTGCCATGTTTATAGTCACGCCGGTAGTGACGTCAGAGGCTGTCGCCGGCCAACTCGTTGGTGTTTTTTCAATGTATGCTTCAGACACGGGTCACAATGAGGTGTTCCTCTTAGCGACCCCTAGAGGATGCATCATTTTAACCATCCCGTGGTTAAAATGATGCCACCATCATGGAGATCAGTGTTTGATTTAGTTGTGCTCTTGACCCTTGACTTGTTGTGCCAGATCTGTAGCTCTGCATGTGGTGTTGTGGAGGAGAGAGAGCTGTGATATATGAAGAACATATAATCACAATGAGAGGGTTTAATTATATCTCAAACTATGTTTTTTCTTTGTTTTCACATGTTAAATTTTGAATAATCCCAGTGAAACTACAACATACACAAAAAAAGCATTGCTCTAATATTTACAGGGAATGAATTTTAAATTTGTTTAACACATTTAGAAGTCCAGTGCTTTTTAGACACACACAGATATCAAGAACCAGCATATGAATCTCTACAATGGTGACAATCAACAAAATGCTTCATGTTGCAATACATGAACGACTCCCATAATGCACTGCAGTATGAATAATTATTTTCACCACTGTTGAGGATCACATGATAAATGTTAATGGCTAAATGCCTAATCCCAAACTGTTTTTTTTTTTCTTTTTCTTTTCTTAATATTGAAGCATTATGGTGTCATTTGCGTAATGACATTTCTCTCTTTTTTGTGAAAATGACATACAGTTAAGTATGGTGACCTATACTCAGAATTCGTACTCTGCATTTAACCCATCCAAAGTGAACACAGAGCAGCCCTCTCTAACCACTAAGGCATGACTTCTTCTGTTTAAAAGTATAATCAAGAAATTTAAAACAAGAGCATACAGTCATCAAAAGCATAAGTTACCTGCTAGTTCAAGATTTGTATCAGCATTGCACAAATATTGCTGTAAAACAGTAACGCAATTGTTTAAAAGCTATTTTTGAAAAATGGCTTAAAGGCTCAAGAGCTCAACTGAAGCAAATACTCACCACAATCATGGTGGCAAAGTTTTTTTTTTTTCCTTTCAATTGATTTCATCCAAGGCTGTGCTTAAAGTCAGTTGTAGTTCTTGTGTTTCTCTTTTCTTCAGTGATGTTGATTGTTAACAGCAGGTGTTCATCACTAATGCACAATCTTCATTTAATTAGTCACTTAATTATCTCATTAACTTTAACTCTTTGAGGACTTGGAATTTGACTCAAGACATTCCTTTGTGACTTGGAAGGAATGACTTCTCCTCTGATGATCAGCTGCTGAGTTCATGGGTGGAGCAAAAATATGGCAGGACTTTTACTCTTTGGCCCCTGGACTACCCAAATCTGGTAAGAACCACGAGTAACCGTGCTATGACTTCGGCTCCGCCAAAAGAAAGAAACAGAAGAAACCGGACATTCTTTTAAATTGAAATTCAAGCAGCCAATCAGGGCTGGCTCTACATATTGTACCTTAACCTTTAAAAGAAACGGTACATATATGTACCTTTTAATGCTTGGGAACATATATGTACCTTTTTGACCCTCAAAAAGGTACATACATGTACCTTGAGGTCCAATAATAAGCCCTATGGGGTACGTTAGTGTATATTGTAAATGGTAAATGGACTGCATTTATATAGCGCTTTCAACAGACCCATGGCCATCCAAAGCGCTTTACAAGTTGCCTCACATTCACCCATTCACTCATTCATTCATACACCGACGGCAATGGTGTCAGCCATGCAAGGCGCCATCCAGCTCGTCGGGAGCAGCTGGGGTTGGGTGTCTTGCTCAAGGACACTTCGACACTTGGTCAGGTGGAGCCAGGGATTGAACCACCAACCTTCCGGTTTGTAGACAATCTACATGAACCACTGAGCCACTGCCGCCATTGTACCTTGGGGGACAGAAATGGACTCCTACTGTACCCGTATTTCTGACAGTGTAGAACAGTATTTGAAAATCCATGCTATGGTAAGTGTGCACATGAAGTCTTTGCACACTTTCTGAAATCCACACTGTGGTAAGTTCGCACGCTAGTGTTCTGCGTTCTTTCTAAAATCCTATATGGTGAGGGCTTTGCGCGGTTGCTTCGTGCCCTTTCTTGAGTTGGTAAAAGCCCCGTTCATCTTGGGCGCCACTCCACCTATGTATCCTCGGATACCTATCTAAAGACGCAGTGTCTCGTTCCCTACTCAGGGAACTATGGTTGCATTCGTAACCTGAGACGTTTTTTTTCTAGATCCTACATTAAATTTATATTTTGACCTCACTATTCGGGGAACAGACACAGTCTTAATAGATTGGACAGCGCAAGCACTTCTAACATATAAGCGGGTAGAACAAAAGCCATCATAGCAGTTATTTGAGAATTGGCCGCCGCGGGCGGGTCTCGATCAGGTTCAGGCGTGAAGCACAACCACTCCGGGGCTCTCGTCGGCCTTCAAGATCGTGGGTATCTGCACAGAAACATCAAAAACACAAGCACCAGGGAAACAGTGAGTGTGCACTTTACCTTCGGCTAACGTAGCACGGACGTGTCGGACGATGGAGTCGCTGACGATCACAGCGTCGCGTTCTGTCTCGCGGAGGGGAGCGAAGTGGTTCCATGTGGAGATCTCAAAGACCGAACATCAATTAAATTGTTACTCTTAAATTGGTTTGGATGTTTTTTGTATTTTCTAGTTCAGGGAACAGACACAGTCTCTATAGTGTGATATCTAGGTGAAAGAGTCTCTATGTGCTGAGAATTAACTGATTTCTGTGGCATGAGACAGCTAGCAGATGGCCGGTTTAGCCAGTCTATCTGCTTCCTGACCTGGGCCCCAGTTAGTCAATCACAAACTCTAAGACTTTGTGCCATATTTCTAGAGAGAAGAGCGGCACCAACCCAGGAGGGATAAAGACCATCTCTTGTCAACAGGTCAGGTCTGCCCCAAAAACTCATCCAATTGTCTATAAAACCTATGTTATTCTTCGGGCACCACTTAGACATCCAGCCACTGAGTTATGACAGTCTGCTATGCATCTCATCACCATGGTAAGCAGGGAGGGGACCAGATCATATTACAGTGTCTGACATCATACTTGCAAGTTCACACACCTCTTTAATGTTATTTTTGGTGATCTCCGACTGGCGAAGTCGAACATCATTAGCACCAGCGTGAATAACAATATTACTGTATTTACGTTTAGCATTAGCCAGCACTTTTAAATTTGCCAAGATGTCAGGCACTCTGACTCCTGGTAAACATTGGACTATGGTGGCTGGTGTCTTATTTTCACATTCCGTACAATAGAATCGCCAGTTACTAGAGCACTTTTGATCAGGTTTCTCAGTGGGTGTGTCACTGAGTGAGGAGAACCGGTTGTAATGTTTTGATCGGAATGGAAGAGCGGTGTTTTAACCCACGACTATGCCACCTCACATTCACCCAGTCGCCCTGCTGCAGAGGCACTGTAACCGGAACCGAACAATGTACAGGACTCCCTAAGCTAGTCGCATCCAAAGCCATATCTACAGCAAAAAGAAAACAAGAAAGAAAGAAAGAAAACAGCAATAGGCATGAATGGAAATGCTAATTACAAGCTGGCCAGCTAACAAATCCTAACGTGCTGCCAGACATGCTGCACTCAAACGATCAAATTAATTAGATTAGGTTAACATATAATATCCATCAATAAGATGTTCATTTTTGAACCTCTGAAGATGTAATAATTCAACAACATGGTTATTTTATAAATAGCGCAAATTCACATACTGTTGTTGTCTGTATAGTAGAGAAGTAGACACATTTGGACACAATTGTGCTCTTGAGATAATTTCTTTATTTAAAATCTCTTTCATCACCTTAGTTGTGTGTTTTAGTCTCTTATACTTGAATTTATACTCACTGTTTTATAAATGCTGTTGGCTTTTTGAGCTTATCTGTCTATAGATTTCTGTGTGGAGCTTTTTTCTGGAGCCTCTTTTCCCTTGATTTGAGAAATATTTAGTTTTTAAGTGCTTACTAATATTTCAGCTGTTTCTTGTACAATTTAAATGGTCAAACCTTATCTGTTGTGGTTTATATTTGTATATATCTAGATTGGATCATGGGGGCTATTTCAGAGTCACTCCAGGACTGAAAAAATGTAGGTATTTTCTCTTTTACACACACGCACACACACACACACACACACACACACACGCGCACGCATGAATGTTTGCATGACTCTAGTCCCTTACCCTGAGCTTAACCATCACAACTTAGTGCCTAACCCTAACCTTATTTTAATTATAACCTTAACCTTAAAGCAAGACTTAACCCTGAAAAAGCACTTTAAATGGGAGTAAGAAAGGAAGAACTGACCAAAAAGTTCTCACATTACTTACTTTGTCCTCACTCCACCGGTTTAAAACTCAAACTTGTCCTCACAATGATGACTATACAAGTACACACACAGCTCTTGAACGATCCTCCTAATCTCTCTTCTTGTGTTCAGATGCCTATGATCTCACACTGGATCCAAACACAGCACACACTCAACTCATCTTGTCTGAGGGGAACAAAAAAGTGACACCTGTCGAAGAGCAACAGTCATATTCTGATCACCCAGACAGATTTGAGCATCACGAGCAGGTTCTGAGTCGAGAGAGTCTGACTGGACGCTGTTACTGGGAGACTGAATGTAGTGGCTGGAGTCATGTAGCAGTGACATATAAAGGAACTGACAGAAGTAACTGTTGGTTTGGATATAATGACAAATCCTGGAGTTTGTTCTGTTCTACTAATGTATTCACTGCCTGGCACAATAATGTGAGCAATAATATACCAGCCCCTTTACCCCTGTCTAATAGAGTAGGCATGTATTTGGACGTGTCGGCCGGCACTCTGTCTTTCTACAGTGTCTCTGACACACACACACTCACACACTTATACACATTCAACACCACATTCACTGAACCCCTCTATGCTGGATTTAGGGTTTATGGTTCTTCACTAACTATTTGTTAGATTTGACAACCTGCTACAAGAAACATCTGATACAAAAGCAAACTCACTTTTACAAACTTCTGATTTTGTGTGTGTGTGTGTGTGTCTATTTTGTGGTTTCCTTCCTTTTCTTAAAAGACCAGTTACTATAAAGAACTTTCCAAACAGTTTAGTCTTCTATGGTGTCATTTAGTCACACACAGACATCAATAATCAGAATATGAACCTCAACAATGGTTACGAAAAAAAAAAACATGCTGCAATGCATGCTGGGTACTATTGTAGTACAAAACCCATCCATGGCTCCCAGCATGCTCTGCTGCATTGTTTTTTTTGTTTTTTTTTTATGGTCACCATTGTTGAGGTTCATATGCTGATTATTGATGTCTGTGTGTGACTAAGTGACACCATAGAAAACCAAACTGTTTGGAAGGTTCTTTATATTAACTGATTATCACAGAACCACTGGCTCTTAGAATCACTTGTACTGTAATCAATCCAACTAATTACACAACACTTATTTCATCAGAGATTAGACTCCAAACAGTTCAATAATCAATGATTATCATCACCAATATACAGTATAACAACCAACATCCAGGTACAAGTTACATAAAAAAAATGCTAACCTGAATGCACTGTAAGTTGCTTTGTATAAAAGCAGCTTCTAAGAGTGTGAGTGTGTGTGTATAATACCTGATGATATTTTCTCTGGGCTTTTGAGTTACAACAAATGGTTACAACAGCCAAAGAAAAAACTAAAACAGAAATCAAGGGTTAAGAGCCCAACTAAAGCAAACACTGATCTCTAACATGGTTACTTTAAATGAAAACATAAATCAACATCTAAACCTTAGTTAATTCTCAATCAGATTTTCTGTAGATGTCTGACAGAAATAAAGTCAGTCTGGTTATTAATAAGTGGAGCTGGTGATGCTGTTTGTGGGGTTGTTTAATCAGATCTTGAGAGATTTAATGTATTTTATTTCAGTTGATTTTATCTAAGGCTGTGTCTGAAGTCAGTTGTAGTTCTTGTGTTTCTCTTTTCTTCAGCAATTCTGTTTGTTAACAGCAGCTGTTCATCACTAATTCACAATTATCACTCAATTAATCACTTAATTATTTAATTGCAATGTATATCTTCTTTCAGTGAACTCAACTGAATTAAGTTCAGAGTATTCACAACTATTAGTTTTAAAACTTAAATGGTTTAAGGCAATCGGTTTCCTCAAACGGTTTGAGTTAACATAACTTGTCAGGTTTTAGTGAGGCTGTGTCTGAAGTCAGCTGTAGTTCCTTTCTCTCTTTTCTTCAGTAATTCTGTTTGTTAACAGCAGGTGTTCATCACTAATGCTCAATTATCACTCAATTAATCACTTAATTACTTAATTGCAATGTATATCTTCTTTCAGTGAACATAGTCTTAGAAGGAAAGAATATTCTATATAGAATATTTTTATGGATTTATTTTTTAAGTTTGTTTTAATTCACTTTACTTACATTTTATTAAATTTAATGAAACAGCTTGTAAACATACTTTATCACCAGAATAAATAAATAAATAAATAAACAGCATTAAAGTACTATGCCATCATTTAAGACATTTTCCTTACATAGAAGCTTTCTGGCATAAAGTGTTGTTTAAAACTCAAGAGTCAAGAATCCTAATGTTCTATAGAACCCCGTTTAACCTTTATCTCTGAATGTAGTGTTATGTTGAATATTCATATTATTTAAATAAAGAATGACTTTATTAACATGTCCCCTTTTACATGTGATTTTTAATAAAGTTTTGTAAAGTGGTGAATGAGTGTTGTGCGAGTTAATATTCAGACATCAAAGTCATCCAGGAATTTGGATGTTTTATTTGAATATATGAAGAAAGAGAAACAGAAACATTCATTTGGAAATGCCATATTGACAAATGAATACAAATGTACTGAGAGATACATACAAACAATAGTATTTTATATCTATTTTATTTCATTTTAACTGATTATCTCCTGCCAATGAAAATGAAAAAAAAAAAAAAAAAAAAAAAAAATATATATATATATATATATATATATATATATATATATATATATACAGTATTACAATGAAAGAATTAACAAGGGTAATATTCTATGATTACAAATTACACCTCTGATTATGATTTATAGGTTAAAAATCAGAAAAATGAAGCTTGTATTTTAGATAAGCATGCATTCATAATGGTCTTTTTTTTAAATGCACAGATGACCAACAGCAGAAGTGTCATTTACACAAGGACATGTAATGGTTACATGCTCTTTTTACTTTATTTTACATTGTACAATTTAATTTATTTTAAATACTTTTTTAATTATTTTAATCGTTTTTATTTTCTGTTTTTAGTCATTATGAATCTATTTTGATTATGATAATTCCTTTTATATAAAGCACTTTGAATACCTTTGTGTATGAAATTTGCTATAAATAAATTTGCCTTACCCAGTATTTTGTGCACTTTTGTTTGTGGTTTCTGACAATGAAGGCACATCACAAGCTGATCATCAGCCTCATTTGAAGAGCTTCACTACATGACAGATTCATTTACAATAAAGTTTGATTGGACACACAACTAGCATCAAAGGTTATGCTAAGCTTTCAATTCTGAGTCGACAAGCATTTATAGACAATCTTAATTATTTTGCATCCAAACTACATGAATCGTCTTCTTCTATCACTTGCTTTAAGATTGTTAACCGACCTTCACCTGTTATCTAACCGTGTCCTGTAACTGCTGCAGCTGCTAAAACTATCACTGCAGTAACTATTAGTGCTCCAGCCCAACTGGAGATAAAGCCTTCAGGAACTTTCTGTGGCATGCTGAAGTGCTCTGTGCTCTAATAGTGCCCTATGTTGTCTTCTCTAGCAGCTCTGTGACCTGATCTGTGTTTCGTCTGTCTCTGTTGTTAAACGAGTGATATCTGCCATCACACCGGACGATCAGACGCTGGAGATCAAGACTTCGTCTGATGTGATCTTCCACAGATTCAGTGTTCAGATGATCAGCGTGATTGAAGAAGATGAAGATGTAGAACAAAGCTTCTGCTTCAAAGCTGTTCTGAATCCACGTCACAGTGTTCCTCTCTTCTTCTGTGAGTTTCACATCCAGCCTGATGACCAGCAGAATCACATGAGGACCAGGAGCAGACACACCGGTCTTTATCTCATTCATCAGATCCTCTTCACTGACCGCTGGGTTAAACAGTCCTGGAGTGTCCACTGCTGTGATGGTTCTTTGGCCCACAGCTGCTTTTTTACTCATACAGACTGAAGTAACAGCATTCTCCCTAAATATATTTTCGCTCAGGATTGTGTTTCAGTTGCACTCTTTCCTGATCCAGTTTTTCCCAGCAGCAAAAGCCTCAGATCTGCAGGTCAGAGAGAAGGTAACACTGATGAGGGGTGTCCAGTCCTGCTTCCAGCAGAGTTTAGCTCCAAGCCTAATTAAACACACCTGCAGCAGCTGATCAAAGTCTTCAGGATTATTTAAATGTCAGTGTGTTGGAGCAGCGCTGAGAGTAAACTCTGCAGGACTGTGGCCCCGCCCTAAACACTCTGTGTACAAAACACAACTCGCTCCTGAAACTGCTGTGATTGACACTGTGGTAACCATAGCAACATTCTGGCGTCTTGGCATCATGGTCGGTATCCTCTATTCTGAACCAAGTAATATTACAGTGACAATAGACTTATGTTGAGCAAGTGTAATAAAGCACATTCAGTGGGGACGTGTGTTGTTTCTCCTGTAAGACTGCTTCACAGAGCTTACTCTTCCATGTCTACGTATAATAATGTGCTACTATTTTCAGATGACCACTTGAAAAGCTGCTAATATTTTTGATGCTCAAAGTCCAAAGTATCCAAAAAGATAGTTAATACAGTAACTAATTACATTTACTCAAATACTGTACACCACTGTTCACTGTTGATAATGACCAGATCAACACAATCTTATATCTTTGGATCTGATATTCTTTGGATCTCTTTTTTTAGGCTGTATGAAAGGAAATGGATAGTTCATAAGCTTTCTTTAATTCATCAGTCAGAGATATGACTTTGTTTTCTAACTCCAGATTCTTCTGATTCAAAGAGTCAAAGTTTCTCTGTAACTGGTCATCAGTGAGATCTTTGATTCTGGTCTCTAGCTCCAGATTCCTCCGACTCAAAGAGTTGAACTTGTTCTGCAGTTGATCTCTTTCAGTTATTAGATCAGTGTAACGGTCCTGTAAGTTGTTGATAGTTTTATTAACTCCTCAACTGTGTTCTTGTAACTCAGCAGGTCTTTCTCTGCTTCGATGATGAAGAACAGCAGAAGAACACAAATGAGACTCAGTGTCCCCAGCCATCTACTTCCTTCTGACAAACAGGGAGAAAACACACAAATATCAATTATTATCAATTCACTGCACATTACAGTGTTTGCATAATTAATATGAAAGTCAATATTCTGAGAATACTAATGTTTTTTGAAGCACATTTAAAAATAACGAAACCACATTAATCTTAATAACTAAGATTAACTTTGTACACAATCATTTATAAGTGATATGTAGTTGCTAATGAAGGCTGGAAGTGAAAGCCTTTCCTTCAGTGGTTCAGATATAAATACAAGCCTTGACTAGATGGACGCGATCAGCTGGTGACTGTGTTGGAGCTTTAACACACTGCAGACATGTGCAGTGTAAAGATATTTATTCATTATACAGTGTAGATAGCTTCACTTATTATAACGGGAGTGTTTTAAACTGAAGAATACTCACGCTACACTGAAGTCATGTACTTTGGTAATGTAAATGTTCTTTGCTGGTTTTCTGTAGCTGATTTTTAAATAACAGAAATAATGTAAGCATTTAGGAGAAAAGTGCAATAGTTTTATTAAAAGTGCTCACCTGATTGTGTTCTGATTAAACATTCTTCTCGGATTCTTTCATATGAGAATGACAGCATTATGTCTGATGTATTTCTTCTTTGTAGAGTCATTTCTTCATATACATAAGTTGGTTTCTGCGTTTGTTGGACATTTGTTTTGTGGTATACACAGAGCTCGTGTTGTTCTTTCATCCATCGGACTGTTTGTTTCAAAACTCTCCCAAACTATCTTTCCTTGCTCTTGTCTCTCTTTCTCTTGCTCTTTTTCCTTGTACTATTCTTCTTCTGGTCTTGTGTCTAGTGTTGCAGTTCACTGGACAATTAAGTGATTAATTAAGTGCTGATTGAGTGTTAGTGATGGACAGCTGCTGTTAACTGACCTCGGGCCACAGCTTTAGATGAAATCAACTGAAATAAAAGCAGAGGATGATTAAACAACTCCACAAACAGCATCAGCAGCTTCAGACATCACTAACAGACAGACTTTAATTCTGTCAGACGATTACAGGAGATCGTATTGAGAGAGGTTTAGATGATGACATTAGTGATGGGCTTGTTTTAGTTGGATTCTTGACCCTTGATAACTTATGTTACTTTTTCCTTACTCCTGTAACTGTGTTTATAAAACACATTCATTATCCATCACCAAAAATAATACCAAAAAAGCAACAAACAATATCATTTCACAGAGAACAGAATAATAAAGTTGTATTTCATAGATAGTTACATGCTGGAATTTCTTTGTGTCTTAACAATAGTGACCTTAGAGCACAAAAGCAATCATAAGCACAGATATATTTGTAGCAATAGCCAACGATACATTGTATGGGTCAAAATTATAGATTTTTCTTTTATACCAAAAATCATTAGAATATTAATTAAAGATCATGTTCCTTTGAGATATTTTGTAAATTTCATACTGTAAATATATCAAAACTTAATTTTTGATCAGTAATATGCATTGCTTAGAACTTCATCTGGACAACTTTACAGATGATTTTCTCAATGTTTCGTTTTTATTGCACCGTCAGACTCCAGATTTTCAAATAGTTGAATCACAGCAAAACATTAATGGAAAGCTTATTTATTCAGCTTTCAGATGATGTACAAATCTCAATTAAAAATAATAATAATAATAATAATAATAATAATAATAATAATAATAATAATAATAATTTGACCCTTTTGACTGGTTTTGTGCTCCAGGGTCACATATAGTCTTTAATAGAGATAAGACTTGAAACCATCACAGGGTTTTATTTTTTAGTTTTTTTTTTCTAGGAAATTATACGCTGTAAAAGGTTGTGGCTGGAATTCTTGAAGAGTTGGATTTCTTGTGTTTCTGCTCGGCTCGTCTCTTTTTAACTCTTCTTGAGATGATTATATGAAGAAAACTGGTGAAGACTTCAACCGATTTGGGGATGTTAGCTGAGATTCTGCATCGGCTGTCAGTAACTCTTGAAGGGTCAGAAATTAGCTTGATTAATTAAACATTAATGATATCTTATGAAATGAAGAGTTTGAAGGGCTGTCAATAGAAACCTGTTGTAGTGAGTGCTGAATTACAGCAGAGGGCAGCAAATCACCATTACACGGCTCTGTCCATCTTGTCCCTTTGTAGCTTGTGTTTGAGACTTACTATTGTCTCAGTCGCTTCCAGTTATTATATCTGTACAAAAACAGACAGTCCTTTATGCTGCAAATCAGTTTATCTAATTATCAGAATCATAAACACGCTGATTTGTACCACAAACATTTTTACCATTTACTGCATTTTGTTGTTCTTTCAGTCATTTATTAATAATGGCTAATAAATGTGAAGCCTCGCTTATCACCAAAAAAAAAAAAAAAAAACTTAAGGTGAACAGGAACATCAGAAATGCTTCTGCAGTGCACTAAACCCTCAAAGTGTCTCAAGATCATGGTTGTGAGGTTGTGGGGGTTTTCTCTGAAAGCAGAAGTCAAAGGATGTGTGATCCTCAAATAGATTGTAATAGATACAAAAGTTGACATACCAGAAGAGCCTGCTGATCTCTTAGATCACACTGTGCATCTTTATCAGGGCATTCAAGGTTCATTTCATCAGCTCTTGCTCTCGCTGGATTGTGATCTGATCGGGTTTTTCTCTCAATATCTGAACCAGAATGACGGCCGCCGCCACCATCACCATCATCTTCATCACTCTCTGTCTGATCTCAGGTCAGTTCTTTACTGGTCAAATAATATTTTATAGTATATTGCCCAGGTTGATTATATAATAACCCAGAGCAAATGATCTTGTGTTTGTCAGGTCAGGTTCTCTGTTTTAAAGTGATTGGCTGCTCTGGAGGGAGTGTAATGTTCAAGTGCATGAACTCAAACCAGAGAAAGTCTTATGATCAGCTTAAAGGAAAGTATTTCTGCAGAAACAGAGACAGAGACTGTAAACCTGTCATCAGTACCGAGCTTCAGCGCCGCTGGGTTTATAATGAGAGATTCTCTCTGTATGATGATGAAAACAGCAGATTCTTCACAGTGTTTATCAGGAACCTCAGCAGAGAGGATGCTGGGAAATACAAATGTGGAAACAATCAGAAATGGAGTCATGATGTTGATTTTAGGGTGAACAAAAGTACGTAAGATTCTCACTACAGTAATTATTTTTACTATAGCACTATTTAAAGGTAGGCTACGGAAGTCTGTTTTAATAAAAATGAACAAAACTTGGTGATTGTGCAAGTAGCTACATAAGTCATGATTCACAACAGTAGCTTACAATAATGATTCATAATTTGAGCTGTTGAGTCAGATTATATTGAGAGAAGGTCAGCTTTACATCCTTCATGTCAGTCCTACAATCTTACGTGTTCAGATGATGTTTTTTTGGATATATGCCTTGCAGGATGTACATTTGTCTGACAGATCTGAGGGCTGTTTCATAAAAGATGCTAAGAAAAGCAGGGCTTAAAGTCCAAAACCTGACTTGAAATAACCTAACAAAACAAGTCTTACACGAGTGAACGAGTGCTGCTGCGTGCTAAACAGACAGAGCACAATAGAATAAGTGCAATAATCCTGAGTAAATATACATTTTGCTCAAATATTTGTTGTTGGACATTAAATGTGACGGTTAATTCAACATACAAGTGCATTTTTTTATGATGGCTGTAAATCAAATGTAAGCTAATACTGCCCTAATTACGATCTTAAATGAGTTAATGTGTATTCCTCTTATCAGTTAAAATAGTCTGTTTTCTATTTTATTTTATTTTTAATGCAGTGAATTTAACATTTAATTATTTAATGCAGTAAAGAGCAATTTTAGATTGTAATGTTTAATGTACTACTAATAACCATAAAAGGTACAGCTGTCATAAACCCGAGAGAAAGGCTGCACGGCTAGAAACTGCTGATCAACTGAATGTGCAAGTAGCAACTATGTCAAAATGTTTTCATATATCTTGGGGGGGTGGTGATTAAATTTTGGGCATGATACATTAAATACAGTCGGTTGTAGCCTAGGCCTACATCTTTATTTATTTGATTTAATTAAGTTGCATTTCCTGTATACTTTTATTTTTGGACTAATAATAAAGTAAAATAATTGTATATGAGAGAGTCAGTGCCGTAATATCAATGCGTTCCTATTGGTCAGTGTTAGAGGAACTCAGCTTAGCCTGCTCCGGACCAGGGGTGCGTTTCCCAAAACCATAGTTGCTAACTAAGTTAGCAACTTTGTTGGTTGCAATGCAGTTTCCCATTGCCAACCAACTAAGTTGTTAACAGGTTAGAAACTATGGTTTTGGGTAATGCACCCCAGGTTAGTTTCCCAGCATAAGTTGCCACAGTCAGGTAAATTTCCTTTTTAAACCAAATCAAGTAACAATAAGTCAGACTAACTGAAATAAGCCTGACTTATTTGGTAAACTTGTTTTATGAAGCAGCCCCCTGCTCTGATCACAGAGAACCATAAATATATCTAAAAACAAGAATGTTAAAAATGAACTGCAAGGAACATGACACTGTATCTGACACACAGAGATGGTGATAGAGACCAAAGTTTCCTAGTGCACCTTTAATAATACTGATAACATTTTAATATTTCAGTGCATGTCATAATGATTTATTGAAATCATTTTCAGAGTCTTCTTCTTGTGGGACGTCTGTTATCAGATCTGCATATGAAGGTCAAACAATCACTTTCAGTTGTGAATATGAACACAAGTTTGAAACACACACCAAAGTCTTGTACAGAGTGAACGGAGATCCTGTGCTTGTGCTGAACAGCTCTCAATCATCACAATCATCTGAAGAGAAGTTCATCCTGTCTGACAGTCAGAAAGATCACTTTACTGTGACCATCAGAGACATTTCTGCAGCGGAGCGTGGAGTTTATTTATGTGGAGTGGAGAGAGACGGAGCAGATAAACCACCTTCAGAAAAAATTACTCACATAACCTTCATTAAAGAGATTAAGCTGAATGTTTCTAGTGAGTTTAGATTCATTTTAATGAAAAAAAATCCTTATAAATTCTCTAAATAAGAAATGTAAATCTCTCCTGACTGTTAATAATGTAATAAATCTTGTCTTGCAGGCCAGATAACTTCTGTCCAGGTTGAGGCCTACATCAGTAAATCAGTCTTCATTAAGTGTAAATTTCCAGAAGAATTCAAAGAAAACAAGAAATTCATCCAAATACATTCATCACAGAAGATCTCTGTTGATGAACAGAATCAGTGGATCCCTCATGATAAAGTTCATGTGTATGATGATACCAGTGCAGGAGTTTTGAAGGTTTTTATCAGTGCTTTAACTGCAGCTGATGAAGCTACTTACAGATGTGCAGTGAATACTGCTGATGATCATCTGTTCACTGAGATCACACTGAAGATCAGTCAAGGTATTTTTTTATGATTATTATTTCAAGGTGTGTAGGCACCTACTGTTATTGTTAGTGTTCTTGCTCTTCTTTCGCTTACGAGACTCTGACAGAGCTGTCTGCAGAGAAGTTGTGAAATTTGTCACAGATAAAGGACAGTCTCAACATTAACCAGTCAATCTGGAGTCTGTAACTCGATCCATCTAACACCAAGAACTGATTTCACTGAGAGATATATAAAACAAAAAAAAACCTTTCTGCCTATTTTAATTGACCAAAACCTATTTTTCAAATCTTTCCTAGACAGTTTGTCTGATTTTCACCATGGCTCAGATCATCATGAGACCATGCTGATAAAAACTAATTATAAGCTTTCTGATAGTCCCAGCTAGAGCCCTGCGAGGGTGATCCCGCTATCCCCCGCTCACACTGAACTTCTGACCATTACTGCCTGATCCTACGATTTCTGCATCCACTCCTGCAAACTTTATAATATTGAATATAATTTTCACGCATCAGGGAGCTGTTGTCAATATGTGGGTTATTGAAATGGCTTTTGAATGAGCACTCGCTGTTCACTTTCACATTTGATTTTACGATCACACACACTCTGTGTAAAGATGAGCGTATTTTACAAGATATTTGTCAATGAGCTCAGGATCTGTTGAGCATCAAATGCTCCATGATCTGTCAGTCATCTCTGCTTACTCTCGAACCCTGATCAGTCAAATCTGACTCCTGCAGCTTCTGCTGGATGCATGTTTTTCTCACAGAATTTGGCTAATTTTACACTGGTAATTTTTTCCCTGTGGGTTGAAGGTTTCAAATATTGCATGAAATACAACTGACATGCATTATTTGAAATGCTTGTATTGAAGAATTTTGTATTCTACCTGTGATAGAACTGTGCTAGATTTAAGGCAGGTCACTGGGAAGAAGCCTCTGAGCTGTGTTTATGACCAGTGTGCATAACAGAGTATAAAATAAGCCTGGATGATAAAACAGTATCTGTATTTATCTACTGTACACCTTCATCAATAACGATAGAAAAAATGTTCGATATAACACACGGTACAGGCACAGAGAGCACACACAAACACATGCTGAAATGAGTGCTGTGCCTGCCTGTGATGAGTAGATTGTGAATACAAAAAAAATAATAATATTGGTCGAATTTAAAATAAAAATTTGTATTTGAATGCAAAAGCGGTGCAACTGAATGTTGTGTGTGTCTGTGTGTCTATCCAGTTGAACCCACGAGATGCTGCTGCTGCGTTATTAATTAAAAATATTAGAGAAATACAGAAGCTCAATGCGGAGATGATCCTGATTAGGTTAAAACTGAAACCAAGACATTTGTTGTTTGTCTTAATAAATTGGGTAAATTAAAAATACAGAGGTAAAATTTAAAGTTTTTTTTTAAATTGCTATTGGTTTTAAAAACGGTTATAAAATGTCAATAATTATCAATACATAACGATATGAAACATTATATAGTTGATAATTTTTTAGCTTTATTGCCCAGCCCTACTATAAAGTGTGTATTTTAGGCATGGAAACAACATATTTTGAGTTTTTATATTTAGGATATGGTCATTGCACTACATTGGGCTGTATTTGGCACGCAGATCTGGCAACCCTGGCTGTTATCAGAGGAGACACTTTCAGTTAAAGGGTCATGACATGAGAAATAAAAATTGCCTCGAGGAACAAGTGGATTAGTTTATTTTTAAAGGTATACCAGATCATGATCGGAGTGTTTTGTTTTGTAATCGAGGCACAGTTTCATGGAGAGTTCAAAAAGAAACATTTGATGAAAGATAAAGCTGTACTAGATCTGACTGCAGCTGAACCACGATCCATAAGTAAATGATTTCATAATGCTTTGTCTGGAAATTACCATTTTATTTAGATTGAGTTCTCAAAACACTCAGATCATGATTTCTACTGAGGCATGACCTGAGAGTTGAGCACAATTTCGGCACAGCGCCACATAGAAATATGGATATTTTTGCTTTTAGAGAATCATGAAATTCAGTAAACAACACTTAATTTCCCCATGTTGGCCAATAAACCACTCTATTTTTGATTGTTTTTGTTTTTGGACACTTTCTAGCAGTTAAAATGAGGGGAAATATTTCAAGTTATTGATATTTTTTTAATTGTTTTTGTGTATAGGTGATCATTTTCGTGAATCAAGTGAATCAGTTGCTGTTATTGGTGAAAGTGTGAAACTCAGCTGTAATTCCCCTGAGAAACAGCAGCTCATCAAACACATCTGTAAAGAGAACAAGAAGAAGATCTGTCAGAGCATCAGTTCATCAGAGAAGCAGCGCTTTGAGTTTTCTGACAGTACAGCAGGAGTTTATACAGCGAGCATCAGTAATGTGAGCCTGAGAGATGCTGGAGTTTACTGGTGTGGAGCAGAAACCAGACACGAGCATCTGACTTCTGTTTCTCTCACCAATAAACATCAGCTGACTTTAACCAGTATGTACAGACACCACAAACCATGCAGTTCAATAACAGATGCATGTATTTCAGTGTATAAATACATCTCTATTCTCTCTGACTATCAGTGCCTCCAGTGATCGGACGTGAAGGAGATTCAGTCGAGATCAAATGCCCTTATGATGAAAAACACACAGAAGAAGCATGTCTGCGCAGTGGAAAGTGTTTCACTAAAGATGCACAAAATATCATTCGGTCAGATGAAGATCATGATAAAAACCCAAAGATTTCAGTAAAGGACGACACTGAACTCAATCTCTTCACTGTGAACATGACTGAGCTGAGAGCAGAGGATGCTGGGAAATACTGGTGTGCAGTGAGAGACGTGTTTAACCTTCCCCTTGAGCTCATGATCATCATGAAGGACGGTGAGGATGTTTATTTGAGAAGAATCTCAGTGTTTCTGCTCATTCTGTTATCAAACTCATCATATTTAATGTTGTGCTCTTCAGCGGTCATTCATGAAGCGTCTGTCGGAGGATCAGCGTCCATCAGCTGTAAACACATCAGGAAACAAACACAGAGGTTTTTCTGCAGAGGAGATCAGCCCAATATCTGCATCAGAGACGGAGATCGTGTTTCATCAAATAACAGAATAAACAGCAGATTCTCTCTGACTGAAGAAACCTCTGCTGGAGTCTTTACTGTGAAGATCAGCGATCTGAGAGAAGAGGATTCTGGGAAATACAGGTGTGCAGAGGAGAGCTCTGGGTCCTTCATATTCACTGAAGTTCAGCTACATCTGACCAGAGGTAAAAGACTTTCACTAAAGGGATAGTGTGACCAGAAATGTAATCAATGTAATTAATTAACCTTTTTTTTCTTACTAAAAACCTTGTAACTAATTACTTTGTAACTTGCCAATACTGAGCAGCAGAATACATTGCTTAAAAAAAGAATACTTTTTTCCTTCAGATGAGCAAAAAAGACGACATTTTGTGTGTGTGTGTGTGTGTGTGTGTGTGTGTGTTTTAATGCAATGCAGTGAAATTCAACGGAGTCCAAAACTGTTTGATTACCAACATTCATCAAAATTTATTTTGTGAAAATAACATAATTCAAGCAACATGAGGCTCAGTTTATGATGACCATCACAAAATGTCCAAGAAATCTTCTTTCATTGTGGTCATTTCTTGGTGTGCTGTCCCTTTAAAGCAGGATGCTGTGGTAAAGTCTGCAGCTTCAGTCTGATGTGTGATGAAGAGTCATTTTCACACCAGCTTTAAACCACAAACAGGAAGCAACCAACCAGAAGCAGAAGCTTTGCCATGTTTCACCTGTTTAACTTAAAATGGGCCTTGCAAAAGAAAGGCCACTCAGATCCCCTCCCCAGGGTCAGAAATTAACAGGAGCTTAAAGCAAAAAGGCAACAACAACAAAAAAGCCCCAAAAATCTAAAATCAAAAATCTATGATACGGCAAAAAAAAAAAAAAAAAAAAGCCTCTGTACAGGGTATTTACTGTATATTGTTGATGCCACACAGATCTAAAATAACATGCAATTTATTTCCCAGCTGTTTAACTTTACAGATATAACGTCTGTTTTTAACGTAAACTTGTGTGAATGAGAACTAAGTTTAGTACTCACATGCTGTGACAGCAGTTTTCTGTCCGTGTGCTTCAGATGTGTGCTCTCAGAAAACACTACATCAGAAGCTTAAACTCATATGGTTTAGGGATGTTCATTTCGGTTATTTTTCCTAACCGGCACTCATTAACTGATTATTAACCATTAAACGACAAGATTATTTTAAATTAGAATTTAATTAAATTAGAAAGGATACGTTTCTGTCACCTGTTAAAAATACTAAAAGTAGTTTTATTATTTTATTAATTTTACATGCGCAAAAAGCAGCAAACAACAGAACATGAGGATTCACATATTCATATCATATCACATCACGCACCTGCAGCGCTTCTGCGAGCAGAGAAAAACAGAATAAAGGTAGGCTAAGTATATACAGGTGCATCTCAATAAATTACAATGTCATGGATAAATGTCATTTATTTCAGTAATTCATCTCAAATTGTGAAACTTGTTTATTAAATAAATTCAGTGCATGCAGACTGAAGTAGTTTAAGTCTTTGGTTCTTTTAATTGTGATGATTTTGGCTCACATTTAACAAAAACCCACCAATTCACTCTCTCAACAAATTAGAATATGGTGACATGCCAATCAGCTAATCAACTCAAAACACCTGCAAAGGTTTTCTGAACCTTCAAAATGGTCTCTCAGTTTGGTTCACTAGGCTACACAATCATGCGGAAGACTTCTGATCTGACAGCTGGACAATCATTGACACCCTTCACAAGGAGGGTAAGCCTCAAACATTCATTGCCAAAGAAGCTGGCTGTTCACAGAGTGCTGTATCCAAGCATGTTAACAGAAAGTTGAGTGGAAGGAAAAAGTGTGGAAGAAAAAGATGCACAACCAACCGAGAGAACCACAGCCTTATGAGGATTGTCAAGCAAAATCGATTCAAGAATTTGAGTGAACTTCACAAGGAATGGACTGAGGCTGGGGTCAAGGCATCAAGAGCCACCACACACAGACGTGTCAACGAATTTGGCTACAGTTGTCGTATTCCTCTTGTTAAGCCACTCCTGAGTCGTCTTACCTGGGCTAAGAAGAAGAAGAGCTGGACTGTTGCCCAGTGGTCCAAAATCTTCTTTTCAGATGACAGCAAGTTTTGTATTTCATTTGGAAACCAAGGTCCTAGAGTCTGGAGGAAGGGTGGAGAAGCTCATAGCCCAAGTTGCTTGAAGTCCAGTGTTAAGTTTCCACAGTCTGGGATGATTTGGGGTGCAATGTCTTCTGCCGGTGTTGGTCCATTGTGTTTTTTGAAAACCAAAGTCACTGCACCCATTTACCAAGAAATTTTGGAGCACTTCGTGCTTCCTTCTGCTGACCAGCTTTTTGAAGATGCTGATTTCATTTTCCAGCAGGATTTGGCACCTGTCCACACTGCCAAAAGCACCAAAAGTTGGTTTAATGACCATGGTGTTGTTGTGCTTGACTGTGCTTGGAGAGAATCTATGGAGTATTGTCAAGAGGAAAATGAGAAACAAGAGACCAAACAATGCAGATGAGCTGAAGGCCACTGTCAAAGAAACCTGGGCTTCCACACCACCTCAACAGTGCCACAAACTGATCACCTCCATGCCACGCCGAATTGAGGCAGTAATTAAAGCAAAGCGAGCCCCTACCAAGTATTGAGTACATGTACAATAAATGAACATACTTTCCAGAAGGACAACACAATTCACTAAAAATATTATATATATATATATATATTTTTTTTTTTTTTTTTTTTTTTTTTTTTTTTTTTTAATTGGTGTCATGAAGTATTCTAATTTGCTGTGATTTGTTAAATGTGAGCCAAAATCATCACAATTAAAAGAACCAAAGACTTAAACTACTTCAGTCTGTGTGCATTGAGTTTAATACACAAGTTTCACAATTTGAGTTGAATTACTGTCAATGGCTTAGTCCCTAAATAATTTAGCCATTTTGAAACAAATAATAATAATTTGACTAAACCATTCAATGACTCCCTAAGACAACGATTTGCCCTACACCTTTTAGTGTCATTTAATTGTAGCTTTTCATAATAATAATAATAATAATAATAAATCAATGTGTGATTTCAGGCTTTCCTGTGACAGCTGTGGTTTCTGTGGGTTTGATCCTGCTGGCTGTGTGTTTAGTGCTCGTGTTGTTCAAAATAAAACTCAGCAGCAAACACGGTGAGACACAAAAACACACTACTGAACATTTAATAAACCAGAGTTTGTCACCCTCTGCTGGTCAAAAATACACAGTTAAAATCATCTCCATTTTCTTTCTCTTGTTCACACACAGACATCATCTCATCAGACAGAAGAGAGACAGGAGATCATGAAACTGTGAGTTTCAGAACTGATCTGTGCTTAAATATGTGAGAAGTTGGTATGAATACTTTACCTTTGAATTAAGAGTTCATGTTTGTGGGATTTTACTTCTTGCAGGCTCAAGAAGAGATTCAAGTCTCAGATCCTGAATCAACTAATCTCTATTCAACAGTTCAGTCACCCACAAACCCCTCTGATGGGCTCCTGTACGCTGCTGTCAGTTTCCAGAAGCATGAAGAGTGTCGCAGCGACGCTACAGTCAGATTCAGAAAAGAGGAGACTCACTGTGATTATGCATCTGTCAGTCACAGTATCACACCAAAAAATTATTAGCACTGGATTTTAGTTTTATACACATCTTGTCATTGAGAAAAATGACTGAGCCGCTTGTAACAATCATTCCGTTATTGAGCAGTCAGCGACATCTACAGGTCACTGTTGGGAACGAAGCTGAAATATTTCTCTGTGCCTTAAGAAAACATTGAAATCTATGTGAACATCAGTTTCTCAGAAGAGAAGCATTAAGACAATCTGTTATGAGTGCATGTGTGTGCAAGAAAATATTTGTAATGACAAAGCTTATTATAATTGTAAGTGTTGTTATGCATATGTCAGTTTGTTTTTAAATGCAATGTGCATATCATGCAGATAATGACACGCTTGGTTTTAAATGTGTTCTATAATTGAAAAAAAAACAGCTTGCACACTTAAATTGCAGTGTGGGATATTTAAAAGCGTAGTTAATTTTAAATGAGAAAAGTAATTATTAACATTGTAACTTGCCAATTGCAATAAAAAAAAATAAAAAAAAAATAAAAACCTGCCAGTAGTAGTAAATTATATTTATGATAGAGCCTGTGCTCTGCTTTTGATTCATATTTCTAATATTCTTGTATATAGATCTTTTATATAGATCAATTATCTGCTAAATGAATAAATGTTGTTTGTTACCTACATCAGTCACTGACGACTCCGTTTCAGACACAGTGAGTAATACTAACATGCACAAACCATTAACTACTTCTAATCTTTTTTCACTGTGGAAACACCCATAGCCTGGAAACTAGTGACTGTCAACGTTATTTAATCTTTAATCAATGGTGCATTTGGTTTTGATTAAAAACACTTTCTTATAATCAGGTAAATTAAATCTGTAGGTGGTGATATTTGACAGGAACACACACTGACAGCTATTAAGTCGCTATATAATTTAGGGGTGAGCACAAATAATCTTGCTTGACGTTAATTGCATTATATGAGTCGCTTCGCAAAGTCACAGCACGTCTCAGATGATAAACACAAATTATAACTTTTTTTTTGTATGTGTGTGATTCCATGCATTATTACAATTACTCCATTATTGCAATTGACCAGCTATAATGTGCTATTAAATTAAAGATGAAAAAAATTAAACAGTGAAAGTAACAAAACAGAGCTCAACAATAAGGACTGCTCGATGGCCCGGGGCCAGTGTGAAAGATGCTCAGGACAGTAGATGAAGTGATTTAAAACCATTCAGGCTTGAAAGGCAAGTACATTCAGCACTCGCGCGCTGTGTTCTTTGTGAACAGTGCACAGACAGCCGTGTCTCTGACACACGCCTGAACAGGCAAATACATGCAAAACTAGGGGAAATTTCTGACAAATAAATAAATAAATAAATAACTGTTTATGCCTAGGGTGTGTGCATTGTAAGAATGTGCAAGAATACTTCAGAATTAAAAGTGCTGACTTAGGTAACGTTTTCTCATTAAATTCGTATGTTTTCCAATTAATACACAACACAGAATCTGCAGGATTTATAAGCTCGGCTTGTCTGCCACATCTCTCCTGTTGAAAATGAACTGAGCCTGGGTTCAGCACCGCCCACACATTCGAAAAACAAACCATACCAAATTTTTTGCACATGAAAAAAAAAAAAAAGCTAAATTTTTGTTTTTCCATTTCTTAGACCAAAAAAAAATAAATAAATAAATAAAAATACAATGGTTTCTCGTTTCTCTTTTTTTCTTTTTAAGTAGAAAATCAAATGACTAAAAGATACACTGATCATCAGACTAGAGGCTTTTGCTATGGTATCGAAATTTAAATTGAGAAGTGTAAAATGTAATTGTTATCTAAAATAATGGTGTCATATAAGCTTATTTATAACAGCAATTATTTGTTAAGTCAAAGCCTTTTGTCAAATCTATTTGTGGCGGTCAGTTTTGATATTGTGGCGGCCGCCACAAATAAATCAATGTATGGGAAACACAACGAAACTTACCTGCTTGAACGCTTTCATTTGATTTGTGTGTCTGTCTTTAAAGTGTTTTGTTAGTTTGGTGTGTTTCCTCCTTTTGAGGCCACCGTGGCTCAGTGCTTATATGAAGAGAGCGCATCCGCGCACCTTTCGGATAGTGCCTCAAGAACCGGGTTGACTGGGTACTCGGTACCACCGGTACACAGTAGCTCTCTTATTTAACCCTTTTTTAATACACTACAAATTTATGTGAGATTAGCAGAAATCATACCATGTGTCATACTCGCGGGGCAGTATGCTTGGAAATAATATTTCATGTCTTCCATTGCATTCGTTATTTGTAGTGCGCCAGCCACCCAATAGCAATAAGCTTTGTGCTTTTGGGAGGCCTACTTTTAATATGTCGCAGCTTTCAAAATCAGTTTTATAGGAAAACACAAATTATGTGTCTTACAATAATGTGTTTTTCAAGCTCTTTAATGATCAGACCACTGTATTTATGTGAACCAATTCATTAAATTAAACTGTTTTCTTTGTATAAATTCTAAATTTGTGAAAATTCCACCACCTACTCTGCAAAAACGTCTGTGGCGTCCAAATTTTATTCCTCATTTAAAAAAAAAAAAAAAAAAAGTGAAGTGAAGTGACATACAGCCAAGTATGGTGACCCATACTCAGAACTCGTGCTCTGCATTTAACCCATCCAAAGTACACACACCGTGAACACACACCCGGAGCATAGGGCAGCCATTTATGCTGCGGCGCCCGGGGAGCAGTTGGGGGTTCAGTGCCTTGCTCAAGGGCACCTCAGTCAGTTTTATCACAAAATACAAAAATGTGTTTTTCCTCTTTATTTCAAGTTTATAGCAAGATATAAAAGTGAAGGGAGATCAGAAGTCATGAAAAAACAGTAGCCTATAGCTTAATTTATAATGAAGATAATGTCTTATTATTGTCATCGGAAAGACTCTCGTGCCGCTTAAACTGAAGCGCATACAGTGATCAGTCACGCCACATTAAAGAGCGCGAAAAAAAAAAACACATTATTGTAATATACTGTTTGTATTTCGCTATAAAACTGACAGATTTTGAAAGCTGAGACTTTGAAATATCTCCCGGTGCTCCCAATCTGGGCCTGAATATACTCTCAAAATATTTTAACTTTCACGAGTTCACACTTACATATAATTAGTTTAAGTATTATAATGCATATTTGGCGTGCTGTCCGGGGAAGGGCTCAGAGCTCAGGAATGGGCCGAACCTAGAGTACCCCCCCATAGAGGTGTAATATGAACTCTAAGTGGAGGAGATGGGGTGGAGGGGGAATGCTGATAAACCGTCAATGGATAGTGGTAAGTCAGCTGTATTTATACCATAGTGTTGATTAACTTAAGTGCACTCCACCTGTGCTAATTAGGCTAAGTATCTGACGCGCTCCTCCCGAACCTTGTTAATAAAACATCATTTCCCGAGTTCACGCTTACATATAATTAGTTGAAGTATTATAATGCATATTTGGCGTGCTGTCCGGGGAAGGGCTCCGAGCTCGGGAATGGCCCGAACCTAGAGTACCCCACAAAAGGCAATAGCAAAAGGTCAGCCGCCAGACTAACTGATGACCGATGAGGGTTTGGTGGGCTTCTTTAATGTGAAACTGATTAGTTCTGATGTAGCTTTCATAAGCGTTTGAAGACCATCTTCCTAGAGTTTGGATCTGCTGTTTGGAGAGGCCTTTTTGGGCTGCTGATGTTGCTTCCCCGATGCAAAAAGAGTGGCTAGAGAAATTTTCTGCTGGGATGCCCGATAATTGCAGGACTAGTTTGAGATGCTTTTTGGAACCAGAAGCGAGTGACGGGTTTTTTGGAGTCGTCTAAAAATAAATATTGGTTCGTGGGAGAATTTAGCCTGAGAATTTTTAAGGCAGAGGTACTTGGAGATGGACTAGTATGGTTGGATTGGAGAAGAAAAAGTCAGGGTGTCTGGCTGGGAGGCTTTCGCCGACATTTGACAGGAGCTCAATAATCACGGCATCGGACGGGTAAGCCTCGCCGACCTTAGAAACGAAAAAGTAAGGTTGTGTAGCCAGGAGGCTCTCGCCGGCATCCGATGGGAGCTCAATACTCACAGCACGGATGGGTAAGCTTCACCGGTAGTCGGATGGAAAGGCCAAGATTGCTTGACCAGGAGGGCTCTTGCAGAATTTGACGGGAGTTCAATATTTACTGCACGGATGGGTAAGCAACACCGTTAGTTTGAAGAAAACATTCACTCGACCGGGAAAGCTCTTGCAGCATCTGACAGAAGTTTAATACTTGCAGCATCAGACGGGTAAGCTTCGCTGGTAGTTGAACAGAAAAGGCAAGGTTTGCTCGACCAGGAGGCTCTCGCAACATCTGACCAGAATTCAGTACTCACTGCATCAGAAGGGTGAGCCTCACTGGTAGTTGAAAGAGAAACATACAGTATTTGCTCCACCGGGAGCATTCTTGCAGCACCTGACAGGGAGTTCAATACTCAGAACAATTTCGGTTGTCTAAAAAGGGTAGACGCTATGAGGATTACTTTGTGTCATTGTTTAACAAATGCAATAAGCTGCTTCCGATAACGTGTAAGAAAATCTCAGAAAAGAGCCGTGGTAAAAGGTTGAGTCGAAGCGGTAAGCGAGTCAGGCTTTGCAGTGGTGAGATCAGAGGCGCGGCCCAGGCTCGTTGGAAGCCTGCCGCTGCGACCCAACGCTTAAGGAGAGCCGGGTCTTGTGCGCCATGGGGCAATGGTGATGTCGAGCTTTTTGCTCCGCCCTGCTGGAGTGGATTTAGGAGTGAGGTTTGGCTGATTGCTGGGAAATGAATAACTTAGATCGTACAGATCCACTTTGTTTACCCTTCGTGAGGACGGAGCGTCGGAATTAATCAGCGTTTGCCTCAGGCTTAAATACGGTCAACTTTCCAATTGGAGGAGTTGTTGGCACAGCTGAAAGATAAGAGGATGCCAGGGAAAATTGGAAGTGACGCCGGTAGAGGCGAGGTTAAGCCTTGGTGTCGTGGAGAGCATGTGGCTGGTCGAGCAAAGAGCAGCGGCCGCGATGAAGCCTGTAGCTCGGCAGCGGTGTCTGGTGGAGAAGGACCCTGGAACCGGCAAATTGGCCAGAGAACCAAAAAATCCCCAGCATAGACCTCATCGTTTAAATGGGTGAAGCTGAGTCTGACGTATAATGGCAGAAGGTGCAAACCGAATGCTGATAAACCGTCAATGGACAGAGGTAAGTCAGCTGTATTTATATCATAGTGTTGATTAACTTAAGTGCGCTCCACCTGTGCTAATTAGGCTAAGTATCTGACGCACTCCTCCCAAACTTTGTTAATAAAACATAATTTAATCTTTATTCTCGAAACATTGCGACTTTATTCTCGTAATCTTAGACTTTTTTAACGTTCCACTAAAATGCCGTCGTAAGTGAAAATGTTGGCAGGGCAAGTAAAAATTTAATCACTGTTTGAAAAAAACCTTAGCGTTGAGCCCTGCAAAAGCTTGTACAGCACATTTTAACAAGCATAATCAAGTGTGAAAATAACTAAAGGAAATATCTAAATATCTTGGAGTATTGAGTAGAGAGAAACGCATGTTGTATGCTGAAAGTTTGTTGTACTAGAAACTGTCTACTCATCATAACATGGCAAATCATTACATCATTAGATTAAAAATGTTTTATCACAATTTTGATAAACTGTACCAAAAGTAAGCCAAAAAAGATGTGTTAATAGGGTTACCAGAAGTATAATGAAGGAAGGGAGTGTAGACTTGTAGGAGTGAATGCATCAGTGGCAGCCCTAAAAGCAAACACCAAATCCTAAAATTCATTACTAATGCTCTGATCTTCCTCATGTTGTCAAGCACAAACCTACAAGACGAGGCCGTTGTTTAACTGTGGATGGTAAAGCTCAGCTGGTCAAATACCAATCCCTAGGCTCCTTGCTGTCCTGGCTGTGGTTACTGTTGTGGTTCCCAGTTACACGATGTTTGGGGATCAAGCAGTGCCGACTTCACGTGCTCCGAGATGTCTGAAATGCAAGCAGAAAAACAAGCTGAGAAAGTGAGATCAGAAAAAGACTGAAAAGGACGAAAGAAGGAAGGTGGATCTGTTGAAGGATTGAGTGTTGGCTTTTCTGATGTACAAGTGGCCAAAAGTGATGTTCAAACATAATATATTTGTTTTAAATGAGTCTACAAATTTGATCAAACGGACAGGATATTGGTTATATTATATTTTTTTTTTTAAATTGAGAGCGATAGAGAGTGAGAGAGTGAGAGAGAAAGGAAGCCTATAGAGGGGGTGCTGTTGGGTCGTACCACCTAGGGAGATGGTATGGCTAGAAGAGTAGAGATGAGCTGAATACTTAATAAACCGGAGGACGTCTAACCTTCTGTGAGGCTTATAATAAGTAAACAGGGAAGCGTTTCAACTGCTGCAATGTCCCTGGGCCCCTTGTCCCCTTTGTACCACAGTGCCGACCACTCAAACAGCAACGACCTCTAACACAACTGGGCAGCTCTCAGCTGAGGGTGGTTCAACGACCAGCTATCACAGCCATCACTGGATTTCCCCGGGTCATTGGAGACCGCTGGCTCGAGGCCCCACAGCTCCAAAAGGTTGGTTCCGTCGCACACGGAACCCCAAACAGAGTACTTGACCAAAGTGGCCTTCTGTGTGTCAGCCGGCATGGTTGAGTCCTCACCCGGTGCCCAATTGCTGATGTTGCACCGCGTGCCGTCACCAATGATACGAGGACAGTGGCATCAGAGACACACACAGCCGGTGTCAGGCACGTCAGGCCAGATTATTTCAATAAGTGAGTGGGTAATGAAAGAGAAAAGCAGAGAGGCGGGGAAAGAATTATAATAAAATAAAAGGGGATAAACTGAATAGAGATAAATTATAATAAATAAAATAACAAAAAGTTAATAAAAAAAAATGAAATACTGGGAAACAGAGAGAGGAAAGCCTAGATGAAATTTGGTTTCAACCTACTTGAATATCTAATCATACAAATGTAAAATCAATATACTGTATATAAACTTTACAGCAGTTCAAGTGTTGACTTGTATCTTACAAAGATGTGACTTTATAGTATGTGTGTATGCATGCATGCGTGTATATATGCCAAAAATAAAAACAAAAGACGATACATGGATAATCTGGAGTCAGGTAGTTAATCGGAAGAGAAAGTAAACCAGTCGTCATAAACTTGCAAAGGACAGTGATAAAAGACAGTGAGTCTGTAATGAAAGCTAAAGAAGGTTTCAAGGTATTGTTGAAATTCCCTGAAGTAATGAATCCCATCAAACTCATCGAAGCAATGAATAAAAGCTCTAGGAGAAATAATTGAGTCAAAACTTTGAGGGATACAGTCTGGAGATTGTGTGTAAGGATGGGAGGCAACAGAAGAAGCATGGGGCTTAAGTTCAGTTACATGCACAATACCTAAAACCAAGGATAAGGAGAATCATTGCTAAAATAAATAAACCTGCATTCAGGGACCAAAAGTGACTGCAGGAGAGAAAATGCATAGTCTATCTGTGATGCTACAATTTAATGAAGACTGAATGCCTGATTAAGTGTACAAGATCATACATACTAGATGTTGAAATAAACTACGGTGCGTGAAAGCAAACACCACTGTGTATGCATGTTGGAAACCATAAGTACTGGAAATGCGAACAGAAACAGCCCAAAAATGGAGCAATTGTGGAGGTCAATCAAATGCTGGATGTAGTGAATTTTTAGCACATAAGGAGGCTATAAATCACAAAATGCAAAAATATCAGAGGTAATGTCTTAAGCTAGGGCAAACAAAAAGGTTAAACATCATTAGATATAGAAGAATAGAAGTTAGAAAAATGTTAGAATAGAAGAAATAAGAAACTCAAGGTTCAGGCACTTTTAACAGACAAATTCATACAGAAGAAGTCAAGTCTTTAGAAACGGTAATAAGAAAGAAATCTGAAAACAATATGGTGTGGTGATTTTAATATGATATGGGTAAGGAATAAAATACTAATAGGGAGATGGTAGAGGAAATGTTAAAGATGCAACAAGTAGTGGTCACCATTCAGTGATGTATAAAATAGGTATGATTTAACAGAAATCAGATGAAAAGATGTACAGATGAAAATTTATGCAAGTGATATAGTTGCAGAAATAAAAGTTTTAATAAAGAGAGTAAGATGGATTGCTAAGATATGTCACACCTTAAACAATACCACTGAAATAGTTACTCAAAAGAACTGGATCAAAAAAAGAAAGTAGACATGATGGACAAATGTGTGCAGTCAAGTAACAGAAGAAGCATGGGGCTTAAATTCAGTTTCGTGCACAATACCTAAAACCAAGGATAACTAGAGTCATTGCTTAAATAAATAAACCTGCATTCAGGGAGCAAAAGTTAAGGCCAAGTGACAGCAGGAGAGAAAATGCATAGTCTATCAGTGATGCTACAATTTAATGAAGACTGAATGCCTGATTAAGTGTACAAGATCATATGTACTAGATGTTGGAATATACTGCGGTGTATGAAGGCAAACACCACTGTGTATGTGTGTTGAAAACCATAAGTACTGGAAAAGTGAACAGAAACAGCCCAAAAAATGGTGGACTTGTTGAGGTCACCGAAATGCTGGATCTGGGGGATGTTTAGAATGTAAGAGGGCCATAAAAGCACAAAATGCAAAAATATCAGAGGGACTGTCTTAAGCTGGGGCGAACAAAAAGGTTAAGCAAACAGAACCAGCGGAAAGAGCTGGGGTAAGTATAAAATACAGCAACAGAACAAAACACACAGTGGAATTTAGGGAAAGTGGAGTTCATATCTTTCACATCAGAAATAGTCAATTGCTCTGTACAGACTAACAGCAGAAAATAAATGATAAAAGGAAATATATACATATCTCTGGAAAATACCCGCGTTGAAGACGTTACAATAGAAATAAACTCAATAGTATGGGGTAAAATTAGGAAAATGGGAGGAATACAAAAGAAACTTAGCAATGGAGAAAGAACAGCAGTGACAAGCTAGAAAGCAGAAATGCTAGCTCAAGTGCATAAAAACGGATTAAAGAAAACAGACATAAGGCATTAGGAGGAGCCAACCAAACAACATATGCTATACAGAGGTGGATAGTCCAGGGGTCAGAAAGTAAAAGCCCTGCCATATGTTTATTCCACCCGTGAACTCAGCAGCTGATTTCACCAGAGGAGGAATCAAGTCATTCCTTCCAAGTCACAAACAAGTCTCAAGTTAAATCCCAAGTCCTCAAAGAGTTAAAGTTAATGAGATAATTAACTGACTAATTAAATGATAATTGTGCATTAGTGATGAACACCTGCTGTTATTGTAAATTACAGAGGATCAGGTGTTAATGTTTTATTGGTTAAAATGATGCCACCATCATTGAGATCAGTGTTTGACTTAGTTGTGCTCTTGACCCTTGACTTGTTGTGCTAGACCTCACTCTGTAGCTTTGTATGTGGTGTTGTAAAAAAGAGCATTCAGTGATCTACAATAAACACATTGTCACAATGAGCTGGTGTGATTATGTTCAAAATAATGTTCGTTTGTTTCATAAGTTTAGATTTTGAATAGTCATCCCAGTGAAACCACAGCACGCATAAAAAGTACTGCTTTAATATTTACAGAGAATGATTTTTAAATCTGTGCAACACATGAACTCCAGTGGTTTTTAGACACACACGGATATCAAGAACAAGCATATTAATCTCTACAATGGTGACAATCATCAAAATGCTTCTTGTTGCAATACATGAAAAACTCCCATAATGCACTGCAGTATGAATAATTATTTTCACCACTGTTGAGGATCACATGATAAATGTTCATGGCTAAATGCCTAAGCAGGATTTTTTTTTTCTTAATATTGAAGTATTATAGTGGTAATGTATAATGAAATATCACTCTTTTTTGAAAAATAATAAAGAAATTCAAATCAAGATCATACAATCATCAAAAGCATCGGATACCTGCTAGTTCAAGATTTGTTTCAGCATTGCACAAATGTTTTCTGTGAAACAGTAATGCATTTGCTTAGAAGCAGATTTATCTAAACTGTTAAAAGGCTCAAGAGCCCAACTGAAGCAAATACTGACCACAATTATGGTGGCAAAGTTTTTTTTTTTTCTTCCAATTGATTACATCCAAGGCTGTGCTTAAAGTCAGTTGTAGTTCTTGTGTTTCTCTTTTCTTCAGTGATGTTGATTGTTAAAAGTAGGTGTTCATCACTAATGCACAATCTTCATTTAATTAGTCAGTTAATTATCTCATTAACTTTAACTCTTTGAGGACTTGGGATTTAACTTGAGACTTGTTTGTGACTTGGAAGGAATGACTTGATTCCTCCTCTGGTGAAATCAGCTGCTGAGTTCATGGGTGGAATAAACATATGGCAGGACTTTTACTTTCTGACCCCTGGACTATCCACCTCTGGTCTATATTTAAATTCAAATAGCTCTTTTAGCTCTTTTAGAAACAAAGTCTGACATCTCTGAATTAAATATATTTGGTGGCTAAAGTTTAATACTTTTTATAAAAATGTTGTCTTCTAAAAGAGAATTAATAAATTTCCAGTAGCCATGAAGGCTGTTAAAATTACGAACTTCAGGAACTTTCCACACCAAATTCACACATAATCCACAAATCATATTAAAGAGCCAAACAAGGTTATTAAAACTCATACAGTCCAGCAGAGATCACTTAACTCAGGACATCCTACAATACAAACTCAATCAAACAAAAATAATGTTAAAACTCAGTCACCACCTTCTTTACCACACAAGGAAGAAACGGTTTGCCCTAAAAGTGAGATTTCCCTGATTATTTACTCACCCAAATACCATCCAGGATGTAGGTAACTTACCTGCTTCAGCCGAAGAGAAGTTAAGGTTTTGGAGGGAAATATTCCAGGATTTCGCTCTGTCTAATTCAAATACAGTAAATGATCTAAAACCCAAATTTAGGCCACTCCAATGGTTCCACGCGAGCCAGATGATGAATAGGGGTCTTCTCTATATAATAATCAGTCTTAAAAAAAAAAAAAACCTTTTTAATTATAAACACTTAATTTTGGTCCAGCTCTGTAATGTGCCACGAGACGGTTGAACAAACGCTCTTATATATTGTCATTTTCATTCATACTGGACACTAGAGGGCACACTCACACACAGAAAGTCCAGAACGGACTCATAAAAGCAATAACTTATGGTGTTCAGGAAACCACTTATATATGGACAAAGGCATCCTACGATCACTATAGCTGAATAAAAAGTTGAGTTTTGATTGATGAAACGTAAAGACGTTAAAACGCAATTGAGACAATAAACGCTAAATGTCATATTCTGCCTTATTTTGTTATGAAAAGCCTTATCAAATGTTAAAGTGGCTTTAAAAGCACATGCTGTTAAATTTTTTTAATACCTTTAATGTGAGAGGACATTGGAAATTTAACAGGAAAGAATTGGGTAAGAGAGGGGAGCAGGATATGGCAAAGTACCTCAAGACAGGAAGCAGACTTGAGTCGCCGTGAGCGCAGTTGCTGTATATGTCAACGTATATGTTGTATACAGTATGTCAACACACTAGCAGCGCCGACATGCTATTAAATTGTTTTGTTTACATTGTATAAAATCCATGATGACTTATGAACAAGTGTTTAAAGTACACAAACCAATCATAAAATGGGCATTAGGAAAATATAGGGGTTAAAATATTATAGAATACAAATTATTGGTTAGTGTTAGCCTTTAAAAGCAATAGATAAAAAATAAATAAAACCTGGCATTTAGGCAAATGTCAGAAAATAACTGGTATTACATTTGACATTTCTGTTTGGCCATTTGAAAGTGTGCGTTGCTCATATTTATAAAAGGGCTCACTTTTCACTTTCGCATTCGCACCAGCAGCAGCAGCAAATACTGATTCTCCAAGTTCTCTGTGATATGATTTATTTTTTTTTATTCATACATGGTTGCAAATGCCTATTCTTTATTGATAGATGCCTCAAAGACATTCATTTGTTGTAGTTCTGCTCAAAAGTTTGCAGAATATGCACAATTTTAATATTTTTAACAACAAAGGGGAATCATTAAAATTCCATGTTAATTTTTATCTGTCCTACTGTCTTGAAATATCACATTGGCTAACAGATGTTTGCATATAGTCCACAAGACAAAAATCACTAATGAATTTATATAATAATAATAATAATAATAATAATAATAATAATAAATAGTTAAATTTTAATCTTAATAGTATAGTGGTTCCAAATGAACACCAAGCATTATTAAACACCGGTGGTTTTACTGTGAGGATGTGCCTTTGTTCACATCATAGCTGAGATGAGCAACTAAATGCCAATGAAATACAGCTGGTTTCTGTCTGGAAAGCTCTGGGTCAGAAGTATATGGGACACTTAAAGAGACCTGAAGCACAAGCCAGCAACATCAAACTGAAGCTCTCACCTGCACATCCACTGAAGCTAAGCAGGGTTGAGCCTGGTCAGTACCTGGACAGATGACCTTCTGGGAAGACCAGGCCGCTGCTGGAAGAGGTGTTAGTGAAACCAGCAGGAGGCGCTGTTTATCCTGCTGTCTGATTGGGCCACCATAAACTGTACTGTAGAAAGGTTTCATATAAATACCAGTCTTTCTCGGAAAGAGCGGGGAAACCCTGGTGTAAAAAAAAAATCCCCTACATTACATCCCATCACATAAACACTACTCCATCCAAAATCCCCCCCCAGCCCCAACGATCACAGGCAGTTAGTTAGTTTCACATTACAAGTCATTTAGTACTTTATTTATTTCTCACAACTTGTGTGGGACTGTCTAACAGGCTTTTAAGTGCAACATGATAGTCTGATAAAAAAAACGCTTTAAGGTCAAACACAAGCACACACTCATATTCTGAATTCACAGAATATGAATTCACATATGACACATATGAGTCTGTGGCTTTCATGCAAAACTAAGATTGCTTGGTTCAGTCATTTCAGTTAAATCACCTCTGTTAGGTGCAGTTTTGAGTGTATGAAAAAAAGCGGGGGAAATTTAAGGAAAGCTGCTATATTCTTTTATGCTGATTTTTGTCAAGGAACCCCCTCATTTAAAAAATAAAATAAAAATCTTGAAAAGAAAATGTTTATTCCGTATTAGCAGGAGTTCTTGAGTCTATTCTGTACAAATTCTGTTTAAGATTCTAACTGAACTTAATCAGATGCAGTGTGGTACCTTTATTCTTTGTACTTTGTACTTTTACTGTTCATTTTATTGCTCCATGGTATTTTATTTTTAATTTAATGGTGATTAGAGCTGCTCCATTGCAGCGGCTCAGTACTGTAATCAAAAGACATGTTCCTGTAATAATGCAGAGAGCCACTCATTATACAGTGTATGAGTATGTGCATACACACTGAATGCGGACCCTCACGTATGAGTAAAAACTGAAGTATATTTTGGCCTTTAATGCAAGCAAAACATTTGTACTGGTGCAGAATGGCAAAGACACATAGCACATTTCACACAGGCTGGTAGTTTCACTTTCACTTTAAATAAAGTCCTATACGCTTAAAGTTTAAAATAAATGTTGTTTATAGTAAATGTCCCTTTATTTTTGCTTTGTTTTATATTTACAGTTTAGTTTTAATCCAAATGTATGTGATCATGCAACAGAGAACAAACTCTCCAGTGATATCTGTATGGACATGTATTCATGCGACAAGCTTGCACATGTGTGCCACTGCACACTCAATCCACTCAGCATGCTTTGTGTATCAGCTCACACACATCAGCTATACAGGAATGAATACTGAATGTTTAACATTACCGTATATTAATTACAATCATATACTTAAAAGTTATCCTTAATTTCTAATTATTAAATTCTGCTCTCTGTTGTTCTGTTGTCTGAGTTTTCTGAACTCAGCTCTGTTTATATGCTGTGGTATCGTCTAACAGAATCTTAAAGTAAATAATTTTTAATCAGTGAAGAAATAAGGCATATTAAATTGCTTAAGACAATTTAATATTATTTTAAGTGCTGATTGTTAAATATATTGCTCAGCATGGGATAGAGAAGGTGAATGTCCCCTTTTCAATTAAAAAATGTTACCAAAATGCCTAAAAACAAAAGAGGGAAAATTTGCTAATACACTTCAAGCTCTTTTTGCCTCACACAAGGTAACTAAGAAAAGATTAGAAGAAATAAAAACAAAAAAACAAGTTGTTAAACTCTCAAGTCAGCGTCAGTCTCATGTCAAGAAATTGCAAGGCTGAAGAAATAATTTTGAAAGAACAGTGAAATTGAAACCAGAACTTTCAAAGTCTGAATCAGAGACTTGGCACTGTTGAATGGAAATAAGGAAGAACCCATTCACACCTTCTCAGACACAGCACTGCATGAACAAAACGACTGTAGCTCATTCACAAACAGATGCTGATGTGAATTTGAGGAATTGTTTTATGATAGTAATGGCATAAATGGCATTTATGGGTTTGGTCTCGTACTCTATCGCATACCTGGTCAGTAGGCATGGGCCGGTATGAGATTTTGACGGTATGATAACCTTATCACGGTAAGGATACCATGATATATCTAAATATATCACGGTATTGTTGTTACAGCTCTGAAATGTGTTATTTTTAAATGTTTGGGTAAAAAAAAACTTTTTTTCCCACTGGACACAATATATTTTGTTTTTGAGCAACATACAGAACATTAGAAACAGTAGAATTAGTTAATTTTTTTCTTTAATTTGTTTTCTAAAAAGAAAAAATTAAAGACTGACATCTTTATTTAACCTAAATCTGTAATTACAGTTATTTAACGCTGAATGTGAAGTGTACCCGGGTCTTAAGTTCGGCCATCCTACACACACGTGACTGACCGCTCGCTCGCACCAACAGGAGGAGGAGGGGTCAGTATTACTCTCTACACTGCACTCAGCCTGAAGGATTCCTACTCTTTCAGTCATTTCGGAGACATGGAAAACAGCGCATACCACAGGAATGGTATAATGGAAAATATTAGTAGTTTTGAAACGCGGTATACCTTGAAACCGGTAATCGGCCCATGCCTACTTGTCAGTGTCATGTGCTTGCTTAGACCTTTGTTGTGTTAAACAGTAAAGTGTGTTCAAGTGCTAGCAAAAGACAGTGTAAAGAAATACTCTTTGAGAGAAGCAGTTAAATCAGCGGAAGTTAAAAGCAGATCGTAAGTGTATTTATTTCTTGTCTCATTAGTGTTTAGCGCAGTTGTCGTTGCTAGGAAACGCTTGTTTGTTTACTGTGTTGAGACGTGCTGCGTTTGGTCTCGTACTCTATCGCATACGTTGTCAGTGTCGTGCGCTTGCTTAGACCTTTGTTGTGATAAACAGTAAAGTGTGTTCAGCTGAATTCAATTTCGGTTTTGTCTGACGGGTATAAAAAAGGTTAGTAAACTGCGGCAGCCCTCCTGTTAAGCCCTTCTCGTGTGAAGACCGAAGAGTGTAAAAACCATCAACTCTACCGTGTGACTCCACCAGGCAGGGACACCGGCAAGGGATATAAGTATTGTTTTGATTAATCCTTTTTCCTACTACTTGTTTCACTTCTGTTTCAGTTTTTGTAACCAAATCTTACTATGTGTTTCCAGATCCCTACTATCACTGACACTCGCAAACCACGCATCACACAATGTAGGCAGCACAATCCTAACAACCTGCACACTTTGCCTATGTCTGCTAATACACTACTTTCTTTTTTCTATTGGTCTCTGGAATTGCCAGTCTGCTGTAAACAAAGCTGATTTCATTACTTCTATTATTAGTCATTCAAAGCTAAATCTCATGGCCCTGACAGAGACCTGGATCAAACCTGAGGACACTGTTACACCTGCAGCACTCTTCAATAATTTCTCATTTTCCCACTCTCCCCGTTTGACTGGAAGAGGTGGAAGTACTGGTCTGCTCATCTCTAATGATTGGAAATGTAATAATTTATCATCTTTGGGTATCAACAGCTCCCTTGAATCTCATTCAGTTACTGTTACCTACCCTCTTAAAATCCATTTTGTAGTTGTCTATCGACCCCCAGGACCACTAGGTAACTTTTTGGATGAATTAGATGTGCTGCTCTCAACCTTTCCCTGAGGATGGTACTCCCCTAGTTATGCTTGGAGACTTCAGCATCCACCTAGATAAACCTCTGTCTGCAGACTTCCACACTCTGCTTGCCTCTTTTGATCTCGAGAGACTGTTAACTACTGCTTCTTACAAATCAGGCAACCAACTGGACCTTATTTACACACGACACTGCCCCACTGATCATGTACTGGTTACTCCACTGCACACCTCAGATCATTTCCTCCTCACTCTTAACCTCAACATGGTTCCTGACACATCACTTACCCCTCCACATGTCATCTTTCAACATAACCTACGCTCACTCTCACCCTCCCGGCTATCTGCTATGGTTTCATCTTCGCTTCCTTCCCCTAAACTGTTCACATCTTTTGATGCTAACAGTGCTACTGATACTTTCTGCTCCCCTCTTACATCTTGTTTAGACACTGTCTGCCCCTTGTCTTCCAGGCCAGCCCGTACCACCCCTTCAGCCCCTTGGTTATCTGATGTTCTACGCAAACATCGTTCTAAGCTTAGAGCTGCTGAAAGGGTGTGGCACAAATCCAAAAATACTACTGACCTTAATGTGTATCAGTCACTCCTCTGTTCCTTCTCTGCTAATGTCTCCACTGCTAAAAGGACATACTACCATAACAAAATTAACAATTCGTCTAACTCTCGCATGCTTTTTAAAACATTTTCCTCGCTCCTTTGTCCTCCTCCTCCCCCTCCTGCATTAAATCTAATAGCTGATGACTTTGCCACGTTTTTCATTAATAAAATTAAATACATCAGTGCACAATTTTCCACACCACAATCCATCAAGCACATCTCACCAGCAAACATACACTCATTCACATCCTTCTCTTCACTCTCTGAGGCAGAAGTCTCCAAACTCATCCTTTCTAATCATCCTACTACTTGTCCGCTTGATCCTATTCCATCTCATCTCCTTCAAGCCATTTCTCCTGCAGTTGTACCTGCACTCACTCACATCATTAACATATCCCTCCACACTGGTGTTTTTCCCTCAACATTTAGACAGGTTCGTATAACTCCACTACTTAAGAAACCCACCCTCAACCCAATTCTTTTAGAGAACTACAGACCAGTTTCCCTTCTTCCTTTCATTGCAAAAACACTTGAACGAGCTGTGTTCAACCAAGTCTCTGCCTTTCTCACACAGAACAACCTCCTTGACAGCAACCAATCTGGCTTCAGAAGTGGACATTCAACTGAGACTGCCTTGCACTCAGTTGTTGAAGCCCTAAGACTGGCAAGAGCAGAATCCAAATCTTCAATACTTTTCTAGCTTGATCTGTCCACTGCTTTCGACACTGTTAACCACCAAATCCTCCTGTCAATTTCTCAACTGCAAGGTAATGCACTTCTGTGGGCAGATTCAATTTGGACTCAGAATAACCCAGTTATCCAGTCTTATTCCAGCTTCATCGACCATTTCCGAGAAGTTTTTGGCAGACCAGCTTGGGACTCGTCTATTGGTAAGAAGCTGTATAACCTTAAACAGGGAAAAATGTCTGTCAATGAATATCCTCTTCAGTTCAGGACACCAGTGGATGGAACGAACAGGCCTTGCTGACTACCTACCGTCAGGGATTGGAACCTCGAGTGCGGTTCCATCTCGCTGCATACGAGAATACCATCGGGCTTGAACGGTTCATTCAACTCTCCATACGCTTCGCCACCCGTATGCAGTCGTGCCTAGAAGAGCAGCAGGGCCAGGGGTATCCCAACTCGCCACTCTGCCGACCAGAGGCCGTCAGCTCCCCAGAACCAGCCAACGAACCCATGCTAGTCGACTCCTATCGACTCACGGCGGCTGAAAGACAAAGACGGCTGGCCCAGAATCTATGCCTCTACTGTGCATCCCCGGGGCATATCATCTCTGTATGCCCTGTCCGTCCTCCTCGTCCCATGGTGAGTGCCATTCTCCCTTCGAAGTATCAAATGAAACCCCTCACCACTGTTGTGACTCTTACTGCCGCTGACATCTCTCTTCCAGTTTCTGCCCTCCTCGATGCTGGGTCAGCCGGCAACGTTATCTCAGGCGCCCTCTGCCGTCACCTCAAACTCACTACCACGGCAACACCGTCAGCCTACCAGGTCCACACAATAACCGGAAGGCTGTTGAGTAGAAGATGTGTGCGTCATAGTGTGGGTCCCATTACTCTCCTAACCGGACTACTCCACCAAGAGGAGATCCACCTGCTGGTTCTGGAGGAGTCCACCGCTGACGTCATCCTAGGGTGCCCATGGTTGGAGCAGCATAACCCTGTCATCTCGTGGAAGACGGGCGAAGTCCTGAAGTGGGGCGACTCCTGTTTCCAGAGCTGCATCACCGGTTGTCCTGTCCCAGCCAAACCTACCCCTGCACCTCTTGCAGTTTGTACTACCTCAATTGAGAGCCCGGTGGAGAACCAATCCATCTCCATCCCAGCATGCTACACCCCCTTCAGTGACGTATTCTGCCCCAAACGGGCTTCCAAGCTGCCTCCACACCGGCCGTGGGACTGTGCCATCGATCTGCTTCCGGGTGAACCAGTGCCTAAAGGAAGGATCTACCCCCTTTCCATTCCGGAGGAGAAGGCCATGGAGGAGTACATCAAGGAGGCGCTGGCCCAGGGTTACATTCGTCCATCTACCTCCCCTGCTGCTTCGAGTTTCTTCTTCGTTGAAAAGAAGGACGGAGGCTTACGACCCTGTATCAATTATCGGGCTCTTAACAACATAACTGTCAAGTTCCGATACCCACTTCCCCTCGTCCCAGCTGCCCTGGAACATCTCCGTGGTGCCACTGTCTTCACCAAGTTGGACCTCCGCAGCGCCTACAACCTCATCCGGATACGAGAGGGGGACGAGTGGAAAACAGCCTTCATCACCCCTACTGGCCACTATGAGTACTGCGTGATGCCGTATGGACTTGTTAACGCCCCCTCCGTCTTCCAGGATTTCATCCATGAGGTGCTCCGGGAGTTCCTCCATAATTTCGTCCTCGTCTACATTGATGATATCCTCATTTACTCCCGGAGCCTACCGGAACATCGTCGCCAAGTTGCGGAGGTCCTGCAATGCCTGAGGGCCTTTCAGCTCTACCTCAAGGCTGAGAAATGCTCCTTCCATCAGCCCTCAGTGCAGTTCCTTGGTTACAACATCAACAGCAGTGGCATCCGGACGTTTCATCCAAATCCTCTCTTGGACTCCAGCCGCCACAGAGGCCTTCAACTCCCTCAAGAAAGCATTTACGACCGCTCCACTCCTGGTCCATCCTGACCCCAACAGACCCTTCGTCGTTGAAGTCGACGCCTCTACTACCGGAGTGGGAGCGTTCTTATCTCAGCAGCAGGGGAATCCCAGTCGCCTCCACCCATGTGCCTTCTTCTCCCGGAAGCTCAACCTGGCTGAGGTAAATTATGACATCAACAACCGTGAGCTGTTGGCCATCAAGTTGGCCCTGGAAGAATGGAGGCATTGGCTGGAGGGAGCCAAACACCCCTTTCTGGTTCTCACTGACCACAAGAACCTTGAGTATCTTCGGGTCGCCAAGAGGCTAAATCCAAGATAAGCCCGCTGGGCGCTATTCTTCACCCGCTTCCATTATACCATCTCGTATCGCCCAGGGGCTAAGAAGGTGAAGGCTGATGCCCTGTCCTGGTGTCACGCCCCTGAAGAAAACCTAGAAGAACTGGAAACCATACTCCCAGAAAAAGTCATCATCAGCCCCATTACCTGGTCTGCCGAGACTCTTCCTCCATCCGATCCGGCTACCAACACCCCGCCGGGTTGCCCACCGGGACACCAGTACATCCCCAGGACACGGCGCACTCCACTCATTCACTCCGCTCACACATCTCTTGGCACTGGTCACCTGGGGGTCAATGAAACCCTCTCGTTGCTAAGGGAACGCTTCTGGTGGCCCAACATGGCCTCTGACATCAGAAGGTACGTGAACGGATGTACAGACTGCGCCATCTCTAAAAGCCCACGCCATCTACCATCAGGCAAGCTCCATCCTCTGCCCGTCCCTAATCACCCGTGGTCATACCTAGGGGTGGATTTTATTACTGATCTTCCTCCCTCTGATAATAATACCTGCATTCTTGTCATAGTGGACAGATTTTCTAAGTCATGTCATCTTCTCCCCCTGAAAGGTCTGCCCACGGCCATGGAAATGGCCGAGTTACTATTTAACCATGTCTTCAGGTACTTCGGCATCCCAGAAGACATCGTCTCAGACAGAGGTCCTCAGTTCATCTCCCGGGTATGGAAAGCATTCCATTCGCTCCTAGGTGTGGCCATCAGTCTGTCCTCTGGATACCATCCACAATCTAACGGGCAGACGGAGAGGAAGGTTCAGGAGATTGGACGCTTCCTCCGTACCTTCTGTCACGGCCACCAGAACTCCTGGAACCAGTTCCTAGGGTGGGCCGAGTACGCACAGAACTCCCTGCGACAACCTACCACCGGACTCATTCCATTCCAGTGCGTGCTCGGCTACCAACCTCCACTCTTCCCCTGGTCAGGAGAACCCTCGGATGTCCCCGCCATCGACTACTGGTTTCTGGAGAGCGAGAGGGTCTGGGACGCGGCCCACCACCAACTCCAACGGGCCCTACGCAGGCGCAGGATGACAGCCGACCTTTGCCGATCCGAGGCTCCGGCATACCAACCCGGTCAGAAGGTCTGGCTGTCCACCCGGGACATCCGCCTGCGCCTGCCCTGCCGCAAGCTAAGTCCCAGATTCATTGGCCCATTCACCATCCTTGAGCAGATCAATGCGGTCCCTTACAAACTCCAATTACCACCTGAGTACCGGATTCACCCCACTTTCCATGTGTCTCTCCTTAAGCCTCACCATCCCTCTGTTTCTCCCTCCACAGAACCTGGCGAAGCCGAAGCCCTCCCTCCACTCCTCCTTGAAAACGGTGCTGCCTAGGAAGTAAGAGACATCCTGGACTCCTGGCGGTGTGGTGGACAACTTGAATACCTAGTGGACTGGGAGGGATATGGTCCAGAGGAATGTTCATGGGTCCCACGCAACGACATCCTGGATCCGAACTTACTAAACACCTTCCACTCCAGTCATCCTAACAGGCCAGCTGCCAGAGTAAGAGGACGTCCACCACGTCGTCGGGGTCCTCGGCCCTCAGGAGTGGGCCGTGGGGAGGGGGGTACTGTTACAGACACGCCAGGTTCCACCTCCATTCAATCACAGCGCACGCCCTCACCTGAGTACTGAGCACTTCCACCTGACCCTCATCAACAGTCAATCACCTCTGCACTACAAATACCACACACACGCACTCAGTCAGCGTCCAGTCTCGTTCGCAACAAGGTCTTACCTTTATGCTAACTCTAAGGACTAACTCTATCTCTACTTACCTCTCTCCAGCGATCTCCAGAAGTTCCCAGCCATCTCCGTGCGTGTGTGTGGTACACCTCCCTACCTTGACATCTCTACCCCTCTACTACGGATCCATTCATCACTGCCAGTCTCCATAACACTTTTCCCAGCACTACTCGCTCCTCTGCTTGTGCCTGAATAAATGTCTTTCTGTTATCCTCAGCTTCCTGGGTATTTCGTAACATCTATCTGTTTTCTTTTCATTTATTATACAATTAACAAAATAAAAAAAAAGACCTCTAACACTAACTTGCTCTATTCTTTTTCTATTCTATCTGTTTTATTTTTATTTATTATATTATTTAAAAGCCCTTGCTATGTGTACTGTGTTTAAGCTAACTGAGACTTGTTATAGCACCTGTATATCATTGCTCTTTTGTTGATTTTGATTGCTTCCATTGTCCTCATTTGTAAGTCGCTTTGGCTAAAAGCGTCTGCTAAATGCCCAGATAGCAACATATTGTCGGCCCAGATCTGGCCCACATCTGGCACATGTGGAATGATGATCTGGCCCACATGTAGCGTGGAATGATGGCACTTGGGCGGACTGCTCCTGTTCGCCAGATCTGGGCCACAAGCAGGCCATAACAATGCCACATGTCAGCCAAGAGCTAAGAAATAAACCACACTGGATCTTATCTGAGCCACAAAATATTCATATGTTATTTATAGAGTCCTCTCAGCTTGTCTAAGCTTGTTTACAAGCAAAATCACTGAAGGAAAGAAGAGGACAGAAAAAAAGAAATGAACAGAAACACAACAACTGACTGCCACAGCCTTGGATGAATTCAGCTGAAGATAAAATACATTAAATCTCTGAAGAGCTCAGCAGAGGTGGATTAAACAGCTCCACAAACAGCATTTCCAGCTTCACTTATTACTAACCAGACTGACTATATTTATGTTAGAGGTCTACAGAAGTTCTTACTGAGAATTAACAGGGTTTAAATCTAATGTTTGTTTCATTTGAAGTAACCATAATGGTGATTCGTGTTTCCATTAGCTGGGCTCTTAACTCTTATTACAGCTAATTCATTTTTATTGGTTGCTGTAATGGTGTATTTATCAAATACATTTGCAGTAACAAAGTATGCATGCTGGGTACCACAGTACAAAACTCCCAGCATGCATCACAGCATTAATAAATTATGCAGCTGAATTATCCTATTATTTACTGTAATTCTAACTTTGTTTTATACATTTATTTAATATTTTTGCTGTTTTGTTGTTGGGTCTATTAGTAGCTTTTTGTGATGTCCAGAATTGATCCGATTAGTTGAATATTTTGTCACCATTGTTGAGATTCATATGCTGATTGCTGATATCTGTGTATGTCAGTGCTGTTCAATTTTCTGTGTACTTTTAAACTGACATTTTAACTCAAAATTGCTGTAACACAGGATTTGTAATGCAAAAGCATTACATTTCAGTTTCAGGATTCAAAAGACTTCAGATAATCATGCTGTTTACTGCAAATGTGTCAAACACACTTGCACAGCAGCCAAAGAAAACAAAAGATTAATAATAAGAGTTAAGAGCCCAGCTAATGGAAACACGAATCACCATTATGGTGACTTCAAATGAAACAAACATTAAATTTAAACCCGTTAATTCTCAATAAGAACTTCTGTAGACCTCTAACAGAAAGTCAGTCTGGTTAGTAATATGTGAAGCTGGTGATGCTGTTTGTGGGGTTGTTTTATCCTCCTCTGCTGAGATCTTCAGAGATTTAATGTCTTTTATCTTCAGTTGATTTCATTGATTTCATCAGTTGTTGTGTTTCTGTTCATCTCTTTTTTTCTGTCCTCTTCTTTCCTTCAGTGATTTTGCTTGTAAACAAGCTTAGACAAGCTGAGAGGACTCTATAAATAACATATTTTGTGGCTCAGATAAAATCCAGTGTGGTTTATTTCTTAGCTCTTGGCTGACATGTGGCATTGTTATGGCCTGCTTGTGGCCCAGATCTGGCAAACAGGAGCGGTCCGCCCAAGTGCCATCATTCCACGCTACATGTGGGACAGATCATCATTCCACATGTGCCAGATGTGGGCCAGATCTGGGCCGACAATATGTTGCTATCTGGGTGACTAAATGTAAATATTTATATTTAAATTTAATGTATGAGAAATATTTTAATGGCATTCTGTGATAAAATTTCTGTAATTTTGACATTTTGAATGTAAGAAGGGGTAAGAAGGGCTGCCTCTTGTTTTTGATCTTGTTTCAAACATAAGCACTGAGATAAGCTTTGGACTATTAGAACTAGTGGAGCCAGGGGACTTCCTCAAGAAAAATTACTTAAAGAACAGGGTGATCATCAAAACCAGAAATTCAAGTTGTCCAAGTCCAAGTAAAAAAAGAATGGATGATAGAAAAGAAAAACAAGGAGAGATAAATCCATTTCAGAGTTTATGTAAAGCAGTCCAGCGAGATGGAAAACAAGTGGGCAAAGGACATACCCACACTAAGAAATGCACACAGACACAGAAAAATAGAAAGAGACAAATATATGCATACTCAAATACAGAAGAAAAAAAAATACCTATTGAATGCACATGTGGATTAAGGATATCCACACTGAGAAAGGGACAAAACATACAGTACAGACCAAAAGTTTGGAAACATTACTATTTTTAATGTTTTTGAAAGAAGTTTCTTCTGTTCATCAAGCCTGCATTTATTTGATCAAAAATACAGAAAAAACAGTAATATTGTGAAATATTATTACAACTTAAAATAATAGTTTTCTATTTTGAAAATAATTTATTCCTGTGATGCAAAGCTGAATTTTCAGCATCATTACTTCAGCCTTCAGTGTCACATGTACCATCTAGTCTATCACATGATCATTTAGAAATCATTCTAATATTCTGATTTATTATGAGTGCTGGAAACAGTTCTGCTGTCTAATATATTTGATGAATAAAAGGTTAAAAAGAACTGCATTTATTCAAAAAAAAAAATTCTAATAATATATATTCTAATAATATATTTTCTTTACTATCACTTTTTATCAATTTAACACATCCTTGCTGAATAAAAGTATTGATTTTATTTAAAAAAAAGAAAGAAAAAAAAATACTGACCCCAAATTACTGACCAGTAGTGTATATAGTTATTACAAAATATTTATATTTTAAAAACATAGCTTCTTTTTTTTTTTTCTTTTTTTTTTTACTTTTTATTCATCAAAGTATCCTAAAAAAGTATCACATGTTCTGAAAAAATATTAAGCAGCAGAACTGTTTCCAACTTTGATAATGAATCATCATATTAGAATGATTTCTAAAGGATCATGTGATAATGATCCTAAAAATTCAGCTTTGCATCACAGAAATAAATGATAATTTAAAGTATAATAAATTTAAAAACAATTATTTTAAATTGTAATAATATATCACAATATTACAGTTTTTTTCTGTATTTTTGATCAAATAAATGCAGGCTTGATGAGCAGAAGAAACTTCTTTCAAAAACATTAAAAATTGTAATGTTTCCAAACTTTTGGTCTGTACTGTACATGACAAAAAAGAAAACAATGCGCATACACAAACACACCCACAAAAACACACACTATGTTGCCTGCTGATTGATGTTTTGCTCCTTTGACATTTTGTCTATGCTTGGGACAACCTAAGACAGGGCTTCACCAACACTAGGCACCTGCCCAAGAACAGAGGTGTAATCTCTGCAACGGTAGTGAATGTGATGCTTCTTTTTGGCCAAGAGGGGGAACTGTAAGAAACTAGGCTGCCCCGACACAGATTCCACTCAACAATTGATTGTTTATTTCTTAAAATGGCTTATTTTTTATAGAGAAGATGAAAGTCAACAGTTATGGTGTTTCTAGATCATTTGGGATGATCACATCCTGAGCTAGTAGTGATCAGTTGTAGAATGAGAATGGGTGTGAACCACCTCAGACAATTAGGTGTCAGAACTTCATTAACATACAGACCACAGCTGTTACAACAGAGCAATTTCATTTACATTAAGGGTAGACAGCTGTAACTGTACAAAAGGTTTGAATTTAGGATGTTCTGGGTTCATTCTGACTCCGTTGAACCCAAAGTACTACATGTACTTTGTCACTGCTATGCTGAAATAAATGTCTTCATCAAGATCTTCAGCACCCTCATCATTTTATTTTTTTATATTTTTTTACAGATACTTGCATTGCCTTAGCCATTGAATGAGCATCTGGATGCAGTCTTAATGTTTTGTTGGTTCAGAAGTGGTAAAGTTGCAGTCAGGTTGTTCCCGGTTGAGTGAAGAATGATGAACTTCAGCAAAGTTATTCTGACCCAGAAAGATGAGTCTTCAGGAATTCTCTCTCCCGAGTGTAAAGCTCGAACCATGGGTCACTGCGGCTCCTGGGAAAACTGACTGAGGCTGACTAAAATAGTGGCCTTAACGTCTACAGAGGTCACACTTCCTGGTGTTGGCTTGACCAATGCAAAGGTGTAATTTTGAATGGAGAAAAAAAAAGTTTCACTGCAAAATCAAATTTGCAATTATCCCATTAACTGCAGCCTGGAGATCTCCAAATACAGGTGGAAACTCAAAAACAGGGTACAGCTTCATCCCACTGACAGACAGACACATGAAACACATGCATGATTTCCCCCAAACCAGTTTAGCACAAACTCTGCCAACCGGTGATTCTAAAGATTTCACTGGTCATGTCAATCTCATTGCTGATTTCTCACAAAATGCTACAGCAAATACTAATCATACCCTACCCTACCCTACCCCACCTTCACCCATCCGTAACCTCTCATCCCCTCAAATTTGAAGCTTTGAGTCCCCACTGAGATATAAGCTGATACTACAGCTGGTTTTCCGTTTTCACCTTAACAATGTGTCAACACTAAGTGAAACCGAAACATGAATTTATATTGAATAAAAAATGTTTTTAAAAAAAGGTAAGGACTTTACCTCTTTTTAAAAAAACCACCACACACCACCCATAGGTGAATATATGACAATATTGGAGTTCAGTATAACATAGAGGGAAAACTGTATACACAACAGAGTAGGCCTACGGTTTCAAATAAAGGTTAACAGAACTACAAATCATTCTGCAGTGTGGGAAAGCAGCTCAACAGGAAGCTGTGGTTACTACAGTTAACTGTCTGTTTAACTGACAAACTTTATGTCTAATCCACTGTGCCACTATGTCTCTGTTTTTAACTCCTCCTCTGACTATGCTAATGTTTTTTATAGTTCAAATCATTTATAAAAAATGCATATGCTTTTTTTATTGACAGGATTTAAGAAAGTTCCATATTATGTTCCATCTTTTAGTGACAGTTTTTCAGAAAGTGAAAAACTGTCACTGTTTGTCACTGTGATCACACATCAAATTATAGACATCTGTGTGTATTTTATAAGCTATAAATGTATTGTTTTACTACTGTAGTACATGTGTATTTAAATATCTGAAACCTAAAATAAGGATTATATGGCTGAAAACACTGAATAGTTGTAATAATATTACATGCGCTCAGTGTCTCTCTTGTGAGACACTGACATAGCTGTAGGAACATATTTTATCTGGGTGGTGGTGAGGGGGGCGGGGCTTGATGTTGCAGGACAAGGGCACGATGGGGGATTTTAGACAAAATCCTAATATTAAACAGCCCAAACACTTATATACTGTAGATGAACATACAAATGAATGAAGACAGAGTTATGTGAGAACCAATTTATATTTGTGCTTTTGTAATTTTAGTTCAAGAATTGTTTTTCTTTAATTTTTCTATTATTTAAGGAGATTTTACTAAATATTAACATCGTTGATACGCCGAACGTTTGGTCAGTGTGCATGCTTGCTGATTGAATTCTGCACTTTGGCGAGTTCTCTCACAGCCATTAGCATGGAAGAATCTAGGAACATAAACAATTTGTCACAGAGCAAACAATATCTAGTGTACAGTGCAAGTAGTACAAGGGTACTACACAGCAAAATCCCCAGTGTTAATTTAACACTCTGAGTGTGGACTCATATAAACACCGAAGTAGTGTTAAAAGTAACACTGAAGCAGTGTTGAAGTTAATGAGATAATTAGGTGTTTGATTGAGTGATGATTGACTATTATTGAAGACACCTGATTTTAACAAGCAGAATCACTAAACGAGAAAAACGCAATTTGTGTGTCACCATTATAGTGGTCAGTATTAGCTTTAGTTGGGATCTTGACCCTTAAGTGGTTAACTTTAGGTTTTGTGTGGCTGTGGGAACTGAGTTATAACAGACAAACAAACCAGAGGAAATGTGGTCATGTGTTGTTGGTTGTGTTTTGGGTTTGAATACTTGAGTTGGATTGTCTTTATTTATTACATAAGTTAAATGGAAAATACAAGAACTTGCATTTTGGCCTAATCAGACAGATGTTTTTAAAAGTTACAGCTACATAATAAGTAAGTTTTTATTTAGACACACAGACATCAAGAATCAGCGTGAGCATCACAACAATGGTGACCATCAAAAAAGCATGTTATAGCCAATAAAAACTCATCATTTTTGCTGTTTTTATGTGACTTTTTAGTATTTAGTTTTGTGATGTTCAGAGTTGATCTGTTTATCTGAATATGCTGTTTGTCACCGTTGTTGAGATTCATACACTGATTCTTGATGTCTGTGTGTGCCTAAAACAATAAATCTTGAAAAAGAAATCAGAACAGTTTGCAAGGGACCCTTACAAAATGTATATCAGATACAGACTTTTTCACTGTGGTATTGAAAGTTGTTATATTCAATCAAGAAAATATAACTCAGAGAAAAGACTCTGAATGAGTTCAATGATTCAATGATAACTCAGTTATATCAGCCAAACAAAATTTAATGTTAAAAATTCAAGGATCAAGATCCCAACTAAAGCAAACACTCACCACTATAATGGTGACACACAAACTGTGTTTTTCTCGTTTAGTGATTCTGCTTGTTAACATCAGGTGTCTTCAATAATAGTCAATCATCACTCAATCAAACACCTAATTATGTCATTAACTTTAACACTGCTTCAGTGTTACTTTTAACACTACTTCGGTGTTTATATGAGTCCACACTCAGAGTGTTAAATTAACACTGGGGATTTTGCTGTGTACCATGATCAAGATCCAGAAACATAGTAAGGACTAGAGCCCGACTGATATGGTTTTTTTGGGGGCCGATGCCGATACTGATATTAGGGAGTAAAAAAAGACAAATACCGATATATCGGCCGATATTCTTTATGTGAAGGCTATATTATAGTACATTAAAGTCAAAAGTTTGGACACACTTCCCATTCATGTGTCCAAACATTTGACTGGTACTGTATATAGAATACAGTATATAGAAGGGGTGACCAACTCCGGTCCAGGAGAGCTGCAGCCCTGCAGAGTTCAGCTCCAACCCTATTAAAAACTCACCTGCCTGTAGTTTCCTATTTAACTGACAGTGTGTCTACCTCCTGAACAGCGTTGGATAGATTGTTCCAGAGTTAGGAAAAGGATCTGCCGCCCACAGATTAAGGTCTACATAAGGTGAATTTGCTGCTTTAAGGAAATTGTCATTGAAAAAACCTAAGCTCTTTTATTCTACAAGATAAACTAGGAACACTTGTCACTTGAATGCTGTAGTTTAATGGAAAATAAGCTGAGATACAGTTTATAGACTAATGTTCCCATACCATACTTTTTCTTGTGAATGACCATAATTCAGAGTTTGACGCCTTCATGCAGAGTTAAACTGCAACACACCTGCCTGGAAGATTTCAGTGATCTTAGTGACCTTAACTGGCTGGTTTAGGTGTGTTTAATTAGGACTGCCATTGTGCTTCGGTTTATAAATGTTTATTGTAGAAACCATATTGATATTGAAGCACTAATAGGTATTAGATAAATAGATTAAATGAATAGATTTCATTTATGCTACAATCATAGTCAGAATGTTTTGTGTTGAGTAATTTAAGTTGACGTGACGTGACATACAGCCAAGTATGGTAACCCATACTCGGAATTCGTGCTCTGCTTTTAACCCATCCAAAGTGCACACACACAGCAGTGAACACACACACACTGTGAACACACACCCGGAGCAGTGGGTATCATTTATGCTGCGGCGGTTCGGTTGGGGGTTCGGTGCCTTGCTCAAGGGAACCTCCGTCGTAGTATTGAAGGTGGAGAGAGCGCTGTACATTCACTCCCCCCACCTACAATTCCTGCCGGCCCAAGACTCTAACTCACAACCCTTGGATTGCAAGTCCGACTCTCTAACCATTAGGCCACGACTTCCCCACGATTCCCCATTTAAAAGTGAATCATATTATTTTTAACATATTCACATTCCTGAATGTGACTGCATGTATAGCAACTGAAATTAATTTGCTCTTAGGTGACCTCGTGCTTTCTTTTTTATATTTCAGTGTACCCAAAAGAGGCAACAGCAGTGCTTGAAGTGGGCCGGTACGCACCGGTATGCAGTATCGGCACTTCTATATTTTAGTCTTTTGCATACTGCCACTTTTTTGTGTGCACTTCTGACATGTTGCTGATACTTAGAGTCAAACCGTCAGTGTCTGGGTGATTAGAAATGACACTATACAAATCACACTACCAGGAGGGGTCACCGCTCATCCTGACAAATCACCTGAATGAATTCAAGCGGAGTCCGTCTACCCCAGGGGTTTTCACCAGATCTCATGAAAGTATGTATCAATAGCAGAATTTCTTGTTTCTATTTGGCGTAGGCTACTACTATTTATACACAGAAATTGACTTTGCTGTGTGATACGCATTGGGTAGTATTAGGGGGTATAGATGCGTATAATATTCATGCAAAAACTGTGTGTTATATGCACATTTAACACATGCATATTATACGCCAAAGTCAATTTCAGCGTTTGAATAGCATGCCAAATAGAAACAGAAAATTTAATGAGATGCTCTCGAATAAGTACATTATAATGAAAACAATACAATGAAAAGAAGCAGATTTTTGCAATCACATAATTTTAAAATGGGTAAATCCCTGGAATGTCCTAGATTCCAGTAAGTGAAAGCATTCAAACAGTAAGCTCAAAACAGTGCTAATGAAGAGAATAGTGACTTGTATCCAGATGCCAGTAAATTATTATTTTCAGTATATATTTGGCTTAAAAGCAGGAGTGTTTTAAAATGAATGCTGGCTGAAGGTCTTTTAGATTATGTGGTGGTCAGAGGTTAGTGATTCAGAATGGATCCATATAGTAGTAACAGTCAGGTACAGTCAGGACCTGTGCTTATTTGTACTGAAAATGTTTATTTAATTATTGATTGACAGATTGTTGTGCTATACATTCATTGTTAACTATGAACATTAAAAAGTGAGTTCCGGCACATGTTTTTTTTCCACTTCAAGCACTGGGCAGCAGTCCTAATTATTTTAAAGTTTGTAGTGTTTTTGTCATTTTTGTCCCACTTTTATATATCCCCATTGTTTCAAATTTAGTCGCAGGTGCAAAAGTGAAATAAAACCAACATGACTTTGTAACTTTAACTTAATGCAGTTAGCACTGACACATCAACACTGACATTGGCCATGTTCACACAGCAGAAGAATACGGCTGTCAGTCCTGTATTTGAGTCCTTAATACGGTTACATCCACTCAAAAGATAAAAGCTGCTGTAGGTTAATCAGTGAGGTTTTTTTTAGGCGTTATTTTATTATGTATGCTTTACTGTTTCCATGGCGATGTGTCATGCTTGTCATGTGACACACCGCAGCCACAATAGCGCTGAATGACAGATATATCACTTTTATTTTGTGTTTCCTTTTTTATTAAAAAATATTCACAAATGTGTTCACTATATTATGAAATATCTGATATACCAATTTTCAAATATGTGACCCTGGAGCACAAAAACAGTCTTAAGTAGCACAAGTATATTTGTAGCAATAGCCAAAAATGCATTGTTCCGGTCAAAATTATCGATTTTTCTTTTATGCCAAAAATCTTTAGGATATTAAATATCATTTATTTAGTCATTTATCGGACGCTTTTATCCAAAGCGACTTACAAATAAGGACAACAGAATCAATTGTAGTATTAAAATAACTAAAAACAGATCCAAAACTAAAATCTAAAACTTTATAAATACTACCTATAGACATTTAAAAATAAAGAAATTAGATAAAAATGCAAAATACAAAATTTCAAAACTTAACATTTAAAAGAAAAAAAAAATAAAGCTAAAAACAATTAAAAATACTAAAGAACAAAAGGTATAAGAGTATAATAATGATTCTAACATAACACTAAGCCAAACACCAAAAAAAAACTACATATGTGTATGAACAAACCACACACACATACATATATATTGTGACACGTGTCCCGAGCTCTCATCAGCGTCGCCCTGGAAACCGAGCAGTCACACCTGCTCCTGCTCGTCACGGGCTGAGCGGCCACACCTGCGGATCATCAAGAGCTGCCTATTTAAGCACAGCAAACTCAACACAGAGTTGAGAGATGTCTCCAGGAGAGCCAACTAATCCTAACTGTCTGCCTTGCTTTCAGAGAGCAGTGTGTGACCGCCAGCCCCACCGCACACGGGAGAGCACAATGGACCCACAGCACACAGAGCCCAGAGGAAGCTGAGCACCCCGCACCGGACCACCTCATCTCACCGCCTTCTGCCACACTATTTATTAATAAAATCTGTCCTTCGGGGAACTCACCTGTACTTACTCGTCGTGTCCTTCTTCACCCCGCCACAATATATATACATACGCATTTATAAATTCTATATATATATATATATATACAGGGCTTGACATTAACACCCGCCAACCCGCCAAATGCGAGTGGATTTTGCTTGTGGCGGGTAACACAGTGACTCCAACTAGCCACTTTGGCGGGTTGAATAATTGGAGTGTTTTTAAAAGGCATCTGAAATAAGCCATATTGCAGTGTGACACTACGACACTACAACTCCCATGAGTATTACATGCACACTAGTGATCGCGGGTCAGGGTTTTTTCCAACCCGCGGGTCCCGCTTTTATGAAATTATTTGGCCCGCTCCAAAAATAAAGTAAAATTTCCTTACCCGCCCCAACCCGACCCGCAGGTTATGAGGCGGCCTATTATAATTCAGCTATCAAACTGCCCAGCTATTTCACTTCAGCACCGCATTTCACACACGCGCACGCAAATGAGGATTAGGGCATGTAGCCGGTGAAGTCTCTATCCACAAACAGGCGTACATCGTCTGCAGATATGAGGTATTTCATTGCACTTTATCAAGTAATCTGAACAGTCTATGTGTGTGCAATATATTAAGCGAGCCATCACTAACTGAGTTTAATGCCACAGTTATGTTAAAATGCATCTCCTTCTTGCTTCTGTGGCAATGCGTTGGGCTCGTCATGTGGCGCGCGGTCCGGAACGCTGTATGACTGATGCCTCAATTCAAATCAACTTTACTCCAAATATATGAACTTACCTGTTTTGAACAGCCTACTTTATATTTAACGTGTTTGTTTATGTCCAATATTAGTTTAAAACTGTTGGAATTTAAATCAAATCTACTATTGATTTTGACCTTTGACTGATTTTGCAGAACATTTAGACTGATTACTTCCATGCGCAAATACGGCAAATTTGTCACAGGACGCGCGATATTCCTGTAGCTGTGTTCCTGTAGCTCAAGTGGTAGAGCATTGCGTTAACAAGTGCAAGGTTGGGGGTTCGGTTCCCTGGGAGCACATGATAGGTAAAAATTGATAGCCTGAATGCACTGTAAGTCGCTTTGGATAAAAGCGTCTGCTAAATGCATACATTTGAAATTTGATTTGATATGACAGTTGCGTCTGACTATATATGAACTAGCTGTTTTAAATACAGTATTTGTATATTTAACGTTAGTTTATCAGTATGTTTGAAAGTATATTTTTTCAATTATTGGTGATTCCATAGGCTCTCTCTCGCACACCTGCGTTGTTTAAAACACCAAATAGTTATGATATGACAAGAACAAAGAGTCTCTCTCTTGCTCCACCCATGCACAATAATATCGTGTATCGTCGATCTGATCTGATTTGAAAAATGACCATATTGCCCAACACTACAACATATAAGAATATTTTTTGTTTTGTTTTTAATGACCCACCCCAACCCGCCCCGCAAATAAAGTGACAATTTCTTTACCCGCCCCAACCCGACCCGCGGGTTATGAGACGACCCTCGCATCACTTATGCACACAGTGTTGCCTTGCGCTTGCGCGCTAGTGACAGAAACGAAGAGACAGCTAGCTGCCCTGCTGGAGTTATGTCGTTGGAGCTATGTGGCGACATATAAAAGGTGTAACAAAACCCGGTGAGCAGACAAGAGAAAACCTGACGATGAAACCAAAAAGACAAAGAGACAAAGGAAAACAAAAGACTTTTCAACGAAAAGTGGAAGTCAGGTCGAGAATGGCTGGTATATGATATGAGAGTATATTCACAACAACAAAAATGTGGCTAGTATAAATGCTGTGTGGCTAGTAAGTTTGGAAAACCACTAGCCACATTGGCTAGTGAGCAAAAAAGTTAATGTCAAGCCCTGTATATATATATATATATATATATATATATATTTCCATTTAGTTTGTTGAAGTATTAAAATAACTCAAATGAAATAAAACTAAAACTTACTAAAGACCTATTCAGACATAAATTCAGACATAATTTAACTAAAATTCAAATAAATAACAAATACAAATAATACAAATCAAATGACAGTAGTTTATCATTAATTCTAAAAATAACACTGCTAAACACACATGCTAAAAAAAAAACTTACACATAGAAAGAAATGGTTATAAAAACTGAAACAGATGCTAAACAAGTAGGAAAGAGGAGAAATAAAAAGTGATACTTATCATGTTATTAGATCATGTTCCAAGAAGATATTTTGTAAATTTCCTACCGTAAATATATTAAAACTTATTTTTGATTAGTGATATATGCATTGCTAAGAACTTTATTTAGACAACTTTAAAGGCGATTTTCTCAATTTTTTTTTTTGCTCCCTTAGATTCAGATTCCAGATTTACAACACGTAAATACATCCTCTCCTCCCGAAAGACATTAAAGTAAGTTTCTGGTGAACTGGGAGAAGAGCAGAATAAAAAATTTTACTACCTACCTAATGTCTATATGAAATCAACAATACATGTCGTCAAATCATAGACATCGGTGTGCATTTTATAAACTATAACTGCATTGTTTTGCTAGTACTTATGTGTATTTATGTGTCTGAAACCTAAAATAAGCATAATAGTTGAAAACACTGACAACATGACAAGCCCTCAGTGCGTCTGTCTCCAGCAGGGGTTCAGATAAAAAATCGGCAGCTGGCAGCAGGAAGTGGCTGCCATTGACAGCCGGAAGGTAGGCGGGACCTGCCACTCGGTGGCAGCCAATCAGTATCGATCATCGTGGAAGCAACCAATCACATATAACTACAATAGCAGCCAAATGCTTCAGTAATGGAGGCGATTGACCGAGCGGTAAGTTCGGAAATTAGTGATCGGAGTAATGAATAATTTTTGCGTTGTAAGTTTAATTTTAATTGTTAAATCTTAGTGAACGACAGTGTAACTTTGCCTACTTTAGTTTAATTGTTCAATGTAATCTAATTAGTGGTAGAAACGTAGTTTGTGTACAATGTTACATCATGTATAATTGTTGATGTTAGTATGTTAAGGGGCTAACGTTAACTTCAAATATTACGTTTAACCTACCATTAAATATTAACATTTGTTAATGTGTTAACAGAGTCTGTTGAATAATAAAAAATGAATGTTGTTTGACTGGAATAATAGAAGATACACGTGCAACACTAACCATATATTTCTGTGAGTTTAGTCTTTCAGGAGATTGTCTGATATCCATTAACTTATTGATTCTTCTGTATCTATGTTCAGGATAACATACTGTATAATTCTGTTCCATGGGGGAAAAAAACTATTCTGTGTTCCGGTTTAAGTTCTAAGCATGTGAATGCAAAACACTTGGTTGTCTTTTTTTTTTTTTTTTTTTTTAAATCTATACAAAATATAATGGAACTGTTCATCATTGCTTATAACTTTTAGGCCTGGTTTCACAGACAGGGCTTGGATTAAGCCGTAGTTAAAATAGAACATCGAAGTAGCTTTTATAAGCATGCCTTAGAAGAAAAAAACATTACTGATGTGCATCTTGAGACAAAACCATGGCACTGACATATTTTTGTTTTGTTTTTAATGCCCAATAGTTGCCAGATGCTGTCCTGCCGGACATTATTCTTCACATGGTCCTGGAGGAGGGTGATGCTGCATTATTAAATCTGTCTTTGGTTTGTTCCAAATTCAGAAGTCTGGTGTATACAGAATCATTTCGAAAGAAGGCACACTTCTGCTGGCTTGACAGTATGTATTTATTTTGTTTTACATATTTGATTAGAGGTTTAAAATGGTGCCATACCATTCAATTTCTCAGTAGCCATGTCTGAATGTTTATCTTTGTAATAATGCTGTTTTTATGCTCCTCATCTCAATATACAGGTGTAACAAAATGGAGAACTAGTCTGAGCCACGCCAGGGATTCTTCAAAATGTACACACTGCAGCCCTGCAGACACTGCCATGAGGTTTACAAGTACTGCTTACCAGGTGTGCAAATTAAGCATGAAAATGTGATCACTGCTAGATACATGATGACAAAATGCAATGGGAATAATCATTAATATGGCTGTGCATGCATGTCTACTGTTAATAAAACAATTTAGGTATTAATGTCACCATTTTCTTATGAATAATAAAATGCAGTAGCTAGAGTTCTTACTAGAACCAGGAAGTATGATCATATTAGCCCGGTCCTGTCAACACTGCACTGGCTCCCTATTAAACATCTTATAGATTTTAAAATCTTAAATTATATTAGTCTGTTTCTCTCTTATTCCGAGGTCACCGTAGCCACCAGATCCAGTCTGTATCCAGATCAGAGGGTCACTGCAGTCACCCGGATCCAGTACGTATCCAGACCAGAAAAGACCTCTACAGCCCTGAAAGACAGCGGAGACCAGGACAACTAGATGAGCCCCAGATACAGATCCCCTGTAAAGACCTTGTCTCAGACGACCACCGGGACAAGACCACAGGAAACAGATGATTCTTCTGCACAATCTGACTTTGCTGCAGCCTGGAATTGAACTGCTGGTTTCGTCTGGCCAGAGGAGAACTGGTCCCCGACTGAGCCTGGTTTCTCCCAAGGTTTTTTCTTCATTCTGTCACTGATGGAGTTTTGGTTCCTTGCCGCTGTTGCCTCTGGCTTGCTTAGTTGGGAACACTTTATTTACTGCAATATCGTTGACTTGATTGCAAATTATTGCACAGATACGATTTAAACTGAACTGAGCTGCATGATGACATCACTGAATTCAATGATGAACTGCCTTTAACTAAAAAATGAGTGTTTACTATTGTCCTTCTGCATTATTGACACAATATTTTCCTGTTTAATACTGTTCAGTTGCTTTGACACAATCTATATTATTAAAAGCACAATATAAATAAACGAGAGTTGACTTGACTATGTTGGAAGAGGAAAACGAGGAGAGATGCACACCCATCCAGGGTTTTGCAGTGATTGGTGCAAGATGCTGGAGGAGTAACTCTGTATAACTCATCAGTTCTGATCTGAGAGTCTTGCAAATATCTCAGGATTGTTGTTAGTGATTCTGATTGATATTTCCGTCTGCTTGCTTACTGAATGTATTTTATACTGTTTACATTGTATAGCACTGACTTTGACAACATACCAAGCCTTTTACAAATTTAAAGCTATGTTATTATATATATATATATATATATATATATATATATATATATATATATATAATTGTTTCTTGAAATACTACAAATGTAAAAAATATAACAGCAAAATATGATTTTAAATAAAGGTAATTGATGAGACCTTTATTTTGGATCATTTAGGCAGGTGTGTGTGTATATAGCCTTTATAATAAATATACAACATACACCTAGTAAGTGCCTCTCATAAATATATATATATATATATATATATATATATATATATATATATATATATATATATATATATATAAATGTGTTTGTGTACATATCTATCATTATTTTACACAAACATTGATGTACACGCATGCATTCATACATAAACATTCAGTTGAAAATCAAATATATTTTTTCTTTGTTTATATTTGATAAACCTTTCCAATCAAATAATATACAATACTGACCTTTATACATATTTAAATAAGTATCAAAAATAATTAGAAATTTATATTATTATTTATTTGTCTTGCTGCTGCTGGCATCCTCCTCCGATTTCCGGTTTTAGCAACAGCTGCCGTCCGGTTTTAGTGGCAGCCACTTCCTGCTGACAGCTGCCAATTTTTCGTTGAATCCCCTCTCTCTGTCTCTGGCTCAGTGCCAGGAAAAGCGCGAAAGCAGATTTGAATTAAGCAGTTGATCACGTGGCGCTGAACGTTCTAATCACACCCGTGTAATTATATGCGTCAAAGGGTTAATGAAGATTTTACGGAAGAACTCGCGGATCGATTGTACTCTTGTCGTGTCAGAAAGTGATAAGACTTTCAGTTTTATTGACGGCACCATCTTTGATAGTTCTTTGTCCACTGTCGCTATGGTTACTTACTAGTAAGGAAAATGGGCTTGACTCCCGTACAGTGCTCGTTCATACAGACAGTATTCGAGAAGCTACCTGCTTTTCTTCTACGAAAGATTTCTGTACCAAATGAAACTTTTAAATGTACTAACATATTAAACAAGTTGGAAGTAAATTGTCTAAGATGTATTTAAGTAAACTGACACTTTGTATTTAGAATGACAAAGAGATCTTTTATTATTATTTAAGAACATTATATTAATAATGACAATATCTCTGAGCAGTTATATTGAAAAAGAAGTAACAGCAGTCATGTGATCATAAATGTAAAAAAAGGGGGAGTTACTCGCGGTCTTTCAGTCCTTTCGATTCTCATTCATGCAGATAGAAGAAGAAAGAGAAAGAGAGCCGTGAGCACTGCAAAGAAAATTGTTCGCTGAGCATTTAAAACAGAAAACGAGGATTTCTACAAAAATGGAATCAGTCATTTCAGGTCAGTAAGTCAATTATAAATAATTTAATAACCACAAAATTATAGCCTAATATAGACTGTACAAAGCTTATATGGCAAAAAAAAATATAAAGGTTAAATGGATTGGAAAATAATGGGAGCCACATGACTCAACTATTTGAGAAACTAATAAGTTAGTTACAAAGGGATGTTGAGTTTTAAAGCACATTTACAATCAACACAAGCTGAACTGCTACACAGCTCCAGCAAAACTTAGAAGCGAAACCACTGAGAATATGAAAAATCAAACAGATCATTTTAGACTTAAAAAATAAAATACACAATTAGAAAAAAAAGGAAGAAAAAAAAATGAATAAAAGCTCTTACCAAACATCATAATATCATAATACTAGGCATCATAATTCTAGGTTGTTCTAGGAGGTCGTTTACTCGTCTAAGAGTCTAAAGAGTCTCTAGATATTACTCAGGTCTCTGCTTCAGTTGATGTTGATGGTGAAAATCACACAACTGATCACGAAAAAAAAAAAAAAAAAAAACTCTTACAGTAATTTGATTTTAAACTTAAAATGTTCTCTTAAAGACAAACGTGTGTTATGATTGTGAAAACGTGTCTATCTGACTTCAGATGATCTCAGGATTGTTTTGCTGGGAATGACTGGAGCTGGAAAGAGTGCAACTGGAAACACCATCCTGGGCAAAGATGTGTTTAAAGTGGATTTCAATCCAGAGTCAGTTACTCAACAATCAGAGAAAAATCAGACAGAAAAAGGTGGAAGACTCATAACGATAATCGACACCCCCGGCCTCCAGGATTCAAAAAGGGAGGAAAAAGAAGTGCACGCTGAAGTAAAGAAGTGTTTGAACATGTCCTCTCCTGGTCCTAATGTGTTCCTGCTGGTCATCAGACTGGACGAAAAATACACTGAGGAAAAGATGAACACAGTGAAATGGATTCGGGAGAACTTTGGAGAAGAAGCTGCTCGCTTCACCATCGTTCTCTTCACTCATGCTGACTCACTGGGGAAGAAATCACTGAAAGATCAGATAAAAGACAGTCCAGATCTACGACAGCTAATAATCAGCTGTGGTGGCAGATATCATGCAGTCAACAATGAGGACAAAATGAATAAAGCTCAAATCAATAAACTGTTGTTGAAGATTGATAAAATGGTGCTTAAAAATGAAGGGAAGCACTACACTAATGTGATGTGCTGTAAAGCCCAGGCAAGGCTTAACTGGTGGATAGCAGTAGTTGCTGTACTAGTAGCAGTGCTATTAGCAGTAGTAGCAGGAGTAAGTAAAGTAGGAGCAAGAGGTGGGAGTAAGTCAAGTCGTAGCTTGGGTCAAGCAAGTCACTGTCATTCAGTTAATAATTTAACTGAAAGTATATATTAAAATAAGTCAAATCTACAGTGGTTATGGACTATGGGAGTTTTATTTGCAACAAAAAATTGCAATATGCATTTTGTCCACATACAGCTGAGTTGATATTTCTATTAAAATCTAAAAATAAATATACATTTAAACTACATAGCTTAAAATTTAAATGTAACTGAAATTAGGCCAACATAAAAGCATGAAAAGTATTTAGGTTCATACAGGTGTTAAAATATGCCTCCAATAATGTAAAAGACCATGAAAAGTGTTAAACAATTAAAGTATAATGGTTTCTATGCCACGAAATGGCATTCTTCATACAGGCATTACATTTATGGGACATGAACACATCCTTAAGTTAGATCCTTCCTTTTTAACAAAAGAATAACAATAAGAAAAAATCATAATAATTGAATCACACAACCCTTCCAGCTGTTTATAATGTACATTATTATTCTCTGTGTGTGTGTATTTGTGAGTGAGTGAGTGAGTGAGTGAGTGAGAGAGAGAGAGAGAGGGGTGATATGAGTGAGTGTGATTTATTAAAGGGGTCATCATTCGGCCAATCACCACGTGCTGGATAGCTGGCCAATCACAGCACACCTCGCTTTTCAGAGAGATGAGCCTTGTGAAAACGCTTTTCAGAAGGCGGGGCATAGAGGAGAAATAATAATGTATAGTATGTGGAAAATAGTTTTTTTTAACCTTAAACTGCATGAACACATTTCATTACACCAAATACACAAAATAATGTTTTTTTAACAGCATCATATGACCCCTTTAACATATTGTGAAGCCTTGTCCGGCCGGAGCGACGAGACAAAAGCATAAAACCCATTATAAACGTGATATAAACATGATTTCTAGTCGTGTTTTCCTTTGGAAGGCAAAAACTAAGTAGTTTCGTTTTCTCAACGAAACAGCATCACACACCGCTGCCTTGAGTGAGCAGAGGCCGGAGGCCTAGAGTGAGCCGCGGTCTAGAGTGAGCCACGGACGGCTTGAGAACGGTGCAGCAGGTGGATTCTACGAAGGAGCGTATCTTGGTCTTGCAGCACCACATGTGACGACCCCGGGCTGGACGCCTCTTCGTTCACGGTGAAAGCCAATTCGGTGATCCACAGTGCAAAGTTGATATATTTCCTCAGCGACCAGCTCGGCTCAGCTCCAGGCATGACGAAGTGGATATCGTCCTCTTTTGGAAGGCCAAACAAAGTAGTTTCGCTTTCACAGTGAAACACACAGCGTCTATACGACATGGCGGCGGCGGCAACAACAATACTACAACGAGAATAAAAAGTACGCCTTCTTTCTTTGCGTGAACATCTGTGCGGCGTTATGCAAATCTTCCCACATACTGACATAGATATGTGGGAGAGTGTTAGAATGAGCCATTTCAGGGGGGCGTGAACGAGTCTTAACTTTTATAAAGAATATCTCTTTGGATTTGAGACTTTAGTCTTTGCAACTTCACAGACCTTCTTTATTCACCAAGAGCTTGTAACGCTCCAAAGAGAAAGGAAAATTTGAAATCGCATCATATGACCCCTTTAATATTTGTGAGTGAATGTGTGTGCGCGTGTATGAGTGAAAATGTATTGTTTGTTTGCATGTGCATGGTTGTGCTTGCAAGTTGTTGTTTTTTTGTTGTTGTTTTTTTGGTGTATGCATGGTTGGGTTCACAACTCTGTATGATTTTTTTTTCTTTCTTTTATGCATCCGCATAAACTATCCATAGGCTTTTCACTCAAACACTGAAGACCAATGATTCGAAACTGTACACATGCAAATACTAAGTGCTATTGCCAAAAAAGGCTGACATTTCCTTATAAACAGTGAATAACCATTTACAATACATTGCACTTGCAAAAAAATAAATAAACTAATAGCGCTCACAAACTGTATTTTATTGCAGCAAAATTCTCAATAAAACTGTTTTCACTAGTAATTTTTCTGTTTCTGTTATAAGACAACAGGATGAATATGAAATAGAGACTGAAACACGGCCCATTAAGACTACCAGTTCTCTGTTAATCTGCACAAAAATCCTGATTCATAATGACAACATCGTCTAATGAAATCAAATACACATAAGACAAAGACAATGGCTGTGCTGTGATTTTGGCTATTTGCATGTAGAGTTCGAAGGACAGAATATCTTTTTTAACTGTAAGCACTGCTCCTCTCAGCCGCACGCTGAACTACGGAAAGCCAAAGGGGCCAAAAACACGTGAATTTTAACGCGTCAATAACACCTTAATCACACATATTTCACGTGTAACGCATTAAATATGTGTCCTTTATGCATTAAAAATTTGCATGTTAAATAAGTGTATTCAATGTGTTAAATATGCCTGAAATACTTAAAGGGTTAGTAACTAAGCAACTAAGGTGTTTTATGGATGGTAACTGTAAAATTATTACTGAAATATTATAAGTAATTAGTTACACTACTAGTTACTGCAAGTAATATTATTACTAGGGCTGTCAAATGATTAATCACGATTAATCACATCCAAAATAAAAGTTTTGTTTACATAATATATGTATGTGTACAGGGTATATTTATTATGTATATATAAATACACACACATAAATTATATATTTAGAAAATATTTACATGTATATACTTTTATATATTTATATTCTTATATTTTATATTATATATAAATATATTTAATATATAAACATAACATATTCTTCTTAAATATATACATGCATGTGTGTGTATTTATATATACATAATAAATATACACAGTATACACACATATATTATGTAAACAAAACTTTTATTTTGGATGTGATTAATCGTGATTAATCATTTGACAGCCCTAATTATTATAATAACTAAATTACTAGTAACTAGTTACTGCCCAACTCTTTCAGTGGAAAAAAATTAATTAATTTGGACATTCTCCTGCTGAGAAACAACTGATAAAAATGTAAGACAAATTTGAGTGCTCAAGAGAAATTTTTCATATCTGTCTTATTTGACATTCAATATCTCAGGACATAAATAAATTAAATTAAGGTGTATCTGTTTAAAAATTTATGGTGATAGTATAAAGTTTCCAAAAGTTACAGTATTTTGTAACAAAACAGGCCTTGTGTACTGTTACATACACATCTTGAACGATCATATGTGCGTACAATAGAAAAAAAAATACAAATGTATTCTTACCTGGATAGGGTCGAACCAAGTTTATGTGCAATGAAATTGCAGCATCACCCAGAAACACATGTGGCACTTTGGTCGTGGTACTGGGAAGACTTTCAGGGGGAGGCAATGCAAGGTTGCCCTGCAGGAGACACTGTTTCCTTGTCGAGCAGCTGCTTGCAAGACGCCATCTTGAATGATCTGAAGTAATTCCGGTAGAATTCCTACTTCTCTTCTACTTCCTGCTGATTTAAAGGATGATTTCGTTTGTGCGCTCCCTGTCATTTCAAAGAATATCTTAACGGCAAATGCGTCAAGTATTTTTGGGGAGGTGCACGCACAGTCAGCACAGGCTCGTGAAGTCAATATAAACGAGGCTTAAACCAGGCTTAACATTAGTGCCCTTCTTTGACGTTAACATTAAACTATAAATGGTTACACTAAAATAACATTCAAAATGCGCATTCAAAAGCACTAGGGAAATGCCATGCTTTGCAGCGCTGTGTAAAAACAGCATTCCCTCAAAATTAAAATATTCCTTTATCATGATATTCTTACAACACTCAAAAAGAAATAAGAAATTTTCACAATTGTTTTGATTTACTTACAAGTTGTTCTATTAAGTTTGCTCCAGTCGCTTTCGAGTCTCCGCCATGTTGAATGGATTCTTCTGAATCTAAACGTCAGTTAGAGCAACGACGTGATGTCACTCAGTAAACTTAAAAATAATTAAAGCTGCAAGCAGCGATGAAAGGGCCCATACACCCGGGCTCACCGCCACCATACAAGAACAGTGAATGTTGGGCAATAGGCTTATAAAATGGTAAATATTTGTGCCAAATTTCCTGCTGCCAACAGATGGCACTATGATTATAACTGAATATTGGCATGCAGATGTCTTCAGGCCAGGACTCTTATCAAACATGTGAAGTTTGGGGTAGATCGGACATTGCACATTTAAGTTAGTGTAAAACAAGTAATTTCCTGTTGCCAGCAGGTGGCGCTATGACTATAAATCAATATTGGCCTTAAGATGAGTTCAGGCCAGGACTCTTATCAAACACGTGAAGTTTAGGGCAGATCGGACATTGCATGTTTAAGTTAGTTTAAAACAAGTCATTTCCTGTTACCAGCAAGTGGCAGTATGATTATAACTGAAATATTGGCCTTTAGAATTGTTAAGGCCAGGACTCTTATCAAATGTGAAGTTTAGGGCCGATCAGACGTTGCATGTTTAAGTTAGTGTGAAACAAGATATTTCCTGTTGCTAGCAGGTGGCGCTATAATTATGATTGAATATTGACCTTTAGATGTGTTCAGTCCAGGACTCTTATGAAACGTGTGAAGTTTGGGGCAGATTGGGCATTGTATGCATGAGTTACAACAACTTCCTTTTTCATAGTATTAATAGCATGCTTTAGCACTTAATAAGTGTTGCTTGCGTGTTTGAGAATATTTCTAGCATGTTTAGCACACAAAGGCATATTTTACTGTGTTGCTAATAGTGCATAACAGTGTAAACATGTCACTTCCTGTTGCCAGTAGGTGGCGCTATAACTGTAACAAAAAATGAGCATCTAGATATCTTCAGACCAGGACTCTAATCAAACATGTGAAGTTTGAGGCAGATTGGACATTGTATGCACGAGTTACAGCAATGTTCTGTTTCACTGCATTAATAGCATGCTTTAACCTGTTAGCCAGCACCCCCCATTATGGGACTCACAGCTGAAAGTGCCCTACCTAACTTAAAATTGCAACAGTTACTTACTTTAGTGTGTTACACACACAATTTTGGTGTCTTTGGAAAGAAGACCCTCTGGGCTTTACTTTTCATCATCCAGAGTTGATAATGCTCAAAAAAATGTAAAAAGTTATAGACACTGAAGTGCCTTGAAAAAAACTGTACAACCCTGAATTTTTTTTATTTCATAAAAAAAAAATAGATGAAATCAGTCCTGGAGCAATCTAGAAAAGTAATGGGTTGAAAGTCACATGTCTCATGAGTTTCTATTTCAAATCTGAAGAAGATACCATTAAAAATTAGATTCCTGCAACCATTTTTCTGATACTATGTTCTTTCTAACTAAACCGGGATTTACAGCTGTGGATGTGTTTATGACTGGTTATTACGACGAATCTGGTATGTACTGCATTTTGATTCTTCATGTTTGGATGTGTACTGCTTACACAAATTTAGCAAATACATTCTTTATAAGCTTTCCATTGAAAAACAGCAATCTGTCGTCGATGGCTTAGATATTTATAATTATATGTAGTTTGTCAAGATTAATTTTGTCCCATTTCATTTAATCTATTCATAAACATTGCTTTTTATTATGTTGCAAGGAGTCCACAACAGTGTTAAACATGTCACTTCCTGTTGCCAGCAGGTGGCACTATGACTATAACTGAATTTGGGCATGGGTGTTTGTTTAGGACAGAACACCTATCAAATGTGTCTAGTCTGGGGCAGATCGGACATTGTATGCATGAGTTACAACAACTTCCTGTTTCATAGTTTTAATAGCATGCTTTAGCATTTAGAATAATAGAATCCACTGCACTGCCGCCGCAGTCTGACAGAAGAGCAAGCGAGGTTGTATCATGATGAGCAACAGGTCGTGTACTGGGTAAGATAACTAACTTAACATCTTAAACTCAGTGACAAGTCAACTTAATTATTATCTCCTCTCATGATCTCCCATCTAAATACGTAACGTTAGCTAAGCCCGTTGTAGATTTGATTAGCTAACAGTATAGCTAGCTGCCAGAGCCCCAAATAGTAAAGCGTCAGGCCAATATTTTCAGAGATAGATTATTATAGCTCCAGTGAAGTAAGGTGAGTAACGCACATCAAATAACTAGCTCATTTGGTGGGTTATGATTCATAAATTATGACCGTATGCACACTCAAGTCTATTTGAGGCACCCCACAGCTGTAGTCTGCCATTCAGTTTTCTAAAATACAACAATTTGGGACCGATGTCTGTACATTCTGACTTCACCCTAGTCTACAGAACTGTGTATTGTGCATTTTAATAACAGGTTTGTTTTGCACTATCTTTAAGACCTGTGCAGTGACAATTGCCAAACTTATTACTTCAGTAGTAAGGACTGATATTCAGGACTTGTCAGCCAGTACCATTGTAGCCTTGCAAAGACTTTGCTTTGAAGACCTTTTAATGAACTAACTTCCACATTTCAATATGCCCCTGACTTCTAAGGGGTGTTTTTATTTGTGACTACTCCAAACAGCCTAGAATTCCATCAGTAGAAAAAAATTTTTTTCTGTTTGCAGGAAGAAGATTTGGTGTTGATGGAGGAGGCAACATCTTCAAGGCAAAACTTTAGATCCAATGTCAAAATCACCCATTAGGAGGTACACAAGCAAAACCTAAATTGAACATTGTCAATTATCAATTCCTATTTTACCAAATTTGTTCTGCATACAATTTTATTTTTAATGTGTAGGCACTTGAAGGCTAATGTGTAGGCTGTTTGTTGCTGTCGTATGCCTCTAGTTTGAGCTCCGTCACGTTATTTCTCTGTCTTCTATTTTTTTATTGTTGAAATCTATTTTATACACCATCATTTTCGTTTCTATAACGTGTGAATATATCCTCTATCGTATTCTACAACAAAAACAATCAGAGCGCCTTGTTATCACTAGTTTTATTTTGATTTCCCGAGTCCGCTAGTAGCTTATAGCCCATTAGCATCACCATCGTGGTTGTCGCTAAACCCGCGTGCATCACTAATACTCTATTCACACACATTACAATTGCTTTACTCACTGTTACTTGCTTTAATGGCGGATGTTTGTCTACCTTTGAGTGCAGGTGACGACACGTTCGAGCTGCATTCGGTGCAGCTTGAGCTGGAGGCCGTGGAGAAGCAGATTCGGGTCCTGGAGCAGAGGCAGGCCCAGCTGAGAGAGCGGAGAGCCGCGCTGGAAACCTCCTGGGCTGACACTTACAAGTCCAGGGTAAGTATGCAGTGTGCTACTAACAGTCCCACCACCTCCACCCCGTGTGTTTCTCTGCACAGGCCCGGTGCACCCAGGACGCGATCTGCCCAGATGTCCTTCACTCCGGCGCCGGGACACCACGGACCCTGGGTGCATCCGCAGCGGAGGACGCGAGCCAGGCCCGGGGCGACGACTTCTCCCCCTCCGGTCTTCGAGATCTCCACACGGAACCGCTTCTCTCCCCTCCGCGAGACGGAACGCGACGCTGTCATCATCGGAGACACATCCGTGCTACTTGGAAGTTTTTAGAATTGCGTGGAAAAACAGTATGTCCAGCTATAGACAGGCTCTAAAAACTGCCAGGGCTGAGCATATCCACAAACTCATAGAAAACAACCAAAACAATCCAAGGTTTTTATTTAGCACAGTGGCTAGATTAACAAATAACCAGACGCCACCCGATCTAAATATTCCCTAACAGTTAAATAGTAATGACTTTATGAATTTCTTCACTTATAAAATAGATAACATCAGAAATACAATAAGAAATGTAGATTCTACAGCGTCTAATACTTTAGTTTTATCCATTCGCACCCAAAGATAAACTGCAGTGCTTTACAACTATAGGACAGGAAGAGCTAAATAAACTTATCACTGCATCTAAACCAACAACATGTTTATTAGATCCCGTACCCACTAAATTACTGAAAGAGTTGTTACCTGTAGCAGAAAAAATGCTTCTCAATATTATTAACTCGTCGTTATCTTTAGGTCACGTCCCAAAACCATTCAAGCTGGCGGTTGTTAAGTCTCTTATTAAGAAACCACAACTAGATCCTAGTGAACTGGCAAATTACAGACCCATTTCAAATCTTCCATTTATGTCTAAAATTTTAGAAAAAGTTGTGTCTGCTCAATTGTGCTCCTACCTGCAAAAAAAAAAAAAAAAAAAACCTTTCTATGAAGAATTTCAGTCGGGTTTCAGGCCCCATCATAGCACAGAAACTGCACTTGTTAAAATTACAAATGACTTGCTTCTTGCATCAGACCAAGGCTGCATCTCATTGCTAGTTTTACTTGATCTTAGTGCTGCGTTCGACACCATAGATCACGACATACTCATAGATAGATTACAAAACTATACAGGTATCCAAGGGCAGGCTTTAAGATGGTTTAGATCCTACCTGTCCGATCGCTACCACTTTGTTTATCTAAATGGGGAGTCATCTCATTTATCACCAGTAAAATATGGAGTGCCACAAGGATCTGTACTGTTTTCAATATACATGTTTATACCTTGGTAATATCATTAGAAAATACGGGATTAGTTTCCACTGTTATGCTGATGATACTCAACTATATGTCTGTCTCAACAAGACCAGGTGAAACTTCAAAATTATCTAAGCTAACAGAGTGTGTTAAAAATGTGAAAGATTGGATGACCAATAATTTTCTCCTATTAAATTCAGATAAGACAGAGATATTACTTATTGGACCAGAAAACATTACACAGAATCTCGTAGATTACAATTTGCAACTAGACGGATGTACTGTTACTTCCTCGACTGTCCAAAATCTGGGTGTTATATTAGACAGTAACTTGTCTTTTAAAAAATCATATTTCCCAATCGGTCTATTGCTCAGTTAGGTAACAGAAATGCCATTCTGAGTCAACAACATGCTTTTCCAATGAGGGGGAAAGGACTGTTTTCCCTCACGCTGATTCCGCTATGACGCGACACCGAATAAGTCAACAGTTTTTATCTATTTCTGGAACTGAAAGTTGAGCTTACCTGTTTACTTATCTATGAACGTACTTTTCACATAACCTGATTTCTGTAAAACCCCTAGATAGGCAGTTGTGGCCTAACGGTTATTTTCACACCTTACAGTCTAACCTATAACGCAAAAGTCAAGCAATAACATCCTTTCTACGGTAAAGCACAAAAGTAATATGGTACAAGGTATGAACATATATATAGACCAAAGGATAAACAAATCCAAGTTTTACTACTCATGACAAACAATTCCTCACATGATACAATAACAAATCAATGTTTTGAAAAGGGAAGATTTATTGTAAGCTGATGAAAGTGAAAGTGACATTTTTATATACTTTTGTCTTGTTTTCTTTATATTTATTTTAAAAATGACTCTCTAACATTAGCATTCTCTATTCTTTTTTCTATTATATCTACTTGTTTTATTTTTATTCATTATTAATAAAAAAAAAAAAAAACTTGCTATGTACGTATACTGCGTTAGACTAACTTGAGACTTGTCACAGCACTGACTGTACATATTATTGCTTTTTGTTGGTTTTTATTGCTTCTATTGTCCTCATTTCAGAATACTTTAAATTGGTCGTGGGCCCTGTGTCTCAGCTGGTCTCCCGTTGATGGAAACATTGCTCAAAAAGTTGCCCCATGTATTATCAGCTTAAGAGTCAGCAAAGCAGTTCCTGCATGGGGTATACTGTGTGTTAATGTTACCCTTCCTGTGCTCCACAACAGGTGTGTTTTATCTTGATTTATTCATTTTGATTAAGAGCAGGATGTCAATCCAATAAATATTTAACCCTCTGATGCATAGTGGTCACTACAGTGGACAGATATTTGGAAGCCATTTTAAACCATTTAAGATGTAGCATCATGTCCCAACCACCAACTGGTGAACCCCCAAAGTGTTGTCTTTTTTTTTTTTTTTTTTTTTTGAGATATTTCATAATATATTTATAAATGGTGGCAGGAAAAGGGGATGAACCATGTGCCTCAGGAATAAGTGTTAAATCCTTTTATTCTCAGAAAACCAGACACGTACACAGCAAAATTAAAATAAAAGTTGAATTAAATCAACTCTGCTCAGAGTGCATATTGTCCCAAGCTACAGAGAGTTAAAATAACTCTGAAGCAGTACTAAATAATAATTGGTTGAAGCAGCTTGATTTTTTTTTTACAGTGTAACTGTTTAATACATAATGATGACCATACATTTTTAACTCCATGGACAGATGTTTTGGTAAGTTAACCACAAAGAAGTAAAATAAATAATTTCTTTCCAACCAGTTATGTGACAAGGCTTTCAAAACAGATGCAGGAATTCTCATCACGCTCTCAAGTCTTGGTGTAGAACTCATCCATCACATGAGAAAAATTTAGCAATGGAGCAGACTGGTATATATTGCGAAGTTCTGTGCTGTAGTCATTAACAGTAACGCAAAACACTATTTTAAATCCAATTTGAGCAGCCAGAGTGTTCAGACTGAGGGCTTATCCACACGAAGCCAAATATTTCCCTATCCGGTCTTTTTTTCCCCTCGTTCTTCCATAAACACTGTATCCTCTCAAGAAATATCTGTGCACACAAAACCACTGAAAGAGATTTAAAATGATGTAGTATACATGCCAGACTAGTATGTGGAGCTGTAATTCTGCCACAGAGACACACTAAAAATGGGGAAAAAGACTTGGAGCATGCACATAAACCTTGCACGCTGTATACAAATCCAACACAACAACAAGAAAAGCTAATAAAGTTAGTAATACTAATAGGCTCAGTAGCATATGCAGCACGCACACAAGCATGTAGTCCACCATGTTGTTGTTGCTGTTATGACGTAGTGACTAGTGTCACTACGTCATAACAGACTAGTGTCAAGACATCATTGTTTCACAAAATATACAGATTGGTTGTACACACGAAGACGCAAATGTGTCATTTTCAGATTTATCCACTCTGGGACCCAGTTTAAAAAATAGCTGTTTCAGGCTCTCAAAACGCTGGATCCGTCTGGTCAAAACGCTGATACGATACAAAATTTTTACATATTAATACTTACCCTGCAATGATCTGTCATTAGTCCTGTCCCCCTGCACGGCTTACAGTAACGCTCTTTCGCATCACTATCAAATAAATCTGACTCCCTGATATTTTGTGATGTCAAAAGCGTCTGCTAAATGACTAAATGTCATAATCTACTAAAACATTTATTTCATATTATTATACACAATCCCTTACGAAAATTAGCAATGGTATTACTAGTAAATGTATAGTAGGCTATCCAGGTTTTATTACCAATTATAGCCTATAACCACAGCTTTACTAAAGATACCATGGTTAAACTATGGTTAGTTTAGCAAACGTTGTTTTTACCATGGTTTAACTAGTAACCAATAACCATGTTTTTTTTCGTATTTTATATACAATTTTTAATGTTATGTATTTATTTTACGGCATGTATTTGTGAAAATGATTAGGCAGCCGTAGCACACACCACACAAAATAACGCTGCACATTTCAAGGCACTTCAGTGGACCTTAATGTTACCTGTTTTGTCATTGTTAAAAATATTTTAATCTATCAATAATAAAGTACGACAGGCTTTTACTCAAGTCTTTATGTTGACTTTTCACAAGCAGTCTTGTTCTCATATAGGCTTGTAGTAATCGGTCTATTGCTCAGTTAGGTAACAGAAATGCCATTCTGAGTCAACAACATGCTTTTCCAATGAGGGGGAAAGGACTGTTTTCCCTCACGCTGATTCCGCTATGACGCGACACCGAATAAGTCAATAGTTTTTATCTATTTCTGGAACTGAAAGTTGAGCTTATCTGTTTACTTGAACGTACTTTTCACATAACCTGATTTCTGTAAAACCCCTAGATAGGCAGTTGTGGCCTAACGGTTATTTTCACACCTTACAGTCTAACCTATAACGCAAAAGTCAAGCAATAACATCCTTTCTACGGTAAAGCACAAAAGTAATATGGTACAAGGTATGAACATATATAGACCAAAGGATAAACAAATCCAAGTTTTACTACTCATGACAAACAATAACAAATCAATGTTTTGAAAAGGGAAGATTTATTGTAAGCTGATGAAAGTGAAAGTGACATTTTTATATACTTTTGTCTTGTTTTCTTTATATTTATTTTAAAAATGACTCTCTAACATTAGCATTCTCTATTCTTTTTTCTATTATATCTACTTGTTTTATTTTTATTCATTATTAATAAAAAAAAAAAAAAACTTGCTATGTACGTATACTGCGTTAGACTAACTTGAGACTTGTCACAGCACTGACTGTACATATTATTGCTTTTTGTTGGTTTTTATTGCTTCTATTGTCCTCATTTCAGAATACTTTAAATTGGTCGTGGGCCCTGTGTCTCAGCTGGTCTCCCGTTGATGGAAACATTGCTCAAAAAGTTGCCCCATGTATTATCAGCTTAAGAGTCAGCAAAGCAGTTCCTGCATGGGGTATACTGTGTGTTAATGTTACCCTTCCTGTGCTCCACAACAGGTGTGTTTTATCTTGATTTATTCATTTTGATTAAGAGCAGGATGTCTTAAAAATCTTAAAAATATACCTAAATTATGGCCTATGCTCTCAATGTCAAATGCAGAAATGTTAATCCATGCGTTTATGACCTCAAGGTTAGACTATTGTAATGCTCTATTGGGTGGTTGTTCTGCATATTTAAACTGAACTGAGATGATGACTTCACTGAATTCAATGATGAACTGCCTTTAACTCCCTCTCCCTCCCCCTCTCCCTCTCCCCCTCCCCCTCCCCCCCCCCCCCCCCCCCCCCCCCTTTTCTTCAGTGATTCTGTATGTTAACAGCAGTTGTTTATCACTAATGCTCAATCGGCACTTAATTAATCACTTAATTATCTCATAAACTTTAACACTGCTTCAGTGTTATTTTAACTCTCTGTAGATTGGGACAATATGCACTCAGAGCAGAGTTGATTTAACGCTGGAGATTTTGCTGTGTAGAAAAATATTTTTAAGCTAAATAGGATGTTAGAAATATTTTCATCCAGATTTTAACAATATTTTTATTGTACATTTTTTTTTCTGTGACAGAAACAGAGGTGGAAAGTAATGAATTACATTTACTCGCGTTACTGTAATTGAGTAGCTTTTCTGTGTACTTCTACTGTTTAAAGTAATTTTTAAAATCTGTAATTTTACTTTTACTTAAGTATATTTTGTTTGAAGTATTGTACTTCGCTACATTTTAAAACACATTAATTACTGAGTAAAAAAGAAAAAAAAAATCACTCCCTGGAAACTACGTCAGTAAATAATGGGCAGGAGAGCAAACTGGTGCTAAAATCACAAGAAAGATGCAGACGGACAAAACAGGCGTTAGTGGTGCAGACACCGCTTAAAACCGTCATATTCTGAAGTTGAACTCGAAGGAAATGAAGTGAACCCCTGGCCATATTTATGCTTTATTATGCAGTGTAAGCTGTGCTTGCCTAGGGAGACCAAGACATCAACCCTTCGCAAGCATGTAGAGGTAAGCTAAATAATTGCATCGTTGCACTGGTGGTTAAAATGAAGCTTTGACATTTTAGCAAGAGGTTTTGCACAAATTAGCCAAAAAGACAGTGGTGCGGAGTGTGCGATATATATCGTCTGCTATAATATCATAATTGTTGTTTTAATGATGTGCGCGCGCATTTATAGTGCGTTCTTTCACTGTGTGATTCAGTCAAAATGCATTTAGAATGATCACAAAATTGAAGATATAGGGGCAGAAAATGTACATATTAATATCATTTCATATAGTAAATCAAAATCACACAAAGAATGCCGTCTTTTACTCCAAAAATCATCATGATAACACACACACACACACACACACACACACACACACATATATATATATATATATATATATTTTTTTTTCAACAGGTCAGTAAACAAGTTAATTAAGAGACTTGCGTTTTAGACACCATATTGCCTGTTTTTGCTCTATTTCTACAACAAAAAATAATTCCAAACACAGCCACCATAGCACAGTTTTGCGTCTCTGAGCAACATGATTGTGTTTAGTTCCTGGATGAATCAACTGTTTAAATAATTCGGTACAATCGCAATGATTCACTTATTAACAGTGACTTGCTGACACATACTGGCCATTTTAATTTCACATTTAAAGTATCTTTTGATTTTTTTTTTTTTTTAAATAATTAAATTCTTATCATTTCAAATGAGTATTCAACATTTTATGTCTTGTATATCAAAACATTATTCATGCATTTGCAACTGCAGGTTAAATGCATTCATGTCCTGCACTAAACAGTGTGTAAATACATCTAAATGTCACTTCCGATGAAGCTTCTGCATTTCCTCTGCATTGAAAAGATGAGTTTGCGGATACTGATTTGCCTGGTAACAGCCCAAACTGATTCCTTTAATTAAAAACAACTAGTTTGAGATTAATAGGCCTCAGGGGTGTCAAACTCAGTTCCTGGAGGGCCGTAGCCCTGCTCCAGCACACATATCATGTAGGTTTCAAATAAGCCTAAATGATTATTGAGCTACTTTTTACTTTTACTTGAGTAGATTTTTAGACTGGTACTTTTACTTGTACTTTAGTAAAATTTCATTAATGTAATCGTACTTTTACTTGAGTAGAATATTTTTGTACTCTTTCCACCTCTGGACAGAAAATATATCTCTCCACTACAGTGGACGTCATGCACCAAAGGGTATAATTCTGCCTATGGGCCTATATATAGATTCTGCCTTATTTTGTATGTTTTATTTAGATTATATAATTTACACTTGAATGGTTTTATTGAACAGAAATATTAAATAGTCTTCAGATTTTATAATTTATTGCAATGCTTACAGTCTATATTTATTTAGACTGTGAAAAATCACAACTTTTATGTTAATTATTTTAATTAGAAAGCAAAATTTCTCAAGATTTGTCACAAATTGTCAACAAATCACACCAGTTCCCTTACCTTGAAAGCTTTTTTTGTTTTGTTTTGTTTTGTTTTGTTTTTTTGAGAAGGCACACAGTTAAAATGAATTAAAAAGAATGAAAACATATTTATAGACACACTGCATTATTTAGACCTGGACACAGAACTTCTGTACTATAAAAAGAATCACACAATATTATACAAGTGCAGCCTTTAATAACAGAGTAAAATGTACAGACACAATCATACTGCATACAATGTATCAGTAATAAAATAGTCCTGGTTGGCTGACTGAAAATAATTCACTTATTCATTCCTTTGATGGTCTATAGCAGTGTTTCTCAACTTTGTTTCTGGAGGCAAATCAACTTTATACATTTTCAAACTTCCTTATCACACACACTTGATTTAGTTGATTTATTTTTCTTTTTTGTTTTCTTTTTTTTGTTTTCTTTTTTATTAAAAAAAAAAAAAAACACTTGCTACGTGCAATGTGTTAGGCTAACTGACACTTGTCATAGTCATTTTATTGCTCTTTGGTTGTTTTTGATTGCTTCCATTTTCTTGATCTGTAAGTCGCTTTGGAAAAATGCGTCTCCTAAATAACTAAATGTAAATGTAAAGTTAACTCATCAACTCAATAGTAGAGACTACTAGATCTGAAATGAAATTTGTCAGAGAAGGGAAACATCCAAAACAGTGCTGCAGTGATTGTGTGCCTCCAGGAACAGGGTTGAGAAACATTGGTCTGTAGATATATATATATATATAAATATAATGGTAATAATCGAATGAGTTTATAGCTGCTATAAGTCTTCTCTGCCTCTATCATTTCTGAGTATATCCTTCTTCTTAGCTTTGTTTAATTCATCTTCCAGGGCTTCCCTCCATTGAAATTGACCATCTTTTCTATCATTTTCAGCAGTTCTGTGGCCTGGTCTCGATCATTTCTGTGTTCATTGTTGAACGAGTGATATCTACCATAGCAGGTCTTTATCAGTTCCTGTAGATCTTTGCTTTTGCTGATGTAGAGCTCTACAGGTTTCCCCTTCAGTGCATCAGTGTGAGTGAACAGAACGATGGTGTACTTCACAGCATCCTCTCCAAAGTTCTTCTCAATCCATTTCACTGCGTTTTTCTCCTCCTCTGTGAATTTCACACCCAGTCTTATAACCAGCAGGAACGCATGAGGACCAGGAGCAGACAGAGACATACACTCATGTAATAAAGTCTGTAGGTTTCTGTGACTGGCTGAAGAGTCGAACAGGCCGGGACAGTCAGTAACTGATATACTTCGTCCATCAATAATTGCTTCGTGTTTCTCACAGGTCAGTGTAACTGACTTCAGAGAGTTTTTCACTGTGAATGCATCTCTGTTCAGGATGGTGTTTCCTGATGCACTCTTTCCTGATCCAGTTTTACCCAGAAGAACGATCCTCAGATCTGTTACAATTAAGACATTTAGTATTCAGTAAAAGTTATTTAGCATGTGTAACAAGTAGACTTTTGTGTCTTAAATTATTTAGATACGCAACAAAATTCTGTTAACTGAACGCACCCCTTTGAGTTATCTTTTTACATTAATTCGGTCAAGTTGTTGTATTTACTTTGAATATTAAGTATTTTAAATTGACAAATGAAGTTATTTGAACTCGAAGTTTAGTTAGAACGACTTTATGGAATTAAGGTGAACTCACTTTTTAAGTTTTAAGTACCAAAGTTCATTTTCATTTAACCTATAATTGGTGTATTTCCTTAGTTCAACCAATAATATATTATCAATTCATTTATATTAATTAAATAATTATGCTAGCATCATACTAATCATGCTAGAAACATGTTAGCAACATACATATGATGCTAGTAACATGCTAACATCATCCTAATCATGTAGAAAAATGTTAGCAACATGCTAATCAGGTTAGAAACAAGCTAACAGCATGCTAACATCATATTAATCATATTAAAACATGAACTCCTCATATGAATGTCTGCATGACATGTATAATTCAGTTTAGAACGTTTGCAAGAATGTTTACTGTTCGTGATGTGTTATGAAAATGATCGCTGCGAGACGCCGCCAGAGTGAAAGAGTCTTAAGAGAGAGTTAGGGTGCGGAAGCATCCTCTGTGTTCCCAAATCCAGAAGTTAATAAAGTAGGACGTTGTAGCTTATAGTCAGGGATATCTTTATCTTATCTTATTTGCAAAAGATTTGAAATAATTTTGGTCAACTCTGTAAATCAAAAAAAAAAAAAAAAAAAGATTGGTTTGATTAGTTTTGATTAATGCACCCAGAATGTTTTGCAGCATGACACATTTTGTTGTTGACCGTCATCATTGTTGAGATTCATTTGCTGATTCTTGATTTCTGTGTATGATACAGTAGATCAAAACTTAATGTCCATTATATTTTTAAAATTCCTCAGATTATCAGATTGTCATAAAACTGCTAGAGCAAACACTGCAGAATCAATCCAAGATCAGAAAAAAAAAATTGCATTGATGACACTAAACTCTAACAATCAGGGATCAGTAAATCAAATCACTTTATGACAATTATTAAATAATTAATAAGTAGCTGGTATCACCTCATCTCATCTGACTTTGGCTTTCTTTACCACAAAAAAATAAATAAATAAATAAATACATTTACACACTTTTAAATCAGACAGAAAAAAAAAAAAACTGATGTCAAACACATTTTTAGGTGTGATGAATAATAATTATACCTGACATATATATTGTAAGAGAATTACTCCAATTTTCACCCACACACAGTACAGACAGAAAACAGGACATTTTGGGGATACCTGCCAAATTTCAGTTAATTTATGATTCTATGGACCATTAAAAGTAAAGAAACACTGTGTCGACACTTTCTAAAAAACTGTACCAGCAGTTTACTGTATGTTCCTTCACATTTAACATTTATAAATTTCTCCATTAGTCTAAACAGTTTGGACACCATGCTGTTTGTCTCTAAATTCTATATGATTTAAAAGGTACAAAATTAGTCACATCAAGCACATTTTGTTTTCTTCTTTTAAGTGATATTGTTCACACTTACTGTTGTTTACTTTGTCTACAAATACAGAAGCACAGTATTATAATAAATGTTATGCAGGAATGTTTTAGCTCACCTGGATGTTTTTCTGCCATTCCTTGATTTGTCCTGTGTTTGACCTGTGAAATACATCAGTGAACTGTTGCTGGAAGCTTATTATATGTTCTTAATAATATGTTATTATTTTTTGATTACCTTATTATTTGATATTCCTCCACAGGAATACACAGCAGAAAAACGTGCTAATGAAGCAAAAGTGAAACTGTTTTCACATTTTGCACTGCCTCAATCCAGCTGTCTGTCAGTTGACTAGGTGAAGAAGGTTTGTGATTGGCCGAGTTAACTTGGTGTCACAGCAGCTTATCTGAGTTTAAAATATTATCTTTAAATAATATATATTATTTATTTGTACTCAGATACAAATTTCGATCAGGTGTGTATGTGTGTGTGTTATTAAAAATGTGAATATAAATTATTGCTTTACTCTTATAATGTTCCTTATAATGTTACGCTTATCTGTTCCTGTGGCTCGGTGGTAGAGCATTGCGCTAGCAGCGCAAAAGATTGTGGGTTCAGTTCCCAGAGAACACTCATACTGGTAAAAAAAAAAAAAAAAAAAAGTATAGCCTGAATGCACTGTAAGTCACTTTGGATAAAAGTGTCTGATAAATGTAAATGTTAAAAAAAATTATACAGTAACCCTTTCCCAAAAATACTGCATAATTGCATTCATGTTACAAAATTTGTCTACAGACTTTTATTTAACAGCATAGATATCGCAAGCTATTCACTGCAGTAGGACGTTATAGCTATGTAGCAATGTAGACTCACCAAGTGACAGTCTGTATTTTAGTTATTTATAAGTAAAGACAATGTATAGGTTGGCCCTAAGAGGGATGTTCCTTCATGAACATTGTTGTCCTTTCCAGGAGTGATTCTAGGATTTTAATTTAAGGAGGGCTAAGCCTCCAGTGAGGGTATAATAATAATTAAACAAATAAATAAAAATAAAAAAATAATGTTTGACTAATAGGTTAGGGTGGTATACTAAACCACTGTATTACACACGTTAGATGGGTATAACTTTTGAATACTCAATAAGCCAAATACAAGTCTTCCTGATCACAAACACACACACACACACACACACACACAATTGTACTGTTTGCATTTCTAGTACAAACCTCTTTCATTATAGGCCTATACAAACCTCTCTCTGTGCTCAAGTACTCTGTCACTGTCTTCAATCATTTCTGTGCATGACTGTAAGGTAATTAATGCCAAATGCACTGTAATGTGTTTATATTTAAATAAGAAAATTTTCAAATGACAATAGCAACATGATCGTTTTATAAATTATGTGTGAAGTCAACATTTTCGCTGGAGGAAACAGCTGTGGTGTGATGGTTAGATGGTGAACCGATAACTGTATTTATGACAAAGAACTGCAGAGATGCAGATATTACAACAATCTATCAATAGACACAAACTGTCCTCTGTTTCTCGGTCTGCGGAATGAAAGAACGCGGTGAAAGGGGAGGAGCCAAAGTCTGCTGCCGTTTTCATATGAAATTTAAATGGTAATGAGTCAATCATGAATTGTACAGTACAAATGTACAGTTTATGGAGATAATCGCTAAATTTGGGTGGGGGGGGGTGGATGAGTAGAACATTTGGGGGGCTAAATCCCCCTAAAAATAGCCTAGTGACACCCATGGTCCTTGCTGTCCGTCTACTTTAACACTGAGCAGTTTGATAATGCATGTATTGCTATTCATTTCAACACTGTGCTTGCAGCAGAATGGTTAGTCCTGTCACCCCTAGCAAGTGTTTCCATAATACAAAGACATTCACATTTGACCAATTGAGGATTCTAAAATGTGCATATTTGAATATGTTTCACACCCATTGCTTGCTGGGATACATTCAGACACTTTTCCTCACATTCTGATCAGTTTGTTTGTTATAGTTTTCTGGGGATTTTGAGCTTGTACAAACTTTTCTCATCTCTATTCACAATGTCCTGGCAATTTGGATCAACTGGTGTGTGGGCAGAGGCCTGAAAGTTTCAACCTGGAGAGCAGTGCAGCTTTACTCTTTAAAGGCAGATATGTTGTTTTTTTTTCTTTTTTTTTTTTTTTTTTTTTTTTGATGTAATGAAAAGAGTTTGCAATATTTGTGTTCAGAATTACAGAGTTTGAATGTAAAAATACACCTAAATAAAAAACTAATAAGATTTCATTTAAAAATTACAACAAAGAATATTACATTGTCAGTATGGCTATACACCTTTAATATAATGAGCTACTTTATTTAATTACATATTATTTTTGTAATTTTACATAAATTTGTATGTAAATTTGTATAGGAGAATTACTGTAATTTGTCATTAATGGAGTAATACTTAAAATAACAGTTACATAAAGTTGTTAATTTACAGATATTGTTTGTAATTTTACAGACTTTTGAACATAATGTTAAATAATAATAAAAATACTGTATTAATAATACAATAATTTTCCTGTATAAACCAGAACAATTAATGTAAATTGTCTTTAATGATATCAAGCTGTTAATTTACAGATATAAATAACAGAAAACTACTGTTATATATATATATATATATATATATATATATATATATATATATATATATATATATATATATACTCTATAAAAAGAACAATTTTTACAGAAAATAATTCTAAATTTTTTACAGTACTTTTCTGTTATTTCAAAATAAATTTGTGATTATGTACTGCTGTGTACATAATAATAATTATATAAAGATATCTGTTCTGCTGGTTGTCAGTTAATATTAGTACTGAATTTTTGTGTGAACACACAGTCATGAGGTTGGAAATGCTTTTCCACAGACTTTAACCAAAACAGAATCCAGATAGACAGTGTTTTTAAGTACAAAAATATAAAATAGACAATAAAGGCATAGTACCATTGATGAGCTTATAGACATCAGTACAACATTATGTTGCAAAAGTGAGACTGTAGAGCCAGTGTTGTTATTGATATTGTACATTAATGTGTTGAACATTCTTACATTGTTGGAGCAGAAATATACCTGAATCTAGTAGCATGTGTTTGGATAATCCTGAACTGCTTTATAGGGCATAAAAAGAGCCTGTGAAATGTGTTCATGGTGCACATTTTATACATAAAATAGCCACATTAAAAAAAAGAGAGAAAAAAAATCAATTAATATCAGTTCCCATGAGTTGCTATAGTATTTGGTGTATCAGTGTTACTCCAAACCCTGAAAAACTCGGCAAAAATTCATTTACAAACAGGAATAAGTCCATTAAGAACATTTTATTAACAGCTTTTTTTTTTTTTTAAGTCAATAATATTGCATAACACTGTCGTGGGAAAGAATTTGCGCAGCAAGGATTCATTGCAGCTTGTTGGTAATGAATGTGTGAATTATTTTCTTTCTTGCTTGCAAACAAAAAGTAATGATTGATCATTTGCACATCTGTGGTAAACTTGGTTTCAGCTGTGACATCATCTTCTCCTGCAGCTGCAGCTGTGACATCATCTTCTCCTGCAGCTGTGACATCATCTTCTCCTGCAGCTGCAGCTGTGACATCATCTTCTCCTGCAACTGTGACATCATCTTCTCTTGCAGCTGCAACTGTGACATCATCTTCTGCTGTAGATAACATAAAAGAAACAGCACTACAAATGGAGATACAATCATTGTTATGCTTGTAATTTTTTTCAGCTGTGACATCTTCTCCTGCAGCTGTGACATCTTCTCCTGCAGCTGTGACATCTTCTCCTGCAGCTGTGACATCTTCTCCTGCAGCTGTGACATCATCTCCTGCAGCTGCAGCTGTGACATCATCTTCTCCTTCTCCTGTGCTTGTGATGCCGGTTCCTCCCGTGGCTGTGATGCCGGTTCCTCCCGTGGCTGTGATGCCGGTTCCTGTGATGCCGGTTCCTCCCGTGGCTGTGATGCCGGTGCCTGTGATGCCGGTTCCTCCCGTGCCTGTGATGCCGGTTCCTGTGATGCCGGTTCCTCCCGTGGCTGTGATGCCGGTTCCTGTGATGCCGGTTCCTCCCGTGGCTGTGATGCCGGTGCCTGTGATGCCGGTTCCTGTGATGCCGGTTCCTCCCGTGCCTGTGATGCCGGTTCCTGTGATGCCGGCTCCTCCCGTGGCTGTGATGCCGGTGCCTGTGATGCCGGTTCCTCCCGTGGCTGTGATGCCGGTTCCTCCCGTGGCTGTGATGCCGGTTCCTCCCGTGGCTGTGATGCCGGTTCCTCCCGTGCCTGTGATGCCGGTTCCTCCCGTGGCTGTGATGCCGGTGCCTGTGATGCCGGTTCCTCCCGTGGCTGTGATGCCGGTGCCTGTGATGCCGGTTCCTCCCGTGGCTGTGATGCCGGTTCCTCCCGTGGCTGTGATGCCGGTTCCTCCCGTGCCTGTGATGCCGGTTCCTCCCGTGGCTGTGATGCCGGTTCCTCCCGTGGCTGTGATGCCGGTTCCTCCCGTGGCTGTGATGCCAGTTCCTCCCGTGCCTGTGATTCCATCTTCCCCTGTGCCCAATCTACTAAAACAACAACTACAACAACTACAACAACTACAACAACTAAAAAAACTGCACATGCAGTTATTAGCTTCTTTATTTTCTCCCACCATGTAATTTTAGTTGATTTCAACATCTCAATAGGGTAATGATTCATCTCATTTTTTTTCATCAAGTTGACCTTTTTCAGCAGTTCTGTGACCTGATCTTGATGGTTTCTGTCCTCATTGTTGAATAAGTGATATCCGCCAGCACAGCTTCTAACTATTTCCATTAAATAGTCACTTTTGCTGATGTACTCGTCCACAGGTTTTCCCTTCAGCTGATCAGCGTGAGTGAACAGAACGATGGTACGACTCATTGCTTCTTCTCCAAAGTTCTCCTCAATCCATTTCACCGTGTCTCTCTCCTCTTTTGTGAATCTCACACCCAGTTTGAGCACCAGCAGAAACACATGAGGACCAGGAGAAGACATCTCTATACACTTTTCCATTAAAGCCTTCACTTGTTGCTTATCCATAGCTGTGTTAAATAGTCCTGGAGTGTCAATTACAGAGATGGTCTTTCCACCAACCACTTCTTCTTTTTTCTCACAAAATTTATTAGCTGATTTCATTGAATCAACAACTTCAAAAGCTTTTGTTCCCAATATAGTGTTTCCTGTTGCACTTTTTCCTGATCCAGTTTTACCCAGAAGAACAATACTCAGATCACATGCTACAAAGAAACACAAAAAAAGTTTTAACACATTCAGACAAATATACATTCATACAGTCATGTAAAAAAAGAATTCACTTATATGATTCATTTCAAAGTATATTAGCCTAAGCCATCCAGCTATTCTCAATGCTCATAATGAATCAACAACAGACATGCAGTCAATTAATACCCGATAGATAATCAGGAAACAAGTAACAGGTGCAAAGGGAGGGGCTTCAGCCCTGGCCCAGAGAACAAGTAAAAACACAATTCTTTTAATAGAAAAGTTAACAATATTCATCTCTAGAAAAGAATAAAAACATTTACAGAAAACATGAATAGTTTATCTCTTCATTCATCCCTTTCGGGAAAAGGCTGTTAAGTTCAAAAATCCAAAAAGATTCTCTCTGTAGCAGTTTTTTATCTACATCACCACCTCTTCTTTTAGGCAAAACTCTTTCAATGCCCAGAAATTTCAGGTCAGAAATTGCATGCTTAGCTAGTTGAAAATGTTGGGAAACAGACGAAGTTGCATCACATCTCCTGACTGCACTCAAATGTTCCAAAATTCTCGTTCGTAAAGCCCTGATAGTTTTGCCTACAATAATGGGCAGGGGCAGATCAAAATGTACACCACGTGAGTAGATTTACATGTAATCAATTGCTTGATTTTATATATCTTACGTGTGTGCGGATGTGTGAAAGATTGGAGTTTAAGGTAATGTGTACAGGAAGTGCAACTTTTGCATGGAAATTTACCCTGGGCATTAGAAAGAGTACCAGAAGGAGGCGTGGCAATATCAGCATGGACCAGCCTATCTCTAAGGTTTGAGCTTCTAGAAAAGACACAAAGAGGTAAATTTTGAAAAAGTCCATTCAGTTGATAGTCACTTTTAATTATATGCCAATGAGAATTAACAATGTTTCTAATTTCTCTACTCAAAGGACTATGGGTCAGTTTTAGAATGCAACGGTTCTCATTTTGTTTGGAGACCAAGTTAGACGAATGTGTACCAGAGGCACGTACTTTATTTAGTGCTGTATCAAGCCAATTGTTGGGATATCCCCTAGAGTTAAAATCTCTATATAGAAGTCTTGCTTTTACCTCAAAGTCATTTTTGTCAGAGCAGATACGATGCAATCTGGTGAACTGACTGAAAGGCAGACCACGTTTCAGGGATGTTGGGTGAGCACTTGTGGCATGAAGTAAGCTATTTTTCTCTGTGTCTTTCCTATATAAAGAAGAAACAATATGTCCATCAATAACAGAAATACAGGTGTCTAAAAAGTTCACACTAGTAGCACTCGCTGTATAGGTGTACTTAATAGAAGATCTTAAGCAATTCATGAAAAATCACAAAACAGTCGTCAATGTATCTCTTGAACAATATTATCTTCTCCAAAAAAGGATTGTTATTGAACACATACTGTTCTTCCAAAAAACCAAGATATAGATTGGCATAGTCTATTGTAGATAATATTGTAAAAAATATTATTAATATTGATAAAAAATGCTGGGTTAAATATAACCCAACGCTGGGTTAAAAAGGGACCAACCCAACAGTTGGGTTGTTTTGACCCAGCAGTTGGCAGAGGTATAAAGTCCAGGGGTCAGAAAGTAAAAGTCCTGCCATATGTTTATTCCACCCATGAATTCAGCAAGCTGTTTTAACCAGAGGAGAACCAAGTCATTCCTTTCCCATCACAAACGAGTCTCGAGTCAGATCCCAAGTCCTCAAAGAGTTAAAGTTAATGAGATAATTAAGTGACTAATTAAATGAAGATTGTGCATTAGTGATGAACACCTGCTGTTAACAATCAACTTAACAGAAGAAAAGAGAAACACAAGAACTACAACTGACTCCAGGCACAGCCTTGGATGAAATATACTGATTTATTTCTTTTTTTAAAAGCACACAAGATGCCACCATAACTGTGGTCAAGGTTTGCTTTAATTAGTCTCTTGACCCTTTTAATAACTCAAAGTAGTTGGTTTCTAAGCAATTGCAATATTGTTTCACAGCAAACATTTGTGCATTGCTGAATCAAAAGCTTGAAGTAGCAGAGTAACTTGTGATTTCTGCTAATAACTCATGGTAAATAAACATCGTAAAGCGGTCTCTCTCTTTGGTTTATTGTTCAGGTACTGTATAACTACAAAAAAAAAAAAAAAACTATTAAACAAATGCCACCTTAATGTGTCAATATTGAATTAAAAAAAAAGCTATATCAGCTCAGGAATTTAGCCATGAACATTTATCGTACTATCCTCAACAGTGGTGACAATAATTTTTCATACTGCAGTGCATGATGGGAGTTTTTACTATGGTGTTACCCAGCATTCATTGCATCATGAAGCATTTTGTTGATTGTCACCATTGTTGAGATTTACTTTCTGACCCCTGGACTACCCACCTCTGGTCAAAATAACCCAACCGCTGGGTCAAAACAACCCAACCGCTGGGTTGGTCCCTTTTTAACCCAGCACTGGGTTATATTTAACCCAGCATTTTTTAGAGTGTAGTTCTTGTGTTTCTCTTTTCTTCAGTGATTCTGTTTGTTAACAGCAGCTGTTCATCACTAATCCACAATTATCACTCAATTAATCACTTAATTACTTAATTGCAAAGTTTTAAAACTTACATGGTTTAAGCCAAGGCAATCTGTTTACTCAAACGGTTTGAGTTACCCTAACTTGTTGGGTTTTACAGTGTAGGCGTAATTGTTTTAATACTGTACAAACTGTATTTTCTATCGCCCTTCACCAATCCTACATCTAAACCATTTTGTAGATTTAAAAAAAAAAAAAAAATTCTGAATGATTTATAATTGATTTATTTATATTTTGAATTACGGGGACACTGAAAATGTCCTCATAAATCAACTTCTCGTTGTAATAACTATGTCATACCCATGTCATTATGCAAATGTGTGTCCTTATAAACCTGCATAGACTTTCCTTTTAAACATTCCTTTCATGTTCCTCTTCTAGTTTAACAGCAAAGAAACAGAAGTGATCGGTATAAATAGGTTTTCACAGACCTGAATGTGTTGAAGTCATTGTTGTTGTCATCTCTTGTGTTTCTCCTCCGTCTTCTCTCTGAGCTGCACAGAGTCAAAGTGCTGCAGCTCCTGCTTAAACCAGTCAAATACTTTCATTCAAACCATGATCACATGACTAAAGTCTTCCTGAGAGCTTTCAGTTTCACTATTGATTTGATGATGATACACTCACATGTATTTTACATTAATTCCTCAAAAACACAAAATACACAAAGATGTGTGGGAACTTGATACTTGTTTCCTGATGTTGACATTTAACAGGAGTTCTCCTATAAAAATAGCCTTCTGAAACTGTTTATATAAAACATTTTACAGATCATATGCTGCATATACACTGTGTGACTACTAAAATCATTTATAAATCAAAACATACTATACCAGTATTTATTTAACTTGATAGACCATTCATTTTTACACTTTTAAATAGTTAAACAAGTGTAGCGGGTCTGTGCTTATTTTCCCACAGTATTTTTCTTACAACTTTTGAAAACACGCAGCTAAAAATTGCAGATGCCACTTGAGGGCACTATAAACACACACTTGAGTAAAACGTGGAGGTCAGGTCAATTCTCAGTTGTTCTTGTACACATGAGGTGACACTTACACTTACTACACATTCTACAAAAATACAAAATAACAACAAAACATTCTTCAGTACTTCTAAAACAGTATTTTTACTTTTTTGGACAGTTTGCACCTAATATTTATATGAAAATATTAATGCTATCAAATGGCTTTGTAAGTCAAACAAATTATGGGGTTCTCCAAGATGGTACAGTACATGCTAGCCAGTGACGCCACTACACCGGGGCTATATTTATTTCTTTATGAAATAACTTTGAGGTCATGAATATCAATTACTTTCTTAGTACCCACACATATTGGTCTAGTCCCCCTTAGCACCAGTACAGAAAAAAATCTGGCGCTATAAATCCAGCTAGCTATTTAGTAGATACGGAAGGCTAGTTTGCTAACTCTTTTTTTTTTTATGGAAAAGATACATAAAGAAAGCCAACATGCAAAAACTATTCGCAAATATATTTACTATATTTTTCTTTTTTTTTGTGATCAATTATTTATTTTCTTACAATCATTATTTACACATTGGAGAGGAAACACCTTCACAAGAGAAAGAAAAAAAAAACCTTAGACTGATTACATCGTCATTGAGAATATAACAATCTCCTCCCCATATCCTCCATATCCTACCCATCCCAAGCCCACCCTCCAACCCCTAACAAAATTCGCTCAAGGTATAGAACAATTAACAAAAAAAAGGAAAAATAAAAAATAAAAATAAATAAAGGGGAAAGGGGAAAGGGGGAACACACATACAGATGGTAGACAACCAAAATGAGTAATACCGCTGCGCAGGGCCGCGGCGTTAACTGCAAGTCAGTCGCGTGTTAAATTCATTCGCGAAACTACCGCCAGGTGGCACAAAGAGACGGATTGCGAACTGAATGTAATTGTAAAATGAGATAAAAGTAGGAGGTAAAACAACAATAACATTATGATATAACATTGTACCATCTTTAAAAACCATTAAAAAATGTACAGTGAGTTAATTTCAAAATGTAGGATAGTCTTAGGCTACAGTCTACTCATCAAAAATTAAAAGAAAGACCTTTACACAAAGGATCTTATGCTTGCTATTGTTATTAAACAGTCATTAAATAAGGCCTATATATACGGATAAAAAGCGAAATGTTTTCATTTCGGTTCATTCTTGGTTTAAAAAAAATCCTTCAGGTTCCATTTGCAGATCGAAATGAGAACGGTCCAGCATTTAGCAATAATTATTATTAATTCTGTTATTATTCTTGATTTTTCAAACTGCTAACACTTTGCATTTTTGAATTATGCCTTTAGTGACCAAAAATTTTGTATTGTCTGTTTCAGCTGTTTGATCGCGCTGGGCCCTCGCGCACATTCATTGGAAACAGTAGTCGTTCACCGTGCCATCACCGTGCCATCCATTAGACTTATATATTTGTAATTATTGTTCTGTTCTGATAAATTTGTTAAATTTAAAGGATTTGTTGTAAAGTGAAGAGAACTAAAAATATCCTGTTGGCACATTATACACAGCAAAAAATCCAGAGTGAAATTAACTCTGCTGGGAGTACATGCGAGACCACACTCAAGAGTGTGAAAGTGTTAAAATAGGAGTGTTAAATTAACACTGAATCAGAGTTAAAGTTAATGAGATAATTAAGTGATTAATTGAGTGATGATTGACCATTATTGACGAGACCTGATGTTAACGAGCAGAATCAACAAAGACGAAAATCACTATTTTAATGTTACCATTATAGTGGTCAGTGTTTGCTTTAGTTGGGCTCTTGACCCTTAATATTTTAAAGTCAGATTTTGCTTGGCTGTTGTAATGGAGTGATAAAACAGACGGGCAAACAAAAAATATTGTTTTTCCTGAATCACTGAGTTAAACTTTCATTGTTGATTATTGCAGCTGAATGATTCTTCAGCATAGGATTACCAGCATTTTAAATACAATCTGTGGAATTTCTTAAAAGTTGTTTGTTCAAAAATCTTTCAAAAGAGTCTTTCATTTAGACATGCAAACATCAAGAATCAACCTGTGAACCTCAACGACGGTGACAATCAAAAAAGCATGTTGCAGTGCATTCTGGGTGCCACCTATCAAAATTCATCCATGGCTCCCATGATGCACTGCGGCATGAATAAATTATTAGCTGAATTGTCTCCGTAATTTCCTTTATTCTTACTATTCTATTTTTGTTTTCATTGCTACTTTTAGTAGTTTGTTTTCTACTGTTTAGACCTAATGTTTTAGGCTTTAAATAAGTTCAGTGATTCAGGTCAAAAATTTATTATGTAAAAACATAATTAATATTGCATGATCATGTTTTTATTTTTGCTCGTCTCTCTATTACAACTGAGTTATAACAGCCAAACCAAATCTAACTTTAAAAACGTAAGAGTCAAGAGCCCAACTAAAGCAAACACTGACCACTATAATGGTGACATAAAAAAATTTGATTTTTGTCTTTGTTGATTCTGCTTGTTAACATCAGGTCTCGTCAATAATGGTCAATCATCACTCAGTTAATCACTTAATTATCTCATTAACTTTAACTCTGTTTCAGTGTTAATTTAACACTCCTATTTTAACACTTTCACACTCTTGAGTGTGGTCTCGAATGTACTCCCAGCAGAGTTAATTTCACTCTGGATTTTTTGCTGTGGCAGAATGTGTTTCAGTAAAATATGACTTTGTGCTATGACTATTTCTGGTAGTTTTTTGTGTTTGCAGGGCTGTACCTCATGGTAGGAAAAAATGTTTTGATTATATTTCCCACTGTAGCACACATGCGACACAGTTTGGAATGTGTGTGACACACAGCCGCTTGTATGTGTGTGAGGTTAATCCATGGTACAATGCTATTTCACTTGGTAGTTACACTACATTTTGCAGTTAAAAATTGTTTCCTGGCTACACCTTATCTAGAGCCTAAATATTTCTGTGATGCAGACACCATGGAAGCAACCAAGAAATCCAGGCATAAAACCACAATTCACTGTACAATGTGGAATGTCACGGAATTCTGCCAGTTTTGAATTAAACAATCAGGAAGTAGTGCTGAATCATGATAAAATCGTTAATCGTGTTATGATATTTTTGGAATATCGCTCACCCCTACTATATACATTAGGATGTTTAACTTATATCAACTTTTGAAAAGTGACTCATATGATAAGAGAGGCATTTCCCCTCTAAATTACAGTAAGAGGAAACCATTGAACAACTAGCCGGCCAATCAGCTCATCAGCTTGGGCTGTGTTTCCCAAAAGCATCTTAAGCCTAAGAAGTTCGTAAAAATGATCGTACGACTGAGCTTAATATTACGGTCTGTTTTCCAAAAGCATCGTAACTTAATTAGCACTTGAAAATTATCATAGATCTACGGGTGCTCTGGAGTAATCGTAAGGCCTAAGTGCATCGTAAGAAGACAGATTTGTGCGGTCACCTGCAGGACAATTGGCAGATTACACCTTTAACTTTATTCAATGTGATTATAATTAAAGCTTTTGATTGTACTTTATTGTACATTTTATCACTTGTTTTTTTATTTATATAAAATGAAATTAAATAATTAAAAAGGGCAGAAAACCAAAAAAAAAGAATAATTAAATACACATCTAAATTAAATGACTGAACAAAAAAAATTAATAAAATAAGTAATGTAGGAAATAAGCTTCAAAGACTGGGAAAAATAGGGATAAACTCATAAAAATCTGTCAATGGCTTGCTGACATGCACGAAAACCATATATATATAATATCAGGGCCGGCGCTCCGCACATGCACATCACGCACTGCGCGTAGGGCACCAAGTGCTTGGGGGGGCACCAAAAAATCTGGGTTGTGAAAAAATCATCACAATAGGCTACTAGTATAAATAACAAATAAAATATTTCTAAAAGCATGTTAATATACAAAAGCAATACAAAAGTAATATAGGCCTAGACCAAATTAGTTGAGAAAAAGGTGAATCTCTGTGCCACTCACACCCAGCTTTAGCACCAGTAGAAACACATGAGGACCAGGAGAAGACATCTCTATACACTTCTCTATTTCAGTCTTCACTTGTTGTTTATCCATAGCTGTGTTAAATAGTCCTGGAGTGTCAATTATAGAGACGGTCTTTCCACCAACCTCTCCTTCCTTTTTCTCACACAATTTATCGGCTGATTTCATAAAATCAACAACTTCAAAGGCTTTTCTGCCCAGGATGGTGTTTCCTGTTGCACTTTTTCCTGATCCGGTTTTACCCAGAAGAATGATCCTCAGATCAATCCCTACAAAGAAATACAAAAAAAGTCTTAATATGTAACACAAATATGCATTCATACAGTTCTGTGAATTAAATGAAAGTTACATTTGGATTAAAAACATTCCAGTGATCATCTTGTCATGAGTTTTAATGACAAAATATGTTATTTATTTATTTATTTATTTATTTATTTATTTATTTATTTATCTATCTTTTTTTTGGGGGGGGGTCTTCTTTTTAAACTCAACATAATGGGCTCATGAATGGCCCTTTAAGCCATTTCTTATGTTACATGACTCTCACCCATTTATTTTGCATGACTCTCCAACCTTTTGCATATATGTACTGTTGCCATGGGTATGCAAAATTATCACTGACATTTACACTTAAAAGATATAAAGCATTATATATAGACTAATTATTGTTGAAGTGAGACAATTATGAAACAAATATTGGTTGATATTCACAAAAAATGCATAATAACATATTATTGTTTTAAATTCAAAGGCTCAAACTTGCACACTATGACTAAAATATCAGTTTTATTATTATATTTACATTAATTAATAAAATTTAACAATAAAAATTAAATTTAACTTCAAATTTAAAAATGAATAGAAAATAACATTTTGTGATTTTTAAATGATTTTCTTCACAGACCTGTATGTGATGAAGTCATTGTTGTTGTCATCTCTCAGGTTTCTCTGCCGTCTTCTCTCTGAGCTGCACAGAGTCAAAGTGATGCAGCTCCTGCTTAAACCAGTCAAATACTTTCATTCAAACCATGATCACATGACTAAAGTCTTCCTGAGAGCTTTCAGTTTCACTTTTGATTTACTAATGATATGCTCACATTTCCTTTATAATCTTAAAGTTCTCAAACACATAAAAAAGACAATGACCTATGGATACTGTATACTTGATTCTTTGATGGTAACATTTAACAGGATTGTCATTTCCTTTTGAATACAGCTTTCTGAAACTGTTTACACAGAACATTGTACAGATAATATTGCTGCTGCACATACACTGTATGACTACTAAAACATGAATAAAACATAACTTGATAAACCATTATTTTTGTACACTTTGATATTGATAAAGGAGCTTAGCAAATTACCACTTGAGGGCGCTATAAAAATACACTTGAGCAAATCCTGAAGGTCTCAGTTACTTGAAGTAGTCACACATGCGATAACAGGTATATGGCTTGCATTTACATAAAACTTGAGACAGCTTTTACAAGTGGTATAGCTGAACATAATACAATAAAACAATACCCAGTACAAAAAAACAAACAAACAAAAAAACAACACTTTTGAACTATTACTATAAATACTATAAAGACAAAGTATCAAGGTGAATTGCAAAGTGACAAAAAAAGAAACCTCTCTAACTTTTTGAGCTAAGTCTGAACTAATTTGACATAACTGTATTTAAACTCTATTAAAAATAAACAAAAACCTACATAATAAACATTCAGAAAATACTCTTAACTTCCTTGTTGATGGACCAAATCAAATGCACCATTATAAGCTAAATTATTATTATATCCCTTGCGAAAATTATTCATGGTTTTACTACACTAACCATTTATTACACTAACTGTGGTTATACAAATAATCAATATGCCAAAAAAAAAAAACCTTGGTTACTACACTTTTGCTACAATACTGGATAATTTCTTTCCATCTTTCTGAAGAGAACTGATGCCAATTGAAAATCATCTGTAGCCATAGTGACAGTGACATCCAAGTGGAGGAGGAGCATTTGATTCGTGCGCAAACCACTATTTGGCGGAAGACTGGATGTAAAAGACATGGCCAAGATTTGGAGATTACTCAGTGTAGGTTTAAATACACACATAAACACATTTTCAGAGTTTAACCACAACACTTTTGTGCAAATGCTCTCTACGTTTGTGTTCAGATGCCTGTTATCTCACACGAACCCCTTTCTCTCTGAGAGTAACTGCAAAGGGATGCAAGTGAAAGAGAAGCAGTTGTATCCAGATCATCTGGGGAGATTCGACCGGCAGCTGCAGGTTCATAGTAAAGACAGTCTGACCGGACGCTGTTACTGGGAGGTTGAATGGGGAAAGATGATTTGGGTTGAAACTGCAGTGATATAAAGGAATGAGGTATAAAGGATCTGATAATGACTATGCATTCGCCCTTAATTCACGCTCTTGGGTGCTGAAGTGTCTTATCTGGCTCAATAATCATATGACTAATATATCTGCCCCTTCACCATCTAATAGAGTAGGAGTGTATCTGGACTGGTCAGGTGGCATTCTCGGACACACACACACACACATTCAACACCACATTCACTGAACCCCTCTGTGCTGGATTTCTGCTTCAGTCAGACTGTTCTGTCGCTCTGTGTGAGATTTAACAGCCTTCGGAAGGCCATTACACAATATGATGACAGAACATGATTGACTTTTATACTTTCAACATCATTTGGTCATTTGAGATAAAGCACCCAAAATGATTTATACATGTCGTTCCAAAGCTTCTTTCTTCTATGGAGAATAAAAGAAGATATTTTGAGAAATATCTGAGTGTGTTGTTGTCCATAATAGAACTTTTGGACATTCTTTACAATATACATCATAGAGGTTTGTTACGACACAAGGGCGAGTAAATGTACATTTCTTTCTATGATAATGGCAGTAAGAGAAGAATTCACATCACTTAATTGTCGACATAATTGTAACATAATATCAGTGAGTAAAAGCGCAATTACAAAAAAATAAAAATAATTCAATGATGAGATTTCAGATTTCAAGGAATTATGTCTCAACTCGGAGATATAAAGTGGCAATTACAGGACTGTCAGTTTCAAGATATAAAGCTAAAATTATATTTTTACTCTCTTTACTCTGAGGTGAGGAGAGATGACTGTAATTTTGTTAAATTAAACCATCTACCATTTATTATTTCAAGCATCTGCAGACTCATCAGGCACTGAGAACCGCCAGCGGAACGTGTCTCCACCTCGGTCCTAGAAATACATGTAAACCCAACTCATCCATCACCATCAAATCACCTAAAACACAGAGGAACACAGAGTCAGAACAATCCATCTAGCACATATATAGATCAGTTCATATCTAAAGAAATCTGACTTTACCCGACACATATGCAGAGTCTCCCCTTTTTGAAGACATTGTGAGTGATCTTTTTATTGGTGGCCTCTTGATTTGTGTAGCCATCAAACCGACGTAATGGATCCTGAGGGTTGATTCGGCCAACAATAATCCCTGGTTCTCCTGAAGTGCACAGAAAATACACAAATAGACGCATATTTACACCAGGGTTATTATAGTTAACTATATATTCAATAAAAATATAAACTTGTTTTATTTCAGCTGGTTTCTAATGCAACATTTCCCATTTTTATTTAAAGTACTAAAATAAAAAACTAAAACTGATGTTACCATTACTAGCAAAGCATTCCAAAATTACAACCATGCCGTAACAAGCACTGATAAACATGTGTTCTGTTTCCAGAAAATTTATACCAAAATTTAAAATTTATCATTTATAGTCTCAACAACCTGGAGCTCAACATGCTGAAAACAGTGGAGATGATGGTGGACTTCAGGAGAAACCCCCCACTCACCTACAGAGCTCTGTATGTGATACAATAACGACAGTAACGGAAATAATGGAAATAGACAAACAGCAGAATTGATAGATACACATTCCAAGCTCTTGTTTAAGGAACAAGTTGTGATGATTGCTTGAAGAAATGTTACATAATTCAGGGTATCTGGACACAGCCACAGTGAGCGCCTTCTCCTCCATGTTGCCGTCAGATAAAACAGCTGTCATGTCAGCTAGCTACTGTAAACAGGAGCTCTTACATTGAAAAACAATAGAAAAGTAGCATGGAAAAATGTGTTCTGTGTGAATGTCTCAATAGTGTTCGGCAGCAATGTCTCTAATTGTAATGAAACTTAAAGTTACTATTCTTCACGAACATAGCCGTTGTTGTTACCTCCCTTTTGAGAAGTCATGTAGTTTTTAAGTTGTTAAACTATATACTGATAAAATTGTCAGAGTAGCGCTAACAACATTAGTGGTTAATGTGTGTGCAAACTATGTGCGTCTGTGAGAGAGAGAGAGAACAGGAGCTGTCCATACACAATAAAGCGTCATTTTGTGGCAAAAATATGGACATGATCTGTTATTTTTATCTTTTTGTTTACTATATGTATTTGTTTGGCCAGTGTCGTTGTGGGTTTTGGTTCTTTTGCTGTTTTAGGCTGTAAGGACCTTTGAAATAACTGAAATCATTTGGTGAAGACCTGCCTGGAACTACTTTCACCATGTGTTTCCCTGAAAATAATTGCACACCTCAGAACGTTCGTCAGCCAATCAGATTCAAGCATTCAACGGCTCCGTAGTATTAATATTTAGTAAATTATGCTGCACATGCTATGTTACATTTTATTCGTATGTTGTTAGTTTGCATGACTCACTTTCTTGATTTTTATTTTTTCAGTGGGACTTCCTGATAAAATGAATAAAGTAAACTGACATGTATGACATCAAATTCATTTATTAAAAGAAAATGTCCACCGTTCCAAATATATTTTTGCACATATTTTACAAATTAAAGAAACAAATTTAGGTTACAAACAAACTAAAACACTTAAACATTGTAGCTTGCTCACATCTTTCATCACAAGAAGTCAAAGTTTTCATTTTTAGAAAACTGTACAATCAAAACTACAGTGACCTGTGGGGGTGTCAACAGCTGCTCAGTACCTTAATTATTATTATTATTATTATTTATTTTATTTTTTTCAGTTTTTCGGTGACATGACAAGCTTTAAAACAAAATCTTTAGATATAAAAGCAAAAATCTAACTGTGATATCTGACACCAGATGTTTATGAAATGGTACCAATGAGAAGGTCAAAGAGGAGACTGTAGCATCACTGAGAGACTCTTCATGATTATAGACGCTGACAGAAGGAATCTAAAATCACACAAAGGGATTGTCACTGAGAAATAAGGCTGGGGCCATGACATTCACTGACAAACATTCATGCACTTACAATACATCTGACGTGTCATAATATCACTTTTAACTCATATTGAGAAACTGAGTTATTGGATCTCACCAGACTTACCGGTTTCCTGGGTTGTTTACACATATATATATATTTAAACATTCAAAAGAGTTTAAAGCATTTAAAGCAACACCGAACCGAGCTCTCCTTCACCTGAATGAACAAATACAATTCGCAGTTTAAACAAGCAAACAGAAAAAGACTTGAAAGAGCCCACTTCAGCTCCCGAAATTTGCCTCTCCTTGCTCTTGTAACGATAAATACATACAAAATTATGTCAAAATACCCATCTTGGAGAGTATCCTCGAAAAAACTGTCGGTTATTTCTAAAGTGAAAGTAAACAACGGAGAAAGAAATAAGATGTGTATCATTATAATGGATGCATTGTCTCTTAAAGTGACCGCGCCTAGTTTACTAGCTCTGCTGTCGGTGTCTTTAATGTTAATCCAAGAAAATGAAAGAAAGAAAATCACTCACTGTTCTTGACTGAATTACTTTGTAGTTTTAACAAGAATTAATCCACAGTCAAACCAAAAATTATTCATACACCAGATATAATTTGATATTTTTTACTAGAGGGTGCAGGACACTATAGTTCATTTATGTAAGTGAGTACAGCGAAATAAAATAAACTGACATATCATACCCAAAAATTCTTTATACAGTGGACTACCAGTAAAATAATAAAAAATAAAATTAAAAAATTGGGACCAAAAATTATTCAGATGCTTTGACCTGAGCATGTTTTGCTTAAGTATTTTTTTTCTTTAATTGCTAATGCAACCTTTACACAACACAGATTAAACAAAATTAAGCATTGATTGGTAATTGGTCGACAAAGTATTGATAGTTATGTAAATATTGTCATACTAACAATTGTCTGAAGTTTTGGTTGATTGTAATCTATAACATACCTTTCTATCAAAGTTACCTGACATTATCAAGATGAATTTGTTCTGACACAGTTTAACTCTTGTCATATTTTATTATCATTTTCTAAACTATAGAGAATAAACTGTGATAATCTGAGAATCGTTGAAGGTGTCTGAATGAATTTTGGTTTGACTGTATAATAATTTTTACAGTGAAGACGCAGTGATGTTTTACATTTGATTATTCTGTTTCTGTAACTGGACACCTACAAACTTGAAAAAACTTAAACATTGTCTAAATAGCACAAATAAATAAATAGAATGAACATACAAATTGAACAATTTCAAACAGCTACAGCTCTGGTGTTAAGTAAATTAAAACAAACTGTCTTCATTTATTCATCTCTTCTGTGAAACACAAAATGTTTTCTAAAAAAAAAAATTAATTAAATAAATAATAATAAAAAAAAAAAATACCTAAAAAACAATGCAACTACTGGCTGATGATCTCCAAAAATGACAATCGATAAATCAATAAATAAAAACGAGATGTTTGGCTTCAGCAGTGTCAAACCTGTCTGAATAAGTGCAAGAACACAAGAGCTTCAGCATGACGAGAAAAAGAGTTGCTGGATCTCACCAGGCTTTTCTGTTTCCTGGACGGTTTCGGTGCCAGACGAGGTCATTTCTTAAAGAAGAAATAATAAATAAATAAATAAAAATAATTCTTACACATTTTGCACATGCTGTACATCCAATGATCACTTTTTTCTAAATATCACTTTCAGTTCAAACTGAGAAGCAGACTCACCAGGCTTTTCTGTTTCCTGGACGGTTTCCTTTTTAGTTTCAGATGAGGTAATTTCTTGGAAAAAAATAATAATAATAAAAAAATAAAAATAATACTTACACATTTTGCACATGCTGTACATCCAATGATCACTTTTTTCTAAATATTACTTTCAGTTCAAACTGAGAAGCAGACTCACCAGGCTTTTCTGTTTCCTGGGATGTTTCTCTTTTGGTGTCAGATGTCGTCATCTCTGAAAATACACAATCATAGAGCAATGACTGTTCAATAAACTAGAGGAACCAATTCCGTAATTGTAAACACAAAATGTGATTGTCTGAAGATATTTTCTAAAGCAGACAGTAACTGTCAAGCTCCAAAAATGACAACAAAAATCACCATAAAAAGTGCTGTATAATATCCCACATTACTCATTTGAAGTCTTAAGATGTATGATACAGTGTGAGGAGTGAACACTTATCAATCATTAATTAAAGAAAAGAACTTGTGTATATTCATGCTTGGTGTATTCTAGATCAAGATCATGTTATCTGCATCTCTTGTGCTCCATCAAGCCACTCCCATAATATCCGTCATCACTCAAATGAATGCACGACTCTACATTATCTGTATAGCATGTGTGTAAGACTCGAATACAATTATGAAGTAATAATTTTATCACAAATATATCTTTCAGCGACTAAAACTGGTGTGTCTATAGTATTAAAGACTACATAACATTATTATATTATGTTTAAATAATTTTTTTAATGATTATTTTAAATTGTTGTCCCTGGATCAGTAGGATGCTCTAATAATAAAGTAGCGGTGGTAGCGGACAGATTCTAATGATCAGTTCAGCTTTAAAAGATGCAATACCCTGTTTACATGAAATATGCTGCTCCCGAGCAGGTTAAGCTTACGGACCTGTTGCTATGACAGCAACTCCAGGATGAGCTTCGAAGAACCAAACAATCCAAGATAATGCCAAATCATCAACAATCAAATCCAGCTGACTGAGTTAGAACGGGCCCCTGGCTATCATTGGTTACAAAACAGAGAAAAGGTGATGTTTGGCTTCACCAATAACAAACCAGTCTGAATATGGTTTAGAATAAGCAATGAGCAAAAGGTTTACATTTAGATCAAGTATATGTTTTCATTGTATGAAAAGCAGCTGTGTCAAAGTCAAAAAAAAAAAAAAAAATCATTGTTCATGCTCCAAAAAAACAAACAAACAAGAATTATCAGGTCCAACTGATCTGAAATGATGGGAAGGTGAAATTCAATAAAACATATCTGTAATACAAATGCTTTCTTTCTGAACCTTACAGAACTAAAACACAAACAAGCAGCCGGCTTTCATTTCTGTTTGAATTAAACACACAAACAGTGGTCTGTGTTGTAAAGCTGGTGTGAAAATAACTCTGTTCACACTTAGACTGACGCCGCAATTTATACACAGTTTGCTGCTTTAAAGAGACAGTACACTACAAAAATACAATTCTGTCATCATTTGCTCAACCTCATGACTTTATGTGACTTTTGTTTAAATTAATTTTTTCAGTGGAGCACAAAAGATGATATTTTGAAGAACGTTGGTGAACATATGTGACCCTGGACCACAAAACCAGTCATAAGGGTAAATTTTTCATAACTGAGATGTATAGATCATCTGAAAGCTCTGTTAGGATCTGATGATATTTGGCCGAGATACAACTATTTGAATATCTTGAATCTGCGGGTCCAAAAAAATCTTAACATTGAGAAAATCGTTGCTGTTCGAGTTAAGTTCTTAGCGATGTATATTACTAATCAAAAATTAAGTTTTGATATATTTACAGTAGGAATTTTACAAAATATCTTCATGGAACATGATCTTTACTTAATATCCTAATGATTTTTCGCATAAAAGAAAAATCTATAATTTTGACCCATACAATGTATTTTTGGCTATTGCTACAAATATACCCCAGCGACATAAAACACTTTGAACCCCACTAACTTTCATAGCATGGACAAAAAACTTTTATCAAAATACCTTCTTTTGTGTTTATCTGAAGAAAGAAATAATTTCTAGAAACAGTAGTGCAGTGTATAATCAATCAAACAACCAATTAATCTATTTTCATTTTATTTTATTCTATTTTTGAGAAGATTGCAATATATTCTGCTGTTCAGTATTGGCAAGTTACTAAGTAATTCATTACAAATTTTTAGGTTAAAAGAGTGTTTTACCTCTGGTCAGATGTAGCTGAACTTCAGTGAATATGAAGGACCCAGAGCTCTCCTCTGCACACCAGTATTTCCCAGAATCCTCTGCTCTCAGATCGCTGATCTTCACAGTAAAGACTCCAGCAGAGGTTTCTTCAGTCAGAGAGAATCTGCCGTTTATTCTGTTATTTGATGAAACACGAGCTCCGTCTCTGAAGCAGATATTGGGCTGATCTCCTCTGCAGAAAAACTTCTGTGTTTGATTCCTGATGTGTTTACAGCTGATGGACGCTGATCCTCCGACAGACGCTTCATGAATGACCGCTGAAGAGCACAACATTAAATATGATGAGTTTGATAACAGAATGAGCAGAAACACTGAGATTCTTCTCAAATAAACATCCTCACCGTCCTTCATGATGATCATGAGCTCAAGGGGAAGGTTAAACACGTCCTTCACTGCACACCAGTATTTCCCAGCATCCTCTGCTCTCAGCTCAGTCATGTTCACAGTGAAGAGATTGAGTTCAGTGTCGTCCTTTACTGAAATCTTTGGTTTTATGACATTATCTTCATCTGACCGAATGATATTTTGAGCATCTTCAGTGAAACACTTCCCCTTGCACAGATACTTTACTACTTTTCTCAAACACTTTCCACTGCGCAGACATGTTTCTTCTGTGTGTTTTTCATCATAAGGGCATTTGATCTCGACTGAATCTCCTTCACGTCCGATCACTGGAGGCACTGATAGTCAGAGAGAATAGAGATGTATTTATACACTGAAACACATGAATCTATTATTGAACTGCATGGTTTGTGGTGTCTGTACATACTGGTTAAAGTCAGCTGATGTTTATTGGTGAGAGAAACAGAAGTCAGATGCTCGTGTCTGGTTTCTGCTCCACACCAGTAAACTCCAGCATCTCTCAGGCTCACATTACTGATGCTCGCTGTATAAACTCCTGCTGTACTGTCAGAAAACTCAAAGCGCTGCTTCTCTGATGAACTGATGCTCTGACAGATCTTCTCCTCGTTCTCTTTACAGATGTGTTTGATGAGCTGCTGTTTCTCAGGGTAATTACAGCTGAGTTTCACACTTTCACCAATAACAGCAACTGATTCACTTGATTCACGAAAATGATCACCTATACACAAAAATAATTAAAAATATATCAATAACTTTATTTCCCCTCATTTTAACTGCTAGAAAGTATCCAAAAACAATCAAAAATAGAGCGTTTTACTGGCCAACATGGAGAAATTAAGTGTCCTTCACTGAATTTCATGATTTTCAGTTCTCTTTCTGAATCTCTCTCAGAAACAGGTTGTTTTTAAGGGGTGTCTCCTTTAAGGTTTCTCAGGAATCAGCCGCTGTTATGATTGGCTAACATCATTGCACAGGAAATGGTATCAACTTCCCCTTGCTATTGCATGTTTTGTGTTGACAGCACAATCTAAATAAAATGGTAATTTCCAGACAAAGCATTATGAAATCATTTACTTGTGGATTGTGGTTCAGCTGCAGTCAGTTCTAGTACAGCTTTATCTTTCATCAAATGTTTCTTTGTGAACTCTCCATGACACTGTGCCTCGATTACAAAACAAAACACTCCGATCATGATCCGGTATACTTTTAAAAATAAACTAATCCACTTGTTCCTCGAGGCAATTTTTATTTCTCATGTCATGACCCTTTAACTGAAAGTATCTCCTCTGATAACAGCCAGGGTTGCCAGATTTGCGTGCCAAATACAGCCCAATGTAGTGCAATGACCATATCCTAAATATAAAAACTCAAAATATGTTGTTTCCATGCCTAAAATACACACTTTATAGTAGGGCTGGGCAATAAAGCTAAAAAATTATCAACTATATAATGTTTCATATCGTTATGTATTGATAATTATTGACATTTTTATAACCGTTTTTAAAACCAATAGCAATTAAAAAAAACTTTACATTTTACCTCTGTATTTTTAATTTACCCAATTTATTAAGACAAACAACAAATATCTTGGTTTCAGTTTTAACCTAATCAAGATCTTCTCCGCATTGAGCTTCTGTATTTCTCTAATATTTTGAATTAATAACGGCGCAGCAGAATCTCGTGGGTTCAACTGGATAGACACACAGACACACACAACATTCAGTTGCACCGCTTTTGCATTCAAATACAAATTTTTATTTTAAATTCGACCAATATTATTATTCTTTTTTTTTTTTTTGTATTCACAATCTACTCATCACAGGCAGGCACAGCACTCATTTCAGCATGTGTTTGTGTGTGCTCTCTGTGCCTGTACCGTGCGTTATATCGAACATTTTTTCTATCGTTATTGATGAAAGTGTACAGTAGATAAATACAGATACTATTTTATCATCCAGGCTTATTTTATACTCTGTTATGCACACTGGTCATAAACACAGCTCAGAGGCTTCTTCCCAGTGACCTGCCTTAAATCTAGCTCAGTTCTATCACAGGTAGAATACAAAATTCTTCAATACAAGCATTTCAAATAATGCATGTCAGTTGTATTTCATGCAATATTTGAAACCTTCAACCCACAGGGAAAAAATTACCAGTGTAAAATTTGCCAAATTCTGTGACAAAAAACATGCATCCAGCAGAAGCTGCAGGAGTCAGATTTGACTGATCAGGGTTCGAGAGTAAGCAGAGATGACTGACAGATCATGGAGGATTTGATGCTCAACAGATCCTGAGCTCATTGATAAATATCTTGTAAAATGTGCTCATCTTTACACAGAGTGTGTGTGATCGTAAAATCAAATGTGAAAGTGAACAGCGAGTGCTCATTCAAAAGCCATTTCAATAACCCACATATTGACAACAGCTCCCTGATGCGTGAAAATTATATTCAATATTATAAAGTTTGCAAGAGTAGATGCAGAAATCGTAGGATCAGGCAGTAATGGTCAGAAGTTCAGTGTGAGCGGGGGATAGCGGGATCACCCTCGCAGGGCTCTAGCTGGGACTATCAGAAAGCTTATAATAAGTTTTTATCAGCATGGTCTCATGATAATCTGAGCCATGGTGAAAATCAGACAAACTGTCTAAGAAAAATTTGAAAATAGGTTTTGGTCAATTAAAAATGGCAGAAAGTTTTTTTTGTTTTATATATCTCTCTTAATGTTATCAGTTCTTGGTGTTAGATGGATCGAGTTACAGACTCCAGATTGACTGGTTAATGTTGAGACTGTCCTTTATCTGTGACAAATTTCACAACTTCTCTGCAGGCAGCTCTGTCAGAGTCTCGTAAGCGAAAGAAGAACAAGAACACTAACAATAACAGTAGGTGCCTACACCCCTTGAAATAATAATAATAAAAAAATACCTTGACTGATCTTCAGTGTGATCTCAGTGAACAGATGATCATCAGCGATATTCATTCCACATCTGTACGTTCCTCCATCAGCTGCAGTTAAATCACTGATAAAAACCTTCAAAACTCCTGCACTGGTATCATCAAACACGTGAACTCTATCATGAGGGATCCACTGATTCTGTTCTACAGGGATCTTCTGTGATGAATCTTTCTGGATGAATTTCTTGTTTTCTTTGAATTCTTCCGGAAATTTACACTTAATGAAGACTGATTTACTGATGTAGGCCTCAACCTGGACAGAAGTTATCTGACCTGCAAGACAAGATTTATTTATTACATTATTAACAGTCAGAGAGATTTACATTTCTTATAAGGATTTTTTCATTAAAATGAATCTAAACTCACGATGAACCTTCAGCTCAATCTCTTTAATGAAGGTTATGTGAGTATTTGATGTTTCTGAAGGTGGTTTATCTGCTCCGTCTCTCTCCACTCCACATAAATAAACTCCACGCTCCTCTGCAGAAATGTCTCTGATGGTCACAGTAAAGTGATCTTTCTGATTGTCAGACAGGATGAACTTCTCTTCAGATGATTGTGATGATTGAGAGCTGTTCAGCACAAGCACAGGATCTCCGTTCACTCTGTACAAGACTTCGGTGTGTGTTTCAAACTTGTGTTCATATTCACAACTGAAAGTGATTGTTTGACCTTTATATGCAGATCTGATAACAGACTTCCCACAAGAAGAAGAGTCTGAAAATGATTTCAATAAATCATTGTGACATGCACTGAAATCTTAAAATGTTATTAGTATTATTAAAGGTGCACTAGGAAACTTTGGCCTCTCTATCGCCCTCTTTGTGTGACAGATACAGTGTCATGTTACTTGCAGTTCATTTTTAACATTCTTGTTTTTAGGTATGTTTATGGTTCCTTGTGATCAGAGCAGATCTGTCATTCTTCATTAAGATGTATTGACAGAAAAATGTACATCCTGCAAGGCATATATCCAGAAAATCATCTGGGCCCGTATTCACAAAACATTTTATCTTACCACTAAGAGTTCTCCTAAATAGCAGTAAAAGTTTTTAGCTAAGTTTTTTCTTAAAACCTATTCACAAAGCTGCTGAGACAAACGTTTACTAAGGAATAGACAGAAGTGTTAAGATAAGAGTTATGGGGCGGGGTTGACCTCGTTGCTATGGATGATGTCAGCATACTTACTAACTATGCACACAATGATTGGCTGATAGATAAATAATATAATATACCTTTATGATAAAGGTTTTAAAATAAAATTGTTAATTGCCACATTAAAATAAAGATTTTAAAATGCAGGCTAAGTGTCACTAATTAAACAAGGAGGCTATATATTCAGCTAATTGTCAGTCTCTTGTATGTATGCTTCTTGTAAACAATTAGTCAATATGCATTAGGGCTGCCCTCGACTAAAGCATTTTAAGGATTAGTCGACTATTAGTCGTACTTTTATTGATAAACCATATAAATCATAATAATGACCTTTTAATTGCCTACATAGCCTAATAAGCGCTCAAGCACACACAAAAAAGGCTTGTCACAGCTGACCGCCAAATTTAATAATTATGAAATTGTTAGGGAAAAACAGCAAGTGCACTGCATTAACGTCTTAATTTATTGTTACACTAGTGCTTTCTGTTTTCAGTTTAAGAGATGAAGTCTGTGACAGTGGCTCATCTCCTCAGCACTTGAATACATGTTTCATACGGATTACATAATCTGAGAATATTTGTTTTCTGTTTGAATTGGTTCAATTAAAAGTTTCACTCTCTATAGATATATTTTTCATGTCTGTAATAAGGCAAGCATCCACAGAGCTTCGAAGTGACATGCTCAAGTTCAGTCTGAGACGGCAGAAAGCGCATCCTGTTTGCTTTCATTATTTTACAAAAGTGCAAAATTTCATTGCTATTCTGAGTGCACACAAATAAGCCTAGAGGCTTTATAGATACAAAAGATGCATTACTCTTATCTGTATGACCAAAAATGACGAAGTATTTTAAGATCAAATGATTGCAGCGACGCCTCCATCTGTCCTGCAGGAGCCCAAGAGCGCTACTGTTCAGCTTCCACACTCTGCACAAACATGCACACTTTTTTGTAGGCTAACATTAGATTGAGCTGCCATGTAAAGTTGCTACTACATACATATTTCAGATAAACCATATTTGAGGTCGATGAATGTTAAGTGAGCATATGGATGTCCTGCCCAATGCACTATATTACCACATAGAACAGCCATTAACGATTTTTCCATCACAAACTGAGTGATTTTGCCACTTCAAGTTTTTTTTTTTTTTTTTTTATTTAGCGACTAATACAATTTTGGTAACATGCATATAAACAGCCTTTTAATTAGCAGAATAATCATGGCTGATAGTAAAACATGCAAACATAAAAGAAAACCGAACTGGATGCCAGAACAGCTATTGTATTAAGGATATAATCAAACATTTGGACCAAAGCCGATACCTTTTTAAAAGCTCATTATAGTCAAAAATGTTTCTAAAATGTTTATATTCCGAGTCAGATTGCTGGCAACAGCCATATTTGGATAGTTCAGATTTGGTCTTAGTGACTTAGAAGTCCTCTTCACTACTCCTTACGTTTCACAGAGTTAGGAGCTAATTTTAGCGCTAAAACGCTTCGTGAAATTCAGTGTTGGGCAGTAACACATTACTTAGTAACGCGTTACTGTAATTTGATTACATTTTTAGTAATGAAGTAATCTAACATGTTATAATTTTCAAAATAATAGAGTATAGTTACAAGCCAAGGTCTCTATACGTTACTGCCGCGTTACATTGCTGACAGAATGCAGTGTTTTATAATCCAGAGATTGTAAAAAGGATGAAGCACACGCACTGTTGAGTCCAGTGCCGGTAGATTAGAGACTAGCTCCCGCGAGACCCGACGCAACAGAGCGCGGCGGGAAAAGATGGCTGAGCGCTAGTGCGAGCGGGTAAACACTTGTGTGTGTGTGGGATGCGGGAGAATAAAATTATTCATGGGACTCCCACAAAATAGAAATATCTAAACACAAAATATCTAAAACAAAAAAAAAAATGTTATTCATCTAAAATATAAATGATTAACACGTGCAAGTGTATGCAGAGTTTCTATTTCAGCTATAAACGTGTTCGCTGCGTTGAGCAATGCAGTGCTGAAATTTGTGTGATCACGAATCCTCTCATTATAACACACGAATTGTAGACATTCTGAAAGATTCATTAAGCATATATTTATTGTGTTATAACAGAGATTTGTGAGATTAAGATGAACTGAGATGTCTTTTAGAGATTAGAAATCATGCAGCAGCAGTCGCTTGCTTTAGTTAAAAATAACAGTGTTCTGTGAATGTTGATGCTTTTAATAACAAATATTTATCGGGAGCATGTATGCTGGGATTTCATTAATTTCATGGAGAAAAAAGTAATGTAACTAGTAATGTAACTAGTTAGTAATTAATTTTGAAATAAAGTAATCAGAACAGTGACGTGATTATTTTTAAAAGGAGTAATCAGTAATTTGATTACATTTTCAGAGTAACTTGCCCAACACTGATGAAATACTCTTAGAACAAACATTTAGGAGTCCTAAATTTAGGACTGACAAGCCCTTTATTTTTAAGATTTTCTCCTAAATCTGCGATTTATGAGCTACTTTTAGCCTTAAGATGTTTTGTGAATACGGGCCCTGAACACGTAAGTTTGTAGGAATAACATGAAGGATGTAAAGCTGACCTTCTCTCAATATAATCTGACTCAACAGCTCAAATTATAAATCATTATTGTAAGCTACTGTTGTGAATCATGACTTGTGTACTTGCACAGTCACAGTAAAACAGTCTTCCGTAGCACCTTTAAATAGCACTATAGTAAAAATAGTTACTGTAGAAAGTTAAAAAGTTTCATACTTACTGTTTTTCACCTTTAACTCAACATCATGACATTTCTGCTTGTTTCCACATATGTATTTCCCATCATCCTCTCTGCTGAGGTTCCTGATAAACACTGTGAAGAATCTGCTGTTTTCGTCATCATACAGAGTGTATCTCTCATTATTATCCTGGCGGTGCTGAGTCTCAGTACTGATGCCAGGTTTACAGTCTCTGTCTGTTTCTGCAGAAATACTTTCCTTTAAGCTGATCGTTGCACTTTTTCTGGATTGAGTTCATGCACTTGAACATTACACTCCCTCCAGAGCAGCCAATCACTTTAAAACAGAGAACCTGACCTGACAAACACAAGATCATTTGCTCTGGGTTATTATATAATCAACCTGGGCCATATAATATAAAATATTATTTGACCAGTAAAGAACTGACCTGAGATCAGACAGAGAGTGATGAAGATGATGATGATGGCCCTCATTCCTGCTTGACTTCAGTCTCACAAATATTGAGAGAAAATCCAGATCAGATCACAATCCAGCGAGAGCAAGAGCTGATGAAATGTGAACCTTGATGTAAATTGTGATTACAAGCACAAACGCCCCATCGGTCTCTCACATTTCTGCTTCCTTGTTCTCTGTGAGGTTTCCACCCACATGCACTGCTGACAGAGTGATATGTGTTGAGATATGTGTGAAACATATGCAGAGAAACATGCTGTATAAACACATACATATGACACATCAGTATTTTAATATTAAAACAGAAAGAGTAACTATTTCAAGAGTTTCAAAGCTTCATCCTGCATTCATCACAAAAATCACAGAAAAGCAGACACACTTGTTTCAGTAAGAGCATACAGTAGATGCACTGTGAAAATCTTATGTTCACTGAATATTGTGAAAGGCCCTGAAATTGATAGAGATGCACGCTGTGATCTAAGAGATCAGCAGGCTCTTCTGGTATGTCTTTTGTATCTATTACAATCTATTTGAGGATCCCACATCCTTTGGCTTCTACTTTCAGAGAAAACCCCCACAACCTCACAACCATGATCTTGAGACACTTTGAGGGTTTAGTGCACTGCAGAAGCATTTCTGATGTTTATGATTGTGTTTGCATGTCATCTTGTTGGTATCTGTTAAAGAAAAATGTGCAGAAACATTTCTCTCCTTGTCATGATGAAAATATAAGTGTAATGGTCACCATAAAACTCCTGTTCACCTTTTTCTTTTTCTTTTTTGGTGAATATGCAAGGCTTCAGATTCATTAGCCGTTATTAATAAATGACTGAAAGAACAAAGTGCAGTAAATGGTAAAACTGTTCAGTTGATTTCATGTAAAGCTGTGGCCCGAGGTCAGTTAACAGCAGCTGTCCATCACTAACACTCAATCAGCACTTAATTAATCACTTAATTGTCCAGTGAACTGCAACACTAGACACAAGACCAGAAGAAGAATAGTACAAGGAAAAAGAGCAAGAGAAAGAGAGACAAGAGCAAGGAAAGATAGTTTGGGAGAGTTTTGAAACAAACAGTCCGATGGATGAAAGAACAACACGAGCTCTGTGTATACCACAAAACAAATGTCCAACAAACACAGAAAACAACTTATGTACATGAAGAAATGACTCCACAAAGAAGAAATACATCAGACATAATGCTGTCATTCTCATATGAAAGAATCTGAGAAGAACGTTTAATCAGAACACAACCAGGTGAGCACTTAATAAAACTATTGCACTTTTCTCCTAAATGCTTACATTATCTCCATTATTTAAAAATCAGCTACAGAAAACCAGCAAAGAACATTTACATAACCAAAGTACATGACTTCAGTGTACACTCTAAAAAATGCTGGGTTAAATATAACCCAGTGCTGGGTTAAAAAGGGACCAACCCAGCGGTTGGGTTGTTTTGACCCAGCGGTTGGGTTATTTTGACCAGAGGTGGGTAGTCCAGGGGTCAGAAAGTAAAAGTCCTGCCATATTTTTGCTCCATCCATGAACTCAGCAGCTGATTTCACCAGAGGAGGAACCAAGTCATTCCTTTCAAGTCACAAACAAGTCTCAAGTCAAATCCCAAGTCCTCAAAGAGTTAAAGTTAATGAGATAAATAAGTGATTAATTAAATGATGATTGTGCATTAATGATGAACACATGCTGTTATTGGAAATTACAGAGGATCAGATGTTGATGTTTTATTGGTTAAAATGATGCCACCATCATGGAGATCAGTGTTTGATTTAGTTGTGCTCTTGACCCTTGACTTGTTGCGCTAGATCTTTCTCTCTGTAGAAATGCATGTGGTGTTTTACAATGATGAGATATTTGCTGTTTATATGTGATGAAACCAGACTCATGAAATGGCCTGATTTCATTTAAAATAACTTGCTTCCATTTACATGTTCAGGTTTTGCATTAAGAACTATGTGAAACTACAGAACGCTGTTGTTCTAAAATATATAGTGAATTAATAAAAAAAAAAAAAAAAAAAAGTGTGTGTACATATAATACACCAAAAAAAAAAAAAACTACTATACTATTTAGACACAGAGAGACATCAAGAACCAGTATACCAATCTCAACAATGGTGACAATCAACAAAATGCTTCATGGTGCAATGAATGCTGGGTAACACCATAGTAAAAACTCCCATCATGCACTGCAGTATGAAAAATTATTGTCACCACTGTTGAGGATAGTATGATAAATGTTCATGGCTAAATTCCTGAGCTGATATAGCTTTTTTTTTATTCAATATTGACACATTAAGGTGGCATTTGTTTAATAGTTTTTTTTTTTTTTTTTTGTAGTTATACAGTACCTGAACAATAAACCAAAGAGAGAGACCGCTTTACGATGTTTATTTACCATGAGTTATTAGCAGAAATCACAAGTTACTCTGCTACTTCAAGCTTTTAAATCAGCAATGCACAAATGTTTGCTGTGAAACAATATTGCAATTGCTTAGAAACCAACTACTTTGAGTTATTAAAAGGGTCAAGAGACTAATTAAAGCAAACCTTGACCACAGTTATGGTGGCATCTTGTGTGCTTTTAAAAAAAAGAAATAAATCAGTATATTTCATCCAAGGCTGTGCCTGGAGTCATTTGTAGTTCTTGTGTTTCTCTTTTCTTCAGTGATGTTGATTGTTAACAGCAGGTGTTCATCACTAATGCACAATCTTCATTTAATTAGTCACTTAATTATCTCATTAACTTTAACTCTTTGAGGACTTGGGATCTGACTCGAGACTCGTTTGTGATGTGAAAGGAATGACTTGGTTCTCCTCTGGTTAAAACAGCTTGCTGAGTTCATGGGTGGAATAAACATATGGCAGGACTTTTACTTTCTGACTCCTGGACTTTATACCTCTGCCAACTGCTGGGTCAAAACAACCCAACTGTTGGGTTGGTCCCTTTTTAACCCAGCGTTGGGTTATATTTAACCCAGCATTTTTTAGAGTGTAGCGTGAGTATTCTTCAGTTTAAAACACTCCCGTTATAATAAGTGAAACTATCTACACTGTATAATGAATAAATATCTTTACACTGCACATGTCTGCAGTGTGTTAAAGCTCCAACACAGTCACCAGCTGATCGCGTCCATCTAGTCAAGGCTTGTATTTATATCTGAACCACTGAAGGAAAGGCTTTCACTTCCAGCCTTCATTAGCAACTACATATCACTTATAAATGATTGTGTACAAAGTTAATCTTAATTATTAAGATTAATGTGGTTTGGTTATTTTTAAATGTGCTTCAAAAAACATTAGTATTCTCAGAATATTGACTTTCATATTAATTATGCAAACACTGTAATGTGCAGTGAATTGATAATAATTGATATTTGTGTGTTTTCTCCCTGTTTGTCAGGAGGAAGTAGATGGCTGGGGACACTGAGTCTCATTTGTGTTCTTCTGCTGTTCTTCATCATCGAAGCAGAGAAAGACCTGCTGAGGAGTTAATAAAACTATCAACAACTTATAGGACAGTTACACTGATCTAATTACTGAAAGAGATCAACTGCAGAACAAGTTCAACTCTTTTGAGTCGGAAGAATCTGGAGCTAGAGACCAGAATCAAAGATCTCACTGATGACCAGTTACAGAGAAACTTTGACTCTTTGAATCAGAAGAATCTGGAGTTAGAAAACAAAGTCATATCTCTGACTGATGAATTAAAGAAAGCTTATGAACAAGGTTAGTGCAGATCTGTTTTAGTGTGTTTTCCACCTACATCTATCCATCTATCCATTTCCTTTCATACAGTCTAAAAAAAAGAGATCCAAAGAATATCAAATGCAAAGATATAAGATTGTGTTGATCTGGTCATTATCAACAGTGAACAGAGGTGTACAGTATTTGAGTAAATGTAATTAGTTACTGTATTAACTATCTTTTTGGATACTTTGGACTTTGAGCATCAAAAATATTAGCAGCTTTTCAAGTGGTCATCTGAAAATAGTAGCACATTATTATACAGAGACATGGAAGAGTAAGCTCTGTGAAGCAGTCTTACAGGAGAAACAACACACGTCCCCACTGAATGTGCTTTATTACACTTGCTCAACATAAGTCTATTGTCACTGTAATATTACTTGGTTCAGAATAGAGGATACCGACCATGATGCCAAGACGCCAGAATGTTGCTATGGTTACCACAATGTAAATCACAGCAGTTTCAGGAGCGAGTGTTTTGTACACAGAGAGTTTAGGGCAGGGCCACAGTCCTGCAGAGTTTACTCTCAGCGCTGCTCCAACACACTGACATTTAAATAATCCTGAAGACTTTGACCAGCTGCTGCAGGTGTGTTTAATTAGGCTTGGAGCTAAACTCTGCTGGAAGCAGGACTGGACACCCCTCATCAGTTACCTTCTCTCTGACCTGCAGATCTGAGGCTTTTGCTGCTGGGAAAAACTGGATCAGGAAAAAGTCCAACTGGAAACACAATCCTGAGCAAAAGTATATTTAGGGAGAATGCTGTTACTTCAGTCTGTATGAGTAAAAAAGCAGCTGTGGGCCAAAGAACCATCACAGCAGTGGACACTCCAGGACTGTTTAACCCAGCGGTCAGTGAAGAGGATCTGATGAATGAGATAAAGACCGGTGTGTCTGCTCCTGGTCCTCATGTGATTCTGCTGGTCATCAGGCTGGATGTGAAACTCACAGAAGAAGAGAGGAACATTGTGACATGGATTCAGAACAGCTTTGGAGCAGAAGCTTTGTTCTACACCTTCATCCTCTTCACTCTGCATGTAATGACCTAGAACGCTGTCTAAGACTTGATGACTGCTCTGTCAATTCTTTGTCATCAGTTAGGAACCTAGGTGTGCTATTTGATAGCAATCTTTCCTTAGAAAGCCACATTTCTAACATTTGTAAAACTGCATTTTTCCATCTCAAAAATATATCTAAATTATGGCCTATGCTCTCAATGTCAAATGCAGAAATGTTAATCCATGTGTTTATGACCTCAAGGTTAGATTACTGTAATGCTTTATTGGGTGGTTGTTCTGCACGCTTAGTAAACAAACTCCAGTTAGTCCAAAATGCAGCAGCTGGAGTTCTTACTAGAACCAGGAAGTATGATCATATTAGCCCGGTTCTGTCAACACTGCACTGGCTCCCTATCAAACATCGTATAGATTTTAAAATCTTGCTTATTACTTTTAAAGCCCTGAATGGTTTAGCACCTCAGTATTTGAACGAGCTCTTGTTACATTATAGTCCTCCACGTCCGCTCCGTTCTCAAAACTCTGGCAATTTGATAATACCTAGAATATCAAAGTCAACTGCGGGCGGCAGATCCTTTTCCTATTTAGTGCCCAAACTCTGGAATAACCTACCTAACATTGTTCGGGAGGCAGACACACTCTTGCAGTTTAAATCTAGATTAAAGACCCATCTCTTTAACCTGGCTTACACATAACACACTAATACGCTTCTAATATCCAAATCCGTTAAAGGATTTTTAGGCTGCATTAATTAGTTTAACCAGAACCGGGAACACTTCCCATAACACCCAATGTACTTGCTACATCATTAGAAGAATGGCATCTACGCTAATATTAGTCTGTTTCTCTCTTATTTTGAGGTCACCGTAGCCACCAGATCCAGTCTGTATCCAAGTCAGAGGGTCACTGCAGTCACCCGGATCCAGTATGTATCCAGACCAGAAAAGACCTCTACAGCCCTGAAAGACAGTGGAGACCAGGACAACTAGAGCCCCAGAGACAGATCCCCTGTAAAGACCTCATCCCAGACGACCACCGGGACAAGACCATAGGAAACAGATGATTCTTCTGCACAATCTGACTTTGCTGCAGCCTGGAATTGAACTGCTGGTTTCGTCTGGTCAGAGGAGAACTGCCCCCCGACTGAGCCTGGTTTCTCCCATGGTTTTTTCTCCATTCTGTCACCGATGGAGTTTTGGTTCCTTGCCGCTGTCACCTCTGGCTTGCTTAGTTAGGAACACTTCATTTACAGAGATATCGTTGACTTGATTGCAAATTATTGCACAGATACTATTTAAACTGAACTGTGCTGCATGATGACATCACTGAATTCAATGATGAACTGCCTTTAACTGTCATTTTGCATTATTGACACACTGTTTTCCTAATTAATGTTGTTCAGTTGCTTTGACGCAATCTTTTTTGTTTAAAGCGCTATATAAATAAAGGTGACTTGACTTGACTTGACTCACGCTAATCATCTGAACGCTGAATCTGTGGAAGATCACATCAGACAAAGTCCTGATCTCCAGCGTCTGATCGTCCGGTGTGATGGCATATATCATCTCGGTTACGTATGTAACCACGGTTCCCTGAATAGGGAACGAGATGCTGCGGTGACGTCACCGTATGGGAACACCTCTCGGTGTGACGAATGTCTGAAGCCCTATACCATCCCGCCAATCCTATTGGCCAAATAGCGCCTGGCACCGCCCTACGCATGCGTACGCATCGTATACCTGAGTGCCGCGCGCTATTTCGCTCAGATTTCATGAACTGAAGAAGAAGAACGCTATCAGGTATGGAACGGCCGGGACCGCAGCATCTCGTTCCCTATTCAGGGAACCGTGGTTACATACGTAACCGAGATATTCCCTTTCATAGGTCACTTCGATGCTGCGGTGACGTCACCGTATGGGAACCCTATACCATAACGCCTGACGTACCTGATAGCTGGGATCCAAGGAAGCATCTGCTCAAGCGGAGAGAACCCGGGAGCCAGGAGTCGTCCTCACATCCAGACTGTAAAACTTGATAAAAGTGCTCGGTGAGGACCATCCTGCCGCAGCACAGATATCAGTCATAGAAGATCCACTGAGGACAGCCTGTGAAGAAGCAACTGCTCTCGTGGAATGAGCTCTAACTCCTAAGGGGAAGCGAGTCCGTGCGCCTCATAGGCTAAAGATATTGCCTCCACCAACCAATGGGACATGCGTTGCTTTGTGACAGCATGGCCTCTATTTTTGTGTCCGAAACAGACAAACAGCTGGTCAGACTCACGCCATGGGGCTGTTCGATCGACATAAGTCTTGAGCGCTCTGACAGGGCAAAGACTCAGATCTCCTGACCTCGCCTCAGCAGGGGGTAAAGCCTCCAAGACCACTTGCTGAAAGTGAAAAGGATTCGAAGCGACCTTGGGGACATAATTATGCCTCGGTCGCAGCAATACCTTCACAGAGCCTAGTGCAAAGTCCATGCACGAGGGCGAAACAGAAAGAGCCTGTAAGTCCCCAACTCTCAAGGGCTCAAACGGATGCCCTGATAGACCTTGCAACACAATGGATAAATCCCATGAAGGAACTCGCACAGGGCGGAAAGGCCTCAGCCGTCGTGCACCCTGTAAAAAACAAGAGACCAGCGGATGACGGCCCACTGAAGCACCATCTATGTATACATGGTTAGCTGAAATGGCTGCCACGTAAACTTTCAGACTTGCTGGCGTTACTCCATCAGAGAAACGGTCTTGAAGGAACTCCAGTACTGAAGCCACTGGGCAGTAAACCGGATCCATATTACGAATTCCACACCAGGCCGTAAACAGTTTTCATTTGAAAGCATATAAGTGTCTCGTAGAAGCTGCCCTAGAATTCATTATAGTCTCGGAGGTTTCAACAGAAAGACCGGGACATATTAACTCACTCCGCTCAGAGGCCACACCCACAGTTTCCACAGCTCTGGCCTGGGGTGCCAAATCATCCCTTGTGCTTGCGATAGTAAGTCCTGTCTGAGGGGAATCTCCCATGGCAAACCACGGCTGTGTGGGCCACCACGGAGCCACCAGCAGCAGCTGCTCCACTCTGTCCAGCCGTATCCTGGATAACACCGCTGGAATTAGATGAATTAGGGGAAAAGCATATAAGCTGGTCCTGGGCCAATCGTGAGCTAACGCATCCAAGCCTAGGGGCGATGGAGGGTGTAGGGAGAACCACAGCGGGCAATGCGTAGTTGTGCTCGACGCGAATAAGTCTACTCTTGCCTCTCCAAATATCTGCCATAAAAGGCTCACCGTTTGGCGGTGCAACCTCCATTCCCCCTGCTCTAGAGTCTGTCTGGATAGCAAATCCGCTCCGAAGTTCAAACGTCCTGGGACATGAACCGCTCGGATCGACAGAAATCTGTTCTGAGACCAAAGAAGAATATTTCTCGCCAGCCTGCACAGGGGGCGAAAGCGTAATCCTCCTTGAAGATTCAGGTACGACACAACCGCTATGTTGTCTGACCTGAGTAGTACATGACAGCCGGTCAGCAGATTCGAGAAATACTGGAGAGCTAGAAAAACTGCCAGTAATTCCAACCTGTTTATATGCCAACCGCGTTGTGTCGCCGTCCATACTCCGTGAGCTGGGCGCCCTTGACAAACAGCTCCCCAACCGGTCAAAGACGCGTCCGTCGTGACAGTCTCTCGGGAAATCCCCAGCCGAACTCCAGTTAGAAGGAATTCGGTTGACATCCACTGTTTCATTGACATAACACACCTCCGTGTCACCGAAATCGACCCATGCGGAAAACAGCGGGGTGAAATGTTCTGGCTTTTCGTCCACCACTGAAATGGGCGCATATGAAGTAAGCCCAGACGGATTACAGGGGATGCCGCTGCCATTAGACCTAAAAGTCTGAGGCACAAACTCACCATCACTGTGCGACCTACTTTGAAGTGACACACGCATGACGCGAGAGACTGAACACGCGGGAGAGATAGTCTTGCTTACATTGCACGAGAATCCAAGTCTATTCCCAGAAAGGTTATCCGTTGAGAGGGAATTAAAACACTCTTCTGGAAATTCGTGCATAAGCCCAGGCTGTTTAGATGATTCAGCACAAGATCCTGGTGAGAGTGTGCTTGAGTCTGCGATTGTGCTAACACTGGCCAATTGTCTAAGTAATTCAACACGCAAACGCCCTGGAGCCATTGTGAAATGCTGGGCAAGCGTTCCCACGTGGATTCTGAAGGCTGAATTGCGCAGAGTGTCTGAGGGAATGCCCGACATGGTAGCTTGATCCAATGCTGCTCGAAGCGCCCTTTGCGGTAAGACAGTCAATATTTGAGCGTTGGGACTGTAGTGAGAGGGTTGGATGCACAAAAACGGTCCAACAGCGCTCTCTAGTGGAGGGCACAGTCCCTGGCAAGCAGCGAGAGTATCAGGGGCTGCTATTAGGAGCCCGAGAACGAGAGCCATTAGCCGTCGAGCTCAGGTCCAACCTTTTTCGCTGTCGTTGGCGAGCCAGTGGAAAAGCCTTAGGACCCCAATCTTTACAAGGGGGCGCCATAGGTGAAGGCTCTTCTCGTGAGGCAACCCGTTGGCGGTGAGAGGAGGTTGAACGAGACCGCGCGGGCGCCTGCCGCCGTTCAATCTCCCTGGGCCTGCGAGGAATCAGCTGGCGGAAGGCGGCTGATTGCTGTTTCGCTGCCCTAAATTTATCCACCACCGAAGTGACCGCCTCTCCAAACAGACCGTCCTTAGAAATAGGGGCGTCCATGAGAAAAGATTTGTCCTTTTCTTTGATATCGGTGAGGTTAAGCCAGAGGTGGCGCTCAACCGTAATCAACCCAGCCATAGAACGGCCCACTGCCCGAGCAGTATGTTTGGTAGCGCGTAGCGCCAAATCTGTTGCTCGCCGCAGCTCTTTCACAGCCTCGGGTGTGATACCTTCCCCTTCGTCGAGTTCCTTTAAGAGCTTCGCTTGGTAGGCCTGGAGGACCGCCATAGAGTGGAGCGATGCGGCCGCCTGGCCAGCAGCCATGTAGGATTTCCCGACGAGGCTGGACGTGACTCGACACGCCTTTGAAGGAAGAAGGGGGCGAGACTTCCATGCCGTGGCCGAATTAGGCGCGAGATGTTCGGCGAGAGTCTCTTCCACCGGAGGCATCGCTGCATAGCCACGTTTCGCCATGTCAGAAATGGTGGCGAAATCCGCAGCCGCAGCGTTCGTAATGCGTGCCGAGTAAGGCTGTTTCCAGGACCTCGAAACCTACTGGTGGAGGTCAGGGAAAAAAGGCAAGGGCCTACGGGGCTGCGCAGGAGTACGACTAGTTAGAAAACGGTCGTCCAGCTTCGATGAAGGTTGGGCCTCGGCCTTCTCAACCTCCCAATCCAGTCCCAGCTTACCCACCGCACGAGAAACCACATCCAACAGCTCGCTGTAGGAGGGGGAAACACGCTTCTTCTGTCCGCTAGGAGGGAGAGGGCTGTCAGCATCAGCCATGAAGTCCTCAGACTCCGAGGCCGCGGTGTATAAGACGTCGTCGTCATACTGTCCACAACCGAAGGAGATAGCATCGTATGCCTCCGGGGTGGGCTGTAAACCCTCATCTGAAAAAACAACGGGTTCAACAAAGCTAGTTTCCTGCACTCGGGTAGGGGAGAGCGAGCGATGTGGAGAAAACTCCAGCACAGCGCTTTCATCGTAGTTTAAGTCGCACATGTCTCCCCAAGCCATCGCCTTGTGTGGTGCCTCGGCAGCCGCAGAAGTGACACGGCGGGGGTTGGACGCGGGGGCGACCTTAGAAAATACTTCTAGCGTAGTACTTTAAGCCGCAGGCTATCACAATGGGGGCAAGAAGAAAGGCCACTAAGCGCAGTCTGTGCGTGATGTAAGCCCATGCACACTACGCACCTTTCATGAGTGTCTCCCTTCGTGATGAACCTGGTACACAGTTCCTTACACTTCCGAAAACTCATCGTGTCCGCGAAGAGGAGTTAGCACTGCTCGAAGAAAACCGCTGAGAACGCGAGATGATTCCTAGGGCACAGATGATTCTCTTTCCTGACGGAAATGAAATCTGAGCGAAATAGCGCGCGGCACTCAGGTATATGATGCGTACGCATGCGTAGGGCGGTGCCAAGCGTTATTTGGCCAATAGGATTGGCAGGATGGTATAGGGCTTCAGACATTCGTCACACCGAGAGGTGTTCCCATACGGTGACGTCACCGCATCATCGAAGTGACCTATGAAAGGGAACACTCGTTCAACAACAGAGACAGACGAAACACAGATCAGGTCACAGAGCTGCTAGAGAAGACAGCAGAGGGCACTATTACAGCACAGAGCACTTCAGCATGCCACAGAAAGTTCCTGAAGGCTTTATCTCCAGTTGGGCTGGAGCACTAATAGTTTCTGCAGTGATAGTTTTAGCAGCTGCAGCAGATACAGGACACGGTTAGATAACAGGTGAAGGTCAGTTAACAATCTTAAAGCAAGTGACAAAAGAAGAAGAAGAAGAAGAAGAAGAAGAAGAAGAAGAAGAAGAAGAACATTCACATAGTTAGGATGCAAAACAAATATGTGTCTAACTAAATGCTTGTCGACTAACAATTGAAAGCTTACCATAACTATTGTAAATGAATCTGTCATGTAGTGAAGCTCTTCACATGAGGCTGATGATCAGCTTGTGATGTGCCTTCATTCTCAGAAACAACAAACAAAACTGCACAAAATACTGGGTAAGGCAAATTTATTCATAGCAAATTTCATAAAAAAAGGTATTCAAAGTGCTTTACATAAAAGGAATACACATAATCATCAAATAATCACAATAGATTCATAAGGATTAAAAACAGAAAATAAATATGATTAAAAAAATAATTTAATTTAAATTGTGAAATAAAGTAAAAGTAGCATACATAAATGTAACCATTAACTACAGGTCCATGAGTAAATCACACTTCTGCTGTTGTTTATGCATTTTAAAAATTGTCCATTATGAATACATTCTTATACAAACTTTATTTTTTCTGATTATTATCCCAGTTCTTTAACCAAATCATAATCAGAAGTGTAATTTGTAGTCATTAAATATTATCCTTGTTAATAATTTTATTTTAATGTTGTAAATAAAATAAAAAAGAACATTTAATGTTTTAATTAATTTACATTTCTTTTTTTATTGGCAGGAGATAAGCAGTTATATTAATATACAAATAGATAGATATAAAACACATATTGATTGTATGTATCTCTCAGTACATTTATATTCATTTGTCATAATATGGGATTTCCAAACAAATGTTTGTTTGTTTCTTCGCTGCTTAAACGATTCAAATAAAACCTGGATGACTTTGATGTCTGAATATAAACTCATACATCACTCATTCACCGCTTTACAAAACTTTATTAAAAATCACATGTAAAAGGGGACATGTTAATCAAGTCATTATTTATTTAAATAATATGAACATTCATCATTAGGTAACATTCCGAGTAAAAGGTTAAACAGGGTTCTATAGAACATTAGGATTCTTGACTCAATTTTAAGCAACACTGTATGCCAGAAAGCTTCTATGTAAGGAAAATGTCTTAAATGATGGCATAGTACTTTAATGCTGTTTATTTATTTATTTATTCTTCAGGTGATAAAGTTTGTTTACAAGCTGTTTCCTAACATTTAGTGAATTAAAACAAACTTAAAAATAAATCCATAAAAAGATTCTATATAGAATATTCTTTCCTTCTAAGACTATATTCTCAGAATTAAAGAAAAGAGAAAGAAAAAAGTAAATCAGGGGGGCATTAAATAAGCAGGTAAAACACATGTAATGTCCAGTAATATGCTAATTTAAGATCCTGGAGAAAAAGACCTTTTCCACATTGGCTTAATCCTGCCCTTATCTACTTGATTAAAATTGGAGTTGTTAAAGAGTTGTTAAAGTATAGCACAGCCAAGCACCACAAAAAGGAAAATCACAAACCAGTCTACTATACAATTTTAAGATGAAATGTGGATTAATGCGTATTTGCCTTTAAAATTATAGTTTATCCAAATTAATTTGGTATTTGATGTCTGAACTTATACAGTGTGTACATAGGCTACTAGTTGTAAATATAATTGTAAAAAGTAATTAAGAATACAATTATTTTTGATTGTCTGACCCTCAGCTGGGGTCATACTGGGTTGATTACTTTAGTAAATATCTTCTAATTTCTAGTGAGAAATATAGGAATTAAATATTTGTTTAGCTATGATCGAAGCTCACTCTATTTAGTTTTAGATCTTTAAACTGTTATTCTACCTCAGCAGTTTGAGGTAAATTTGTCTGCAAATGCTGCCCGCAAAATCATTTGATGATAAGGCTGTGTACACATCAACCTAGCTGTGTAAGATTACAGAAAAAACTCTTATTCACAAAAATCACTTCACATGCACAAAATAAATGCAAACACAATTCTTCACAGATCACAGATTCTTATTAAAAGTTATAAAAGTTTCATGAATGCAAACACAATTCTTCACAGATCACAGATTCTTATTAAAAGTTATAAAAGTTTATTACCCAGTTGGCACCTTGATATTGAAAAGACATCAAATTGACATCAAACACTTTACGGCCATCTGACATCCATACACAGACGCTCTTTCAACCACCAAAATAATGGCACGAAAACTTCAGAACTGTGCCGCTGGTGCAGCTGGTATAAACACAAGCTTTGACAAGACTGGCTGCGATCAGCTCCCAGGGCCGCATCAGAGCCGTAACACTGCTGATGTGTGCAGTGTAAAAAACCCTTATTTACACCGCACACGTCTGCAGCTTGTTATGGCTCCGTCATGGCCACCGGAGCCAAAGCGTCCCAGAAGCGGCTCTCCATGCTACTTCGCTAAAGATAGACGCCTAGTCTACAGTTCAAATACAAAATAAACATCCTGTGCAGACTAAAACACAGCTACAAATCTTTCATCCTTGTCACACATAACTGAACTTTAAGTGTATTGACTTTGTATGTAGGCTACAGCACAACAAAGCAGGACATAGCAATAAACCCAACAATAAACACAATTAAACTGGACAAAACATAACCATTTAGCCAACATCACCATGGTAGAACTCCAAAATCAAGAAAAACAATGTCGGACAGGCAAATCACGTGGTCTCGTGAATCCAGTTGCATGGCTTCTGAAGTGCTCCTGGTGTGAGTTGGCATCGTGTGGAGGACGAAAAAAAACCTTGTTGGAGTCGTAACGTGCCGCAGACGTGTGCAGTGTAAACAAAGGGTAAGGGGTAATGTTCTCTTCAGTCGCAGAGAAACATTTCAGGTTTTCCAACACTGACTTGTAGGTGTCGCTGATTGCTCAATAACTTGCTCGATGAAACAATGATTCTGTCATTCTCAGTGACTGCTTCTAGTTGTGTATAAAAACAAAAATCCAGTGGTAATATTAATTTGGCGAGGTGTTGTGATTGACAGATGCATAATCACAGTGAGTCTCCTCTTTACTGAATCTGACTGTAGCTTCACTGAGAGACTCTTCACACTTCTGGAAACTGACAGCAGCGTACAGGAGCCCATCAGAGGGGATTGTGGGTAACTGAACTGCTGAGTAAAGTGGATTCTGTGAATCAGAGGGGTTTGTGGGTAACTCGACTGTCGAATAGAGAGGATTTGATTCAGGATCAAGGTGCCTGGCGTGTTGAATGTCTTCTTGAGTCTGTAAGAAGTGAAATTTCCAAAACATGAATCACACAGTATCAGCTTAGACATTTCACATATTGAGATGTAGATTACAGTTCTGAAACTCACCGTTTCATGATCCCCTGTCTGTCTTCTGTCTGTTGATGAAATGATGCCTGTGTGAACAAGAGAAACATCTGAGATGCAAAAAAAAGAGATGATTTTAAAGGGATACTCCACCCCAAAATGAAAATTTAGTCATTAATCACTTACCCCCATGTTGTTCCAAACCCGTAAAAGCATTGTTCGACTTCGAAAAACAATTTAAGATATTTTGGATGAAAACCAGGAGGCTTGTGACTGTCCCATTGACTGCCAAGTAAATTATACTGTCAAAGTCCAGAAATGTATGAAAGACATACTTATGCTGTTCTGAAGAGTGTACGCAGTTTGCATTCAGCGGATATTCTATAAAATGACGCTACGGTGATGTGGAGAGACACAGAGAAGACAAATTGTTGAATAAAGTCATTATTTTTGTTTTCTTCACTTACAAAAAGTATTCTCGTCGCTTCATAACATTACGGTTGAATCACAGATGGCAGATGGACTATTCTGACGATGCTTTTCATACTTTCCTGGACCTTGACACTGTTATTTATTTGGCAGTCTATGGGACAGTCTCAAGCCTCCCTGTTTTTATCCAAAATATCTTAAATTGTGTTTCGAAGACAAACAAAGCTTTTTACGGGTTTGGAACAACATGGGAGTAAGTGACTAATGACAAAATGTTCATTTTGGGGTGGCGTAACCCTTTAACTGTGACTGTATTTTTGACCAGCAGAGGGAGACAAGCTCAGGAAAGAAAGATTTACTAAATGTGCAATAGAGTGTTTGTGTCTCACCATGTTTGTTGTGTTTCAGTTTGAATAAGATTAAGGCTATAACCAGAGCCAGCAGGAGCAAACCCACAGAAACAACAGCTATTACAAAAAAACCTGAAATCACACAAAGAGATTTTGACTGAGAAACAAGGTGAGACCATGACATTTATCAACAAATATCTTTAGAAACATACATACATCTAATGCTAATGTTTGAATAGTTAGATCACTTTCAGCTCAAAACTGAGAAACTTTTTCAAAATTATTTGGAATCTTACCACAATTCGCTTTTTGCTGGTCTTTATATATATAAAAAGAGACTGTGACTTTTTATCTCATAATTTTAAGATACTTTTGTTCTTGCCATTTTGAGTTTATATCTCACAGCTTCCGCAAATTCTATAGTACTGAAACAGCACTGGTCAAGGTTACTAATGATTTGTTAATTGCCTCAGATTCTGGTTATCTTTCAATTTTGATCTTTCTTGATCTCAGTGCCGCTTTTGACGCTGTAGATCATTCGTATTTAATTACTCGGCTAGAAACTGTTTTTGGGGTCTGTGATACTGCACTTAATTGATTTAAGTCCTACCTCTCTGATCGTAAGCAATTTGTGTCTATGGGTGGATTTAGGTCTTAATCTGGAGTCCCTCAGGGATCAATTTTGGGCCCCTTGCTTTTTAACATCTATATTTTTCCACTTGGTCAGCTTTTGAGATCTCTTGGTCTAAAATTTCACCTTTATGCAGATGATACTCAGATCTACATACACACTAAACCTAATGACACTGTGCCTGTTGATTTTATTTCCACATGTATTTCTAGGATAAAACAATGGATGTCACAAAATTTTCTTTGTCTTAACAGTGAAAAAACTGAGGTTATGATCATTGGTTCACCCCACCAGTTACGTAAAGCTGGATCGGTTACTTTGCCCTTTGATAGTTCAATACTAGAGTTTAAACCAAAACTAAAGAATTTAGGGGTGATTTTTGATTCAAGTCTAACTTTTGAGCCACATGTTCAAAACACTGTTAAAACCACCTTTTTTCATTTTAGAAATATTGCCAGACTACGTCCAATGCTGTCCTTTCCTGTTGCTGAGAGGTTGATGAACACTTTTGTGTTTACCAGGATTGATTATTGTAATGCCTTGTTGGTGGGGGCGTCAAAAGCTACCTTAAACAAATTGCAGGTAGTGCAAAATTCGGCTGCTAGAATCCTTACTAGAACTAAGATGAGAGATCATATTACTCCGGTCTTGGAGTCTTTACATTGGCTCCCTGTTAATCTTAGGGTTGATTTTAAAATTGTGATGCTTACTTACAAGGCTTTGCATGGGTGGCACCTCAATATTTGTCTGAGCTTTTAATTCCTTATAATCCAACACGTGACCTTCGCTCATCTGAAACTGGCCTTTCAGCTGTTCCATTAACCCGTTTAAGATTGATGGGCGACAGGGCTTTTTCTTCATTAGCTCAAAAACTGTGGAATTCTTTACCTATTGAGATAAGGCAAGCTAAAACTCTTAGCATTTTTAAATCTCGCCTTAAAACTCATTTTTTTAGGGTAGCTTTTAATTGAACATTTGTATTATTTATTTTTTAAAATTGTTTTATTTTTGTTGTTTTGATTTGTATTTCTTTTCATATTTTTGCTTGTTGTATTATTTTATACAGTGTATTATTTGTTTTTGTTCAGCGCTTTGAGATCTACATTTAAAGGCGCTATAGAAAATAAAGTTTATTATTAAGTTTATTATTATTATTCACATTTTTCCTCATCAGAACCCGTGGGGCATATAGAAAGTGTATAATTCACATCATCGGCTCAATTAAAAAAAAAAAGAAAAGAAAGAAAGAAAGAATTTATAATGGACTGGTCCAAAACACATTGGAGACGGATTGTGAGATGCATTCCAGATGTAGATGTCACTTTGCGAAACTGAAAAGTTTGTACCTTGTACCAGTTGGTCCTCTAAAAATAAGGTTGCACCACTAAAAATAAACCCTTTATAAAAATGATGAGTGGATTATATAGACTATAGCCTATAGATAGCACACAAAAAGCGCTCCCTTTATAATCACTAAAAAGCTGTCACTCCCTTCATTTCATGGCAATCTCACAAAGTTCTGTTATAATTAATGAGTCTGTTCTTTGTTATAATGAGAGGATTCGCGAGTGTGCAGAACTCAGCACTAAACAATGATGTTTAAGCTGTGAGTGGATTGATTAACTGACTGTGTTCAAAATCAACAGATATGTCTGTGACTGGTCACACTGCTCAACGCTGCAAAAACACGTTGAAAATAGAAACCTTTGACACTCTCTGCACACATATGCACTGAAGCGACTGCCAGAAAAAGAGAGAAAAAGCATTCGCCTATATGCTGTTATTTTGCAGTTTGTAGAAATTGCTTGCTCACAAATATTTCAATGCAAATAACCAATGCCACGGCAGGCCAGATTACCCAAAATTACCCATAATACCTTACCCAGAATGACTGATGTCTGCTCCAAACAAGTCATAGTTGTCTGGGTTTTGAATTGTAGATGTTGCTAATTTCGTAGTAATTTCTGTCAGTATAGATGGCGGTTTTTATTATAAACATTCAAGGGAGCTGCTAGTTGGAATCCAGACAGACAAGCTATTTGCGTGAAGAACTTAACATACTGCTGCGCAACTTAACTAATTAGCCTGTTATTATTGTCATTATATACACTGTAAAACCTGACAAGTCACAGTAACTCAAACCGTTTGAGTAAACAGATTGCCTTTACTTAAACCATGTAAGTTTTAAAACTTTGCAATTATGTAATCAAGTGATTAATTAAGTGCTGATTGAGCTTTAGTGATGAACAGCTGCTGTTAACAGACAGCATCACCAGCTCCACTTATTAATAACCAGACTGACTTTATTTCTGTCAGACGTCTACAGAAGATCTTATTGAGAATTAACTAAGGTTTAGATGTTGATTTATTGTTTCATTTGAAGTAACCATGTTAGAGATCAGTGTTTGCTTTAGTTGGGCTCTTGACCCTTGATTTCGATCTTAGATTATTTTTTTTTGGACGTTGTAACCATGTGTTTTTGAAACATGTTTGTTATAACTCAAAAAACCCAGAAAAAATATGATCAGGTATTGGTTGTTATACAGCATATTGGTGATGATAATCATCAATTATGGAGCTGTTCAGAGTTCAAAATCTTACTAAATAGGTGTTCCATAGTTAGTTCAGTTGATTACATTGAAAGCCATTCAAAAAGTCAGTGGTTCTTCCATAATCAGTTAATATGAAGGACTTTCCAAACAGTTTGGTCTTCTATAGTGCCAACTAGTCACACACAGACATCAATAATCAGAATATGAACCTCAACAATGGTTACGAAAAAAAAAAAAAAACATGCTGCAATGCATGCTGGGTACTATTGTAATACAAAACTCATCCATGGCTCCCAGCATGCTCTGCTGCATTGTTTTTTTTTTTTTTTTTTTATGGTCACCATTGTTGAGGTTCATATGCTGATTATTGATGTCTGTGTGTGACTAAGTGACACCATAGAAGACAAAACTGTTTGGAAAGTTCTTTATATTAACTGATTATCACAGAACCACTGGCTCTTAGAATCACTTTTACTGTAATCAATCCAACTGATTACACAACACCTATTTCATCAGAGATTAGACTCCAAACACTTCAATAATCAATGATTGTCATCACCAATATACAGTACAACAATAAATATCTAGGTACAGGTTAGATAAAAAAAAATGCTGACCTGAATGCACTGTAAGTTGCTTTGGATAAAAGCAGCTTCTAAGAGTGTGTGTGTGTGTGTGTGTGTGTGTGTGTGTGTGTGTGTGTGTGTGTGTGTGTGTGTATAACACCTGATGATATTTTTTCTGGGCTTTTGAGTTACAACAAATGGTTACAACAGCCAAAGAAAAAACTAAGACAGAAATCAAGGGTCAAGAGCCCAATGAAAGCAAACACTGATCTCTAACATGGTTACTTTAAATGAAAACATAAATCAACATCTAAACCTTAGTTAATTCTCAATCAGATCTTCTGTAGACGTCTGACAGAAATAAAGTCAGTCTGGTTATTAATAAGTGGAGCTGGTGATGCTGTTTGTGGGGTTGTTTAATCAGATCTTGAGAGATTTAATGTATTTTATTTCAGTTTATTTTATCTAAGGCTGTGTCTGAAGTCAGTTGTAGTTCTTGTGTTTCTCTTTTCTTCAGTAATTCTGTTTGTTAACAGCAGCTGTTCATCACTAATTCACAATTATCACTCAATTAATCACTTAATTATTTAATTGCAATGTATATCTTCTTTCAGTGAACTCAACTGAATTAAGTTCAGAGTACTCACAACTATTAGTTTTAAAACTTAAATGGTTTAAGGCAATCGGTTTCCTCAAACGGTTTGAGTTAACATAACTTGTCAGGTTTTAGTGAGGCTGTGTCTGAAGTCAGTTGTAGTTCCTTTCTCTCTTTTCTTCAGTAATTCTGTTTGTTAACAGCAGGTGTTCATCACTAATGCTCAATTATCACTCAATTAATCACTTAATTACTTAATTGCAATGTATATCTTCTTTCAGTGAACTCAACTGAATTAAGTTCAGAGTAGTCATAACTGTTAAGTTTTAAAACTTAAATGGTTTAAGGCAATCGGTTTCCTCAAATGGTTTGAGTAAACCCAACTTGTCATGTTTTTAAGGATATTTGTTTACACAAAATGTTTGAGTTACGTTACTTGTCGGGTTTTACAGTGTGTTAGTTTTAAAACTTAAATGGTTTAAGGCAATCGGTTTCCTCAAACGGTTTGAGTAAACCTAACTTGTCAGGTTTTTAAGGATATCTGTTTACTCAAACGGTTTGAGTTAAGTTACTTGTCGGGTTTTACAGTGTAGTTCTAAAGAAACAAATGACAAATCACATTTAAAGTAATTAAAGAAGAACCTAAATGTTAAAATTGCATTGTGTTTGTGTGTATATATATATATTAATGGATCTGACTGAGTGGGCAAGCTGTTAATTCCCCAGGCCCACCCATAAATAGTCAGAATTGCAAGATGTAGATGTGAAATTCCCAGAAAAAAAAAGTCAAAATTGCAAGATATAAATTCAGAAATCATGAGGGGAAAAAATGTCTGAATATTGTGATAAAAAGTTGAAATTATCTTTTTATATTTTTATTTTGTGACGGAAATAAGCTTCCATACAGTATATGGAATCATTTTTCACTCTTTATTTAAATAATTTCTGTTACACACACACACACACACACACACACACACACCCACACACACACACACACACACACACACACACACACACACAGTAACCAGATGTCAAACAGCTTCACTGTAATAAAGAGGATAATAACCGTGTTGATGCTATAAAATTAATCAGTTATGAAACAAATTCAAGATCAGCTGTAAATCAGATCTACAGAAGACAATAGTACCAATATTCAGATCAGTTGAGTTCAATAAGTGTTATTGAGAACGACTTTTTGAAACTATCTTTATTGTTATCTTTATAGTTATCATCCTTGCTGTGAATGGGGCTTTAATGTTGTACATTAGTCAGTTCTGTAAGCTCTTATGAAGCTGCATGACCCTGTGTGAGGAACCATTTAATATAACATTAAAAAAAGCATCTTTTGTGCTCCACAATAAATAAATAAATTAATTCATTAAGGCATGTTACTTTAACAGTTCACCCAAACAATTATCACAATGTTAGGAAGAAAAACAAAACAGAAAAGGTGTTGTAATGTTCTGCCATGTTAAGTTTACAGACATTTTCTTTAACCTTCAAACATACCATACACTGTAAAACCTGACAAGTCACAGTAACTCAAACCGTTTGAGTAAACAGATTGCCTTTACTTAAACCATGTAAGTTTTAAAACTTTGCAATTATGTAATCAAGTGATTAATTAAGTGCTGATTGAGCTTTAGTGATGAACAGCTGCTGTTAACAAACAGCATCACCAGCTCCACTTATTAATAACCAGACTGACTTTATTTCTGTCAGACGTCTACAGAAGATCTTATTGAGAATTAACTAAGGTTTAGATGTTGATTTATTGTTTCATTTGAAGTAACCATGTTAGAGATCAGTGTTTGCTTTAGTTGGGCTCTTGACCCTTGATTTCGATCTTAGATTATTTTTTTTTGGACGTTGTAACCATGTGTTTTTGAAACATGTTTGTTATAACTCAACAAACCCAGAAAAAATATGATCAGGTATTGGTTGTTATACAGCATATTGGTGATGATAATCATCAATTATGGAGCTATTCAGAGTTCAAAATCTTACTGAATAGGTGTTCTATAGTTAGTTCAGTTGATTACAATGAAAGCCATTCAAAAAGTCAGTGGTTCTTCCATAATCAGTTAATATAAAGGACTTTCCAAACAGTTTGGTCTTCTATAGTGCCAATTAGTCACACACAGACATCAATAATCAGAATATGAACCTCAACAATGGTTACGAAAAAAAAAAAAAAACATGCTGCAATGCATGCTGGGTACTATTGTAATACAAAACTCATCCATGGCTCCCAGCATGCTCTGCTGCATTGTTTTTTTTTTTTTTATGGTCACCATTGTTGAGGTTCATATGCTGATTATTGATGTCTGTGTGTGACTAAGTGACACCATAGAAGACAAAACTGTTTGGAAAGTTCTTTATATTAACTGATTATCACAGAACCACTGGCTCTTAGAATCACTTTTACTGTAATCAATCCAACTGATTACACAACACCTATTTCATCAGAGATTAGACTCCAAACACTTCAATAATCAATGATTGTCATCACCAATATACAGTACAACAATAAATATCTAGGTACAGGTTAGATAAAAAAAAAATGCTGACCTGAATGCACTGTAAGTTGCTTTGGATAAAAGCAGCTTCTAAGAGTGTGAGTGTGTGTATAACACCTGATGATATTTTCTCTGGGCTTTTGAGTTACAACAAATGGTTACAACAGCCAAAGAAAAAACTAAGACAGAAATCAAGGGTCAAGAGCCCAATGAAAGCAAACACTGATCTCTAACATGGTTACTTTAAATGAAAACATAAATCAACATCTAAACCTTAGTTAATTCTCAATCAGATCTTCTGTAGACGTCTGACAGAAATAAAGTCAGTCTGGTTATTAATAAGTGGAGCTGGTGATGCTGTTTGTGGGGTTGTTTAATCAGATCTTGAGAGATTTAATGTATTTTATTTCAGTTTATTTTATCTAAGGCTGTGTCTGAAGTCAGTTGTAGTTCTTGTGTTTCTCTTTTCTTCAGTAATTCTGTTTGTTAACAGCAGCTGTTCATCACTAATTCACAATTATCACTCAATTAATCACTTAATTATTTAATTGCAATGTATATCTTCTTTCAGTGAACTCAACTGAATTAAGTTCAGAGTACTCACAACTATTAGTTTTAAAACTTAAATGGTTTAAGGCAATCGGTTTCCTCAAACGGTTTGAGTTAACATAACTTGTCAGGTTTTAGTGAGGCTGTGTCTGAAGTCAGTTGTAGTTCCTTTCTCTCTTTTCTTCAGTAATTCTGTTTGTTAACAGCAGGTGTTCATCACTAATGCTCAATTATCACTCAATTAATCACTTAATTACTTAATTGCAATTTATATCTTCTTTCAGTGAACTCAACTGAATTAAGTTCAGAGTAGTCATAACTGTTAAGTTTTAAAACTTAAATGGTTTAAGGCAATCGGTTTCCTCAAACGGTTTGAGTAAACCTAACTTGTCAGGTTTTTAAGGATATCTGTTTACTCAAACGGTTTGAGTTAAGTTACTTGTCGGGTTTTACAGTGTAATGCAAAATTCAGGTAAAACACCTGTTAAAAAAATCAGTGGATTCTTCTATCACATTCTTTCTAATCAAACACACCTGAACAAGCTCAGTGTCTTCAGGATTATAAGGTTACAGGAAGATGATTTGAGCTGAACTCTGCAGGACAGCTGCTCGGGGACCAAACATTTATGTTCATCTGAAGGAAGAACATTTTAAATTCCTGGTGAATGATTCGCTTAGTGAAAGTCTTTTACCTCTGGTCAGATGTAGCTGAACTTCAGTGAATATGAAGGACCCAGAGATCTCCTCTCCACACCAGTATTTCCCAGAATCCTCTTCTCTCAGATCGCTGATCTTCACAGTAAAGACTCCAGCAGAGGTTTCTTCAGTCAGAGAGAATCTGCCGTTTATTCTGTCATTTGATGAAACACGAACTCCGTCTCTGATGCAGATATTGGGCTGATCTCCTCTGCAGAAAAGCTTCTGTGTTTGTTTCCTGATGTGTTTACAGCTGATGGACGCTGATCCTCCGACAGACGCTTCATGAATGACCGCTGAAGAGCACAACATTAAATATGATGAGTTTGATAACAGAATGAGCAGAAACACTGAGATTCTTCTCAAATAAACATCCTCACCGTCCTTCATGATGATCACGAGCTCAAGGGGAAGGTTAAACACGTCTCTCACTGCACACCAGTATTTCCCAGCATCCTCTGCTCTCAGCTCAGTCATGTTCACAGTGAAGAGATTGAGTTCAGTGTCGTCCTTTACTGAAATCTTTGGTTTTATAACATGATCTTCATCTGACCGAATGATATTTTGAGCATCTTCAGTGAAACACTTTCCACTGCGCAGACATGCTTCTTCTGTGAGTTTTTCATCATAAGGGCATTTGATCTCGACTGAATCTCCTTCACGTCCGATCACTGGAGGCACTGATAGTCAGAGAGAATAGAGATGTATTTATACACTGAAACACATGCATCTATTATTGAACTGCATGGTTTGTGGTGTCTGTACATACTGGTTAAAGTCAGCTGATGTTTATTGGTGAGAGAAACAGAAGTCAGATGCTCGTGTCTGGTTTCTGCTCCACACCAGTAAACTCCAGCATCTCTCAGGCTCACATTACTGATGCTCGCTGTATAAACTCCTGCTGTACTGTCAGAAAACTCAAAGCGCTGCTTCTCTGATGAACTGATGCTCTGACAGATCTTCTTCTTGTTCTCTTTACAGATGTGTTTGATGAGCTGCTGTTTCTCAGGGTAATTACAGCTGAGTTTCACACTTTCACCAATAACAGCAACTGATTCACTTGATTCACGAAAATGATCACCTATACACAAAAACAATTAAAAAATTCAAATCTTATTTTCTCATTTTAACTGCTAGAAACTGTCCAGAAACAGGCTCCACACAGAAGCTCTTTACCTTGACTGATCTTCAGCTTGATCCTAGAGAACAGATGATCATCAGCAGTATTCACTCCACATCTGTACGTAGCTTCATCAGCTGCAGTTAAATCACTGATAAAAACCTTCAAAACTCCTGCACTGGTATCATCAAACATGTGAACTCTATCATCATGGATCCACTGATTCTGTTCTACAGAGATCTCCTTTGATGAATGTATTTGGATAAATTTCTTGTTTCCTTTGAATTCTTCTGGAAATTCACACGTGATGAAGACTGATTTACTGATGTAGGCCTCAACCTGGACAGAAGTTATCTGACCTGCAAGACAAGATTTATTACATTATTAACAGTCAGAGAGATTTACATTTCTTATTTAGAGGGTTTATAAGGACTTTTTCATTAAAATGAATCTAAACTCACGATGAACCTTCAGCTCAATCTCTTTAATGAAGGTTATGTGAGTAATTGATGTTTCTGAAGGTGGTTTATCTGCTCCGTCTCTCTCCACTCCACATAAATAAACTCCACTCTCCGCTGCAGAAATGTCTCTGATGGTCACAGTAAAGTGATCTTTCTGACTGTCAGACAGGATGAACTTCTCTTCAGATGATTGTGATGATTGAGAGCTGTTCAGCACAAGCACAGGATCTCCGTTCACTCTGTACAAGACTTCAGTGTGTGTTTCAAACTTGTGTTCATATTTACAACTGAAAGTGATTGTTTGACCTTTATATGCAGATCTGATAACAGACGTCCCACAAGAAGAAGATTCTGAAAATAATTTCAATAAATCATTGTGGCATGCACTGGAATATTAAAATGTTATTAGTATTATTATTAAAGATGCACTAAAGAGAACTTTAGTCTCTCTATCGCCAAAGTACACACACACACCGTGAACACACAGCCAGAGCAGTGGGCAGCCATTTATGCTGCGGCGCCCGGGGAGCAGTTGGGGGTTCAGTGCCTTGCTCAAGGGCACCTCAGTCGTGGTATTGAGGGTGAAGAGAGCGCTGTACATGCACTCCCCCCACCTACAGTCACTGCCGGCCCGAGACTCGAACTCACAACCCTTGGATTGCGAGTCCGACTCTCTAACCATTAGGCCACGACTTCCCCCGTTATTAAAGATGCACTACACTATAGCCATCTCTGTGTGACACATGAAGTGTGACATTTCTTGTAGAGTTATTTATGTTAACATGGTTTGTGCTTGTTTGTATGGTCACCTGTGATCAAAACATGAGTGAGATCTGTCATCCTACATCAAGACAGAAACATACTGACAGAAAAGGTTTGTCCTACAAGGAATATATCCAATATAAGTAACATTTAGTAAATGGTCTTCTTTCTGTGACCTCACAAATATGACTGATGTAAAACTGACATTTCAGTCAACTCTAATTATAAATCATTATTATACTGTTGTGAATTATTATAATGCAGTTTAAACACTGATTTATGAATTTGATCAATATTTGATTTTTGTCCTCGTAGTGCACCTTTAAACAATACTATAATAAAAATGAAATAATTACTGCTCTAATTTATAAAGTATCATACGTACTTCTGTTCACCACTAAATCAACATCACGACTCCATTTCTGATTGTTTCCACATGTGTATTTCCCAGCATCCTCTCTGTTGAGGTTCCTGATAAACACTGTGAAGAATCTGCTGTTTTCATCATCATACAGAGAGAATCTCTCATTATAAACCCAGCGGCGCTGAAGCTCGGTACTGATGACAGGTTTACAGTCTCTGTCTCTGTCTCTGCAGAAATACTTTCCTTTAAACTGATCATTAGATTCTCTCTGGTTCAGGGGTGTTGAGTTATGTTGCTCATCAGACTTATACATGCACTTGAACATTACACTCCCTCCAGAGCAGCCAATCACTTCAAAACAGAGAACCTGACCTGACAAACACAAGATCATTTGCTCTGGGTTATTACATAAATAATCAGTCTGGGCCATATAATATAAAATATTATTTGACCAGTACAGAACTGACCTGAGATCAGACAGAGAGTGATGAAGATGATGGTGATGGTGGCGGCGGCCGTCATTCTGGTTCAGATATTGAGAGAAAAACCCGATCAGATCACAATCCAGCGAGAGCAAGAGCTGATGAAATACACTGAATGTAATGAATGTAAATTATCATTAAAAGCACACACATCCTCCTCTTACATTTCTGCTTCCTCTTTCTCTAAACAGCTCCACCCATGATCAGGGCGTTAAGTGTGAAAATATGTGTGAAGGACTCTGCAAACATGCAAAGAAACATATACTATATAAACATATAACACACAAAGCTATATTAACAAACACTGACAGTATACATACACAGTTACAGTTTATGACTTTAAAGTGTTTAAAGGCATTTGTTGTAGCTTCATGCTGCAATCATTACTGAAAACAGAATAAACTGAAGTTATGTTTTATTAGATGTCAGTCATCTTAAAACATGATTAAACACACAGTTGGAATTTTATGAGTATTGGATGTTGTGAAAGGCCTACAAATTGATTGAGATTCATCATAAGATCTGAGAGATTTCTAGGTTCTTCTGCTGTCCGTCACTCGTATCTGATAGATTAGTGTATTTATGGATCCCATATGCTTTCACTTCTGCTTTCATGGCCAGTGGAAATTAAAATCATCACCAACCTCTCACTAGTGACGGGTGAAATGAAGCTTTTCGAATCTTTGAATCAATCGAACCGATTGCTTTGCAAAATGATTGATTGTTTTGAAGCGTTCGAAACATCTGCTGATGACATCTGCTGTAAATACAACAAAAACAGGCCAAAACTAACATAAAACAGCTTTATCAAACCAACTGCAAATGCTTCATTGAAATTGTACTCTATTAAAGGGGTCATGGCATGGATTTTTATTTTTATTTTTGTAATATGCTCCTTGAGGTTGGTTGTGTGTGTGTGTGTGTGTGTGTGTGTGTGTGTGTGTGTGTGTGTGTGTGTGTGTGTGTGTGTGTGTGTGTGTGTGAAAAAATTATTCTTTTCAGCCCTCATTTTGACCCTCTCTCTAAAATGATCTTTTTTTTTAATTATTCATACACTTGTAGATATGATCATAGAAAGCTTTGAAAATAAATCTGTATCATTAATAATTTTGATATTTTATTTTAAAATGTACAAAAATCTAACCTCATTGGTCTTTCTCTGATACACATTGGCCACGATTAATCATATCCTTTTATCCAATTCTTTTTACAACCTGTATTTGCCAAGAGAACAGCCCTGAGTCTTTAATGCCTGAAGAGTGTAGAGAACATCTGACAAGAGATCTTCATCCAGAATCTCTCCAGACCCTTCAGATTCACAGCTGCATGTCAGTGCTTCTTGGATCTTCCATCAGTGACTTTTGGAGAAGTCGTGGCCTAATGGTTAGAGAGTTCGAGTCTTGGGCCAGCAGTGACTGTAGGTGGGGGGAGTGAATGCACAGTGTGTGTGTGTGTGTGTTCACTTTGGATGGGTTAAATGCAGAGCATGAATTCTAAGTATGGGTCATCATACTTGGCTGTATGTCACTTGACTTTCACTTCTTCTTCTCTTTAGGTCACACTCTCTTTCTTCAGGGTTCAGCTCAGAGGACTGGGACAGAACTAGCTGTGTATTTGTTTTGTGCTCAGTGATCCATTTTTGTTTTGATTTTGATGTTTGTTTGTGGATCACTGTCCTGTTATAAGATTTCTAGCAGGGACAGTCATTTTTTTCATTTTAAATCTAGTATTTGATAGAATCCATGGTGCCCTCTATCTGAACAAGATATCCAGGATCTCTGGCAGAAATACAAACCCGATTCCAGAAAAGTTGGAACACTGTACAAATTGTGAATAAAAACAGAATGCAATGATGTGGAAGTTTCAAATTCCAATATTTTATTCAGAATAGAACATAGATGACATATCAAATGTTTAAACTGAGAAAGTGTATCATTTTAAGGGAAAAATAAGTAGATTTTAAATTTCATGGCATCAAAACATCTCAAAAAAGTTGGGACAAGGCCATGTTCACCACTGTGTGGCATCCCCTCTTCTTTTTATAACAGTCTGCAAACGTCTGGGGACTGAGGAGACAAGTTGCTCAAGTTTAGGAATAGGAATGTTGTCCCGTTCTTGTCTAATACAGGCTTCAAGTTGCTCATCTGTCTTGGGACTTCATCGCATCTTCCTCTTTATGATGCGCCAAATGTTTTCTATGGGTGAAAGATCTGGACTGCAGGCTGGCCATTTCAGTGCACGGATCCTTCTTCTACACAGCCATGATGTTGTAATTGATGCAGTATGTGGTCTGGCATTGTCATGTTGGAAAATGCAATGTCTCACTTTCAACATTTGATATGTTATCTATATTCTATTGTGAATAAAATATAAGTTTATGAGATTTGTAAATTATTCCATTCCTTATTTACTCACAATTTGTACAGTGTCCTAACTTTTTAGGAATCGGGGATGTATATCCACATATTTTTAAAGATACAGCAAAATATTTTATTGCTGCACATCAGAAATGTATTCTTTGGTTTTACTCACTGTGATATGATTAAGGAAATTAGGCCTTCGTGTTCCCTCATATTTATATTCCTGTGAGACAGGAAGCCAAGGCTGGATAATTTCATGTTCCTAGTCACCCTGGTGTGATTAAGAAAAAGAAAAAAAAATGCAAATATGAATTGGAATATAGTCAGAAGAATTTCTAGTGGTACTAATAACTGTGGCCATTGTACTAGAGAAAAATATTTCATAATGTGATTTACCACACCTTAACTTTTTTTTTTTTTTTTTTTACTTCAAATAAATATTAGATTAAAATAAAAACATGTTTAAATGAAAGATCAAATGGATAAACAATGCTGACTTATTTTCACAGCCACCTTTTGGTCATATTTAAGAGCACAACTGTATGACATTATGGTTTGTGTGTGTGTGTGTGTGTGTGTGTGTGTGTGTGTGTGTGTGTTTCATGAATGATGTTGTAATTCTACAATGAGTCGTGTCCTATTTAGTTTTTTCTTCCTCAGGTAGAAAATTAGTTAATTTAGTCTAGCACAGTAGATACACAGCAAAAAATCCAGAGTGAAATCAACTCTGCTGGGAGTACATGTGAGACCACACTCAAGAGTGTGAAAGTGTTAAAATAGGAGTGTTAAATTAACACTGAATCAGAGTTAAAGTTAATGAGATAATTAAGTGATTAATTGAGTGATGATTGACCATTATTGACGAGACCTGATGTTAACGAGCAGAATCAACAAAGATGAAAATCACTATTTTAATGTCACCATTATAGTGGCCAATGTTTGCTTTAGTTGGGCTCTTGACCCTTAATATTTTAAAGTCAGATTTTGCTTGGCTGTTGTAATGGAGTGATAAAACAGATGGGCAAACAAAAAATATTGGTTTTCCTGAATCACTGAGTTAAACTTTCATTGTTGATTATTGCGGCCGAATGATTCTTCAGCATAGGATTACCGGCATTTTAGATACAATCTGTGGAATTTCTTAAAAGTTGTTTGTTCAAAAATCTTTCAAAAGAGTCTTTCATTTAGACATGCAAACATCAAGAATCAACCTGTGAACCTCAACGACGGTGACAATCAAAAAAGCATGTTGCAGGAGACTTGTGTTGCAGTGCATTCTGGGTGCCACCTATCAAAATTCATCCATGGCTCCCATGATGCACTGTGGCATGAATAAATTATTACCTGAATTGTCTTAGTAATTTCCTTTACGTTTTAGGCTTTAAATAAGTTTGGTGATTCAGGTCAAATAATTATTATTTAAAAACATAACTAATATCACATAATCATGTTTTTATCTTTGCTCATCTCTCTATTACAACTGAGTTATAACATAAAATGTAAGGGTCAAGAGCCCAACTAAAGCAAACACTGACCACTATAATGGTGACATAAAAAAATGTGATTTTTGTCTTTGTTGATTCTGCTTGTTAACATCAGGTTTCGTCAATAATGGTCAATCATCACTCAGTTAATCACTTAATTATCTCATTAACTTTAACTCTGCTTCAGCGTTAATTTAACACTCCTATTTTAACACTTTCACACTCTTGAGTGTGGTCTCACATGTACTCCCAGCAGAGTTGATTTCACTCTGGATTTTTTGCTGTGTATCAATATTAGAACTTGGGCTGGGCTATGTGGGAAAAAATTCATATCTCTGTATTTTTTGGCCGATTTGCGATATACGGTATATATATCTTGGTATTTACATTTTTGTATTTGGATTAAAAAAATCTGTATTTAATATATATATATATATATATATATATATATATATATATCACTTACAGCCCAATGTTGTCTAACAAAACAAAATACCTACATATTAAAAGCTATGAAAACAAATACAGTATATATTATATGAATATAACCATGTAAGCCTTTATATTATGTGCAAAAAAGGGTTAAAATCACATTTCATTCTAACATTGTAACATTGCTATCTAAAAACAAAAATAACGCTTTAAAGCAGAAGTTAAATTACTAAATTACTAAACTAAAAATTAAAATAAATGAGAACAAAAGCACATAATTGTTAGGCTATTTTGATTACCACATTACAGTCACTTTACAGTCAGTGCTATCATAAAAATAGACTTACTTGTAGGTCTAACATTCTACATGTCACGTTTATTGTCCAACTTCAAATATTTCAGCGAAATGTATATTTTAGTCAGAATTATTGCGCTCCTATTTCATTGAGTGCAGTCTGGCGCACATGCGCGCTGTGGCGCTCCTTCACTGAAATGAAGTTTAGCAGGGATTCCCAAAAGACTCATACACTTCTGACAGAAAATATTTCCATGGCTTTCTAACATTTACAGATGGAGAATATACCTGTGAAATGTAAGTTATGCAATCAGGAAGACAGCGTATATCAAACACATTAAACAGCGCGAGTATCCTGTGTCTCTGTCTGCGGCACACTGTCAGAAATAGGGGTACAGTAGGAGTCCATTTCTGTCCCCCAATGTACAATATACACTAACGTACCCCATAGGGCTTATTATTGGACCTCAAGGTACATGTATGTACCTTTTTGAGGGTCAAAAAGGTACATATATGTTCCCAAGCATTAAAAGGTACATATATGTACCGTTTCTTTTAAAGGTTAAGGTACAGTATGTAGAGCCAGCCCTGATTGGCTGCTTGAATCTCAATTTAAAAGAACGTCTGGTTTCTTCTGTTTCTTTCTTTTGGCGGAGACAAAGTCATAGCACGGTTACTCATGGTTCTTACCAGATTTGGGTAGTCCAGGGACCAAAGAGTAAAAGTCCTGCCATATATTTTTGCTTCACCCATGAACTCAGCAGCTGATCATCAGAGGAGGAACCAAGTCATTCCTTCGAAGTGAGTCTTGAGTCAAATCCCAAGTCCTCAAAGAGTTAAAGTTAATGAGATAATTAAGTGACTAATTAAATGAAGATTGTGCATTAGTGATGAACACCTGCTGTTAACAATCAACATCACTGAAGAAAAGAGAAACACAAGAACTACAACTGACTTTAAGCACAGCCTTGGATGAAATCAATTGAAAGGAAAAAACTTTGCCACCTTAATTGTGGTGAGTATTTGCTTCAGTTGAGCTCTTGAGCCTTTAAGCCATTTTTATAAATTGGCTTTTAAGCAATTGCGTTACTGTTTTACAACAAACATTTGTGCAATGCTGATACAAATCTTGAACTAGCAGGTAATTTATGCTTTTGGTGACTGAATGATCTTGATTTAAATTTATTGGTTATACTTTTAAAGAGAAGAAATTGTGCCTTAGTGGTTAGAGAGGACTGCTGTGTGTTCACTTTGGATGGGTTAAATGCAAAGTATGAATTCTGAGTATAGGTCACCATACTTAACTTTGTCAGATTCACAAAAAAGAGAGAAATGTCATTATGCAAATGACACATGACGCTTCAATATTAAGAAAAAAAACACAGTTTTGGATTAGGCATTTAGCCATGAACATTTATCATATGATCCTCAACAGTGGTGAAAATAATTATTCATACTGCAGTGCATATATTCCATATATTGCAACATGAAGCATTTTTTGATTGTCACCATTATAGAGATTCATATGCTGGTTCTTGATATCTGTGTGTGTCTAAAAAGCACTGGAGTTCAAACTTCTATATGTGTTACACACATTTCATCTCTGCAAAGATTAGATCAATGTTTTTTTTGCGTATGCTGTAGTTTTACTGGGATTACTCAAAACCTAAACATGTGAAAACAAAGAAAAAACATTATTTGAGATATAATTAAACCAGCTCATTGTGAATATATGTTTTTTTACATATCACAGTTCTCTCTCCTCCACAACACTACATGCAAAACTACAGAGAAAGATCTGTCAAAACAAGTCAAGGGTCAAGAGCACAACTAAATCAAACACTGATCTCCATGATGGTGACATCATTTTAACCAATAAAACATCAACATCTGATCCTCTGTAATTCTCAATAACAGTAGGTGTTAATCACTAATGCACAATCTTCATTTAATTAGTCACTTAATTATCTCATTAACTTTAACTCTTTGAGGACTTGGGATTTAACTTGAGAGTCGTTTGTGACTTGGAAGGAATGACTTGGTTCCTCTGGTGAAATCGGCTGCTGAGTTCATGAGTGGAGCAAAAATATGGCAGGACTTTTACTCTTTGGCCCCTGGACTTCCCACCTCTGGTTCTTACAGGGCTTTCAACCAAGGAGGTCCTTCAAAAAATATCAGAAGCCGGCATAGAAGTAACCGACGTCGAGATGTACTGCATTCTGAGTCTATTCCATTGTTTTGGCAAATCAAGTATATCTTTAACATAGACACCATGTGGATCTTTTGTGGAAAAATGTTGATTCCTTTGTCCTATGACTGTCACTTTCATGCATGCAGTGTCAAGGTTGATAAAGAAAGAACTATACTGAAACGATGAGATTAAATGGATTTTCAGGCAAATTACACTTACTCAGTTGATGATTGCTTATATGTTAAGTTAGACATTGTTTTTAAAATGAAAAGGATTTAATAAATTCTGATTTTAATTCAGCGTGTGTGTTAATATATATATAATCATATCTCATTATAGTCAACGATTGTACCCTTTTTGAAGGGTCAATTTTTGTACTGTTAAATAAAGGTACAAAATTGTCACCACAGGTACAAAACTCGTCTCTTAAGGTACAAATCACAAGGGTACAAAAGCTGTACCCTTGAGGGTACAGCCCCAGTGACAAGCTATTGTACCCCTAAAGGTAAAATTATGTACTTTATTTTCTGAGAGTGCACGCAGTCTTTCTGTCACTACACTCAGCTATCAGCGCTTCAAGCTCAGCGTGCGTCTGCTCGTCAGTGCGCGGTAGAGTAAGGTGCGAGCATGTTAAAGGCGCTATCTTCTTCTTCTTTAGTAAATCCTCCATCGGTTGTCATATTCGTATTCATATTCATATTCGTATTCATATTCATATTCGTATTCATATTCACGGCCTTCTATTTAAGTTTTCCGTATTTTTCCTGTATTTTTCTTTTATAAATATGAAACTAAAGACTTTTTGGAGATATGAAGGATGCAGTATACACTGTAAAACCCGACAAGTAACTTAACTCAAACCGTTTGAGTTAACAGATATCCTTAAAAACCTGACAAGTTAGGTAACCGATTTCCTTAAACCATTTAAGTTTTAAAACTAACAGTTATGAGTACTCTGAACTTAATTCAGTTGAGTTCAGAAAAAGAAGCTATACATTGCAATTAAGTAATTAAGTGATTAATTGAGTGATAATTGTGAATTAGTGATGAACAGCTGCTGTTAACAAACAGAATTACTGAAGAAAAGAGAAACACAAGAACTACAACTGACTTCAGACACAGCCTTAGATAAAATAAACTGAAATAAAATACATTAAATCTCTCAAGATCTGATTAAACAACCCCACAAACAGCATCACCAGCTCCACTTATTAATAACCAGACTGACTTTATTTCTGTCAGACGTCTACAGAAGATCTGATTGAGAATTAACTAAGGTTTAGATGTTGATTTATTGTTTCATTTGAAGTAACCATGTTAGAGATCAGTGTTTGCTTTGCATGAAGACAAGAGGGCAAGGGAAGATTTTTTTTTTTTTAAAGAATAGAATTAGAATATAGAGTGCTAGAGTTAGAGGGTCAAATAAAAATGGTATGTGTTTTTAGCTGATTCTTGATATACAGTATCAGATTATTATATTACTATTATACAGAACAGATTGTTTCCAAGATATTAAATAACAATTATATTGCAGCAATATAATATATAAATAAAAATAATATTTCAATTATGCAAAAAGAATTCAATTCCCTTGTCGAGCAGCTCTAAAGAGAAACGGAGTGTATTTACTCTTAGAACAAATAGACCAATTTGTTGGCAGAGGCTCTTTACATTAACTCCACCCACCAATGCTTGGCTGCAATATAAATATACATAATACAGTGTTATGTATGCTTAGCTGTAGGTTTTTGTCCCAATAAAGTAGCATTCATCTAATAAAAGTTATATGATAATTTACGCTGAATATGTTATTGCATACTGTTTTATAATGTACTACTGTATTGAAGTATAAATATCTGAAACCTAACTACTATTTACATGCCTGTTGCTAAAGAAAATGCTGATATTTTAATGTAAAAAGAATTTATAATTATTTGCACTTTTATAATGTGCATTATTTGCACTTTATTTGCAGAATATATTGCTTTTTCCACTTAGTGTGTTATGAAATGAGTTCAGTTGGGCAATATAGCATTGTTTACTAGTATGAAGCCTTATTAACAAGCCTTTGTAAAAAGAACAGTTAGCACATTTGTTTGTAAGGTAACAACTTTAACAGCTGTGTTGAATTAATTTTCAGCGTTTGTCAAGTGACAGCACTTTAGCATACTACTCTGAAACATTTGTAGTTGTTTCACAGGTCCTTATGCTTTCAAATCACTCTCCCACAGCGCAAACAGCCAACACCTGGTTATTTTCGGTAGTTTAGAAATCCTGGGCAGAACATGTCCCCTGTAAAATGTCCTGAAAACATGTTCCACGTTTCGCTAATGCATCCATAAAGTACAGCATTTTATGACAAAATTCAAAATGGCCAATATGGGAAAGTCGAGCACCCCCCCCCCCCCCAAAAAAAAAACCACAATTGCACTTTTACATTTATAATTTTGGTATGCATTCGACTTGCCATTAGCCAAGAATCAGAGAAAACAACAACAACAAACGTTAGGGTTCAAAAGTTGTAAGCATAAACATGAGTGCAAATTTGATCTATTGGTGGCGCTAGAGGGATTGAGTTAGAGACCCCAAACTTGCATGGTTAATGTTGAGACTGGATGGTGACAAAGAAAAAGGAGAAGTAGAAGAAGAAGGAAAGAAGAAGACTAACGGATACCAGTGCTCACCTAATGTCATAATCACTTACAAGGAAGGAAGGAAATATCAACATCCAAAACTGGCAAATTCTATATATACAGCAATGTCCATTTCATACTCTTTATTAGTACACTGTAAAACCCGACAAGTAACTTAACTCAAACCGTTTGAGTAAACAGATTGCCTTGATTTAAACCATGTAAGTTTTAAAACTTTGCAATTTTTAAGTGATTAATTAAGTGCTGATTGAGCTTTAGTGATGAACAAACAAACAGCATCACCAGCTCCACTTATTAATAACCAGACTGACTTTATTTCTGTCAGACGTCTACAGAAGATCTTATTGAGAATTAACTAAGGTTTAGATGTTGATTTATTGTTTCATTTGAAGTAACCATGTTAGAGATCAGTGTTTGCTTTAGTTGGGCTCTTGACCCTTGACTTCTGTCTTAGTTAATTTTTTTCTTTGGTTGTTGTAACCATGTGTTTTTAAAAAAAAAACATGTTTGTTATAACTCATAAACCCAGAGCTAAAATGATCAGATATTGGTTGTTGTACAGCATATTGGTGATGACGATCATCAATTATGGAGCTGTTCAGAGTCCCAAATCTGACTAAATAGGTGTTGTATAATTAGTTCAGTTGATTACAATGAAAGCCATTCAAAGAGCCAGTGGTTCTGTAATAACCAGTTAATATAAAGGACTTTTCTAACACTTTGTGCACATACATCATTCTTCTATGGCCGCAATTAGTCACACACACAGACATCAATAATCAGAATATGAACCTCAACAATAGTGACGGAAAGAAAAAAAAAAACATGCTGCAATGCATGCTGGGTACTATTGTAGTACAAAACTCATCCATGGCTCCCAGCATTCTCTGCCGCATTTTTTATGGTCACCATTGTTGAGGTTCATATGCTGATTATTGATGCCTGTGTGTGACGACTTGACACCACAGAAAACCAAACTGTTTGGAAAGTCCTTTGTATTAACTTATTATCACAGAACCACTGGCTCTTAGAATCACTTTTACTGTAATCAATCCAACTAATAACACAACACTGACTTCAAACAGTTCAATAATTGATGATTATCATCACCAATATACAGTATAAAAACCAACGCCTAGATACAGGTTTATGTAAAAAATGTTAACCTGAAGGCACTGCAAGTTGCTTTGGATAAAAGCAGCTTGTGTGTGTGTGCGCGCACTTGTGTGGGTGTGCATATATATATATATATATATATATATATATATATATATATATATATATATATATATATATATATAAAAAACACCTGATGATATTTCTTATGGTCTTTTGAATAACAACAAATATGTTTTAGAAACATATGGTTACAACAGCCAGAGAAAAAAACTAAGACAGAAATCAAGGGTCAAGAGCCCAACTAAAGCAAACACTGATCTCTAACATGGTTACTTTAAAGGAAAACATAAATCAACATCTAAACCTTAGTTAATTCTCAATCAGATCTTCTGTAGACGTCTGACAGAAATAAAGTCAGTCTGGTTATTAATAAGTGGAGCTGGTGATGCTGTTTGTGGGGTTGTTTAATCAGATCTTGAGAGATTTAATGTATTTTATTTCAGTTTATTTTATCTAAGGCTGTGTCTGAAGTCAGTTGTAGTTCTTGTGTTTCTCTTTTCTTCAGTGATTCTGTTTGTTAACAGCAGCTGTTCATCACTAATTCACAATTATCACTCAATTAATCACTTAATTATTTAATTGCAATGTATAGCTTCTTTTTCTGAACTCAACTGAATTAAGTTGAGAGAACTCATAACTGTTAGTTTTAAAACTTAAATGGTTTAACACTGTAAAACCCGACAAGTCACTTAACTCAAACCTTTTGTGTAAACAAATATCCTTAAAAACATGACAAGTTAGGTTTACTCAAACCGTTTGAGGAAACTGATTGCCTTAAACCATTTAAGTTTTAAAACTTAATAGTTGTGAGTACTCTGAACTTAATTCAGTTGAGTTCACTGAAAGAAGATATAAATTGCAATTAAATAATTAAGTGATTAATTGAGTGATAATTGTGAATTAGTGATGAACAGCTGCTGTTAACAAACAGAATTACTGAAGAAAAGAGAAACACAAGAACTACAACTGACTTCAGACACAGCCTTAGATCAAATAAACTGAAATAAAATACATTAAATCTCTCAAGATCTGATTAAACAACCCCACAAACAGCATCACCAGCTCCACTTATTAATAACCAGACTGACTTTATTTCTGTCAGACGTCTACAGAAGATCTGATTGAGAAACAGTCGAGCGACAGAGAAGGACAGCAGTTTGTAAGTGTTTTTGCCTCGTTTTCTCATTAGACTACTGCGTGATCATCGTTGCTAGGGAAACTTTGCTTTAATTACTGTGTGTCTTACCCTGGTAAATACGTGTGAATTGTGGCGTTTGGTTTTGCGTTTGCCTATCGCGGGACTGGACAGTTTCGGTCTGCTAAATAGGGAGGCGTGACAATAGCCAGTAAGCCGGTAAAAAGTACTTAAAGAGCTGTTCTGTAAGCGCTTGTCAGAAGAAACAGTCGAGCGACAGAGAAGGACAGCAGTTTGTAAGTGTTTTTGCCTCGTTTTCTCATTAGACTACTGCGTGATCATCGTTGCTAGGGAAACTTTGCTTTAATTACTGTGTGTCTTACCCTGGTAAATACGTGTGAATTGTGGCGTTTGGTTTTGCGTTTGCCTATCGCGGGACTGGACAGTTTCGGTCTGCTAAATAGGGAGGCGTGACAATAGCCAGTAAGCCGGTAAAAAGTACTTAAAGAGCTGTTCTGTAAGCGCTTGTCAGAAGAAACAGTCGAGCGACAGAGAAGGACAGCAGTTTGTAAGTGTTTTTGCCTCGTTTTCTCATTAGACTACTGCGTGATCATCGTTGCTAGGGAAACTTTGCTTTAATTACTGTGTGTCTTACCCTGGTAAATACGTGTGAATTGTGGCGTTTGGTTTTGCGTTTGCCTATCGCGGGACTGGACAGTTTCGGTCTGCTAAATAGGGAGGCGTGACTAGCTGACTTCAATCACAGGTAATCAGGCAAATATATAAGTGGTAGGTGTCACCGCGGCAGCGGTCGCGGCAGCCCTCGTGTGAAGACCGACGAGTGTAAAGACCATCGACTCTACCTGCGCGACTCCACCGAGCAAGGACACCGACAGGGCACTTGAGTATTGCTTTCCTCCCCTTCATTTGTTGTACAGCTCGTCCTCAAATACTTATTTTGGACACTTGTATTCACTATGTGCTTTCAGATCTCTACTATCACTACTAACACTCGGAGAGCACGCTATGTACGTCAAAGGAAGGCCTGCCTGACAAATCTAAGGCCTGTCCCTCTGACCTCTACTCCAACGCTCTCTATTCCAGTTGGTCTCTGGAACTGCCAGTCCGCTGTTAACAAAGCAGACTTCATTTCTTCCATTGCTACTCATTCTGGTCTCAGCCTCATGGCACTGACTGAGACCTGGATCAAACCTCAGGACACTGCCACTCCCGCAGCCCTCTCCACTTATTTCACTTGTTCCCACACCCCGCGTACGACTGGGAGGGGTGGAGGTACTGGTCTCCTTATATCGAAAGATTGGAAATTTGATCTTCAACCACCACCTACAGGTCACGGTTCATTTGAATCACATGCTGTTACTGTAACCCACCCTGTTCAAATCCACTTTGTGGTCATTTATCGTCCCCCAGGTCAATTGGGAAACTTCTTGGAGGAGTTGGACGTGCTGCTATCAAATTATCCTGAAGATGGTACTCCTCTGGTACTGCTTGGTGACTTCAACATCCACCTAGATAAACCCCAGGCTGCTGACTTCAACACTCTGCTCGCCTCATTTGATCTTAAGCGAGTCTCTACTACAGCGACTCACAAATCGGGCAACCAACTGGACCTCATCTACACGCGCTGTTGCTCAGTGGACAACACTTTAGTTACTCCACTGCACACCTCAGACCACTTCCTCATTACTGCTAATCTAGCACTTACTCCTGAAGCGGCACACGCTCCAACGCGGGTCACCTTTCGACGGAACCTAAGCTCACTCTCTCCATCTCGCCTATCCTCTGTGGTTGCATCCTCACTTCCTTCACTCTCGCAGTTTTCAGCTCTGGACACGAACAGTGCTACGGACACTTTTTATTCCACTCTGACCTCTTGCTTGGACAACTTTTGCCCACTGTCGTCTAGACCAGCACGCACCACCCCATCTGCCCCCTGGCTGTCCGATGTACTCCGTGAACATCGCTCTAAACTCAGGGCTGCAGAGAGGAAATGGCTTAAATCAAGAAACTCTACCGACCTCAGTGTGTATCAGTCTCTCCTCTCTTCCTTCTCTGCAAACGTCTTCACTGCTAAAACATCATATTACCACGACAAGATTAACAACTGTTGTGACGCTCGGACACTCTTCAAAACCTTCTCTTCTCTTCTTAATCCGCCTCCACCTCCTCCTCAATCGACTCTTACAGCTGATGACTTTGCAGTTTTCTTCACAAATAAGACAAGAACCATCAGTGACCAATTCTCCACACCGCAGACTGAGGATAACTTCACACCGACTAATGCTCACTCGTTCTCCTCCTTCTCTCCACTCTCAGAGACGGACGTTTCCAAACTTATCCTCTCCAGTCATCCTACTACTTGCCCACTGGATCCGATCCCCACTCACCTCCTTCAAGCGATTTCTTCTTCAGTCATACCTTCACTTACTCACATTATCAACTCCTCTCTTCACTCTGGAACATTTCCCTCAGCATTTAAGCAGGCTCGGGTAAGCCCACTGCTGAAGAAACCATCTCTAAATCCAGCACTTCTAGAAAACTACAGACCGGTATCCCTTCTTCCATTCATTGCAAAGACACTCGAACGAGCTGTGTTCAACCAGCTCTCTATGTTTCTTGTACAGAACAACCTCCTGGACTGCAACCAATCTGGCTTCAAAAGTGGCCACTCAACTGAGACTGCCCTGCTCTCGGTTACTGAAGCCCTGCGACTGGCAAGAGCAGCTTCAAAATCCTCAGTGCTCATTTTGCTGGACCTGTCTGCTGCTTTTGACACTGTTAATCACCAGATTCTCCTATCCACCCTCAGAAAGATGGGCATCTCTGGAACTGCACTCCAGTGGCTTAACTCCTACCTGTCTGATAGATCCTTCATGGTGTCTTGGAGGGGTGAAGTTTCTAAGTCACAACAACTTGCTACTGGGGTTCCTCAAGGCTCAGTACTTGGACCGCTTCTCTTCTCCATCTACATGACGTCATTAGGATCTGTCATTCAGAAGCATGGCTTTTCCTATCACTGCTACGCTGATGACACTCAACTCTACTTCTCATTCCAACCAGATGACCCGACGGTAGTTGCTCGCATTTCAGCCTGTCTGAGTGACATTTCTAGCTGGATGAATGACCATCACCTTCAGCTCAACCTTACTAAGACTGAACTGCTGGTGGTTCCCGCTAACCCATCGTTTCATCACAACTTCTCTATACAGCTGGGTTCGTCAACCATAACTCCTTCCAGGACAGCCAGAAACCTAGGAGTTGTGATGGATCATCAGTTAAGCTTCACAGACCATATTGCTACAACGACCGGTCCTGTAGATTTGCCTTATTCAACATTAGGAAGATTAGACCCTTCCTGTCAGAGCAATCCACCCAACTTCTTGTCCAAGCTCTTGTTCTCTCCAGACTGGACTATTGCAATGCTCTCCTGGCGGGCCTTCCTGCATGTACTATCAAGCCTCTACAACTGATCCAGAATGCAGCAGCGAGGGTTGTCTTCAATGAGCCGAAAACAGCCCATGTTACTCCTCTCCTCATCAGGTTACACTGGCTACCAGTAGCTGCTCGCATCAAATTCAAGGTACTGATGCTTGCCTACAAAACGACCACTGGCACGGCGCCAACTTACCTAAACTCACTAGTTCAATCTTATGCACCCTCCAGAAGTTTGCGCTCTGCAAGTGAACGACGCCTTGTGGCGCCATCCCAAAGAGGTTCAAAATCACTCTCACGGACTTTTTCCTGGACTGCTCCCAGCTGGTGGAATGACCTCCCGATCTCAATTCGAACAGCTGAGTCTTTACTCATTTTCAAAAAACATCTAAAGACTCATCTTTTTCGCGTGCACTTAACCAACTAATACTAGTACTTACCTTTTTTTCTTTTTCTTTTCTATCATATTCAAAAAAAAAAAAAAAAAAACAAACCCTGGCTACGTGTTCGGTACTAGTCTAACTGAGACTTGTCATAGCACTTGTATACCGTTGTTGTTTTCTCGTTGATCTGATTGTTTCTACTGTTCTCATTTGTAAGTCGCTTTGGATAAAAGCGTCTGCTAAATGATTAAATGTAAATGTAAAATGTAAATGAATTAACTAATGTTTAGATGTTGATTTATGTTTTCATTTAAAGTAACCATGTTAGAGATCAGTGTTTGCTTTAGTTGGGCTCTTGACCCTTGATTTCTGTCTTAGTTTTTTTTTTTTTTTGGCTGTTGTAACCATTTGTTGTAACTCAAAAGCCCAGAGAAAATATCATCAGGTGTTATACACTCACACTCTTAGAAGCTGCTTTTATCCAAAGCAACTTACAGTGCATTCAGATTAGCATTTTTTGTTTATCTAACTTATTCCTAGATGTTGGTTGTTATACTGTATATTGGTGATGATAATCATTGATTATTGAACTGTTTGGAGTCTAATCTCTGATGAAATAGGTATTGTGTAATTAGTTTAATTGATTACAGTAAAAGTGATTCTAAGAGCCAGTGGTTCTGTGATAATCAGTTAATATAAAGAACTTTCCAAACAGTTTGGTTTTCTGTGGTGTCACTTAGTCACACACAGACATCAATAATCAGCATATGAACCTCAACAATGGTGACCATAAAAAAACAAACAAAAAAAAAACAATGCAGCAGAGCATGCTGGGAGCCATGGATGGGTTTTGTACTACAATAGTACCCAGCATGCATTGCAGCATGTTTTTTTTTTCTTTTTCGTAACCATTGTTGAGGTTCATATTCTGATTATTGATGTCTGTGTGTGACTAAGACTATGTTCACACTGCAGGGCTTAATGCTCAATTCTGATTTTTTTTGAAAAAATTAGATTTTTTTGCAAGGCTGTTCACATTTCCAATTAAATGCGACTTTTTGTGATCTTCTGTGTGAACGTGAAATGACCCAGAAGTGACCCACATGCGCAGAAGAGTACTCAACGGTCAACAATGTCACTCGTTGTTTGCGGAAGTAGCTAATGTTAAACATGGATGTCAACAACAGTGTAGTCAACAGCGGAGCTCTTTTTGCAATATTAAAGTTATTTTCCCAACGGAGCCAGGATCGTCTGTAACCACGCTCTGCCATTTCACTGGAAATGTTTTCGTAAACAGCCCGGTTCCGATAAGAGCCCTTGAGTTTGGCCTGAATAGAGCTGTCACCCCAAATATTAATTAAATCTGTGACCTCGCTTCCCTTCCATTGACTGGTCTCAGCAGCATCGTCCGCCATGGTTGTTGTTTATCTTCTCGTTCCCGCCTACTTCAACGCAGAATTATGACGTTTGTAGCGTATCAATGACGTACGGGTCGGATACATGTGGCCTGGCCGTTCAGACGGAGGTCGCATTTCAAAAGATCGGATACGTATCGGATTCAGGAACACATACCCAAGTGGCCTGGGTCACATTTGAAAAGATCGGATCTGTGTCGTTCAGACTGTCATGAAAAGATCAGATACAGGTCGCATAGGGGCAAAAAAATCGGAATTGGGTCGTTTCAGCCTGCAGTGTGAACGTAGCCTAATTGACACCATAGAAGACCAAACTGTTTGGAAAGTCCTTTATATTAACTGATTATGAAAGAACCACTGACTTTTTGAATGGCTTTCATTGTAATCAACTGAACTAACTATCAAACACCTATTTAGTAAGATTCTGAACTCTGAATAGCTCCATAATTGATGATTATCATCACCAACATGCCGTATAACAACCAATACCTGATCATATTTTCTCTGGGTTTTTTGAGTTATAACAAACATGTTTCAAAAACACATGGTTAAAACATCCAAAAAAAAAAAAATGGTCTAAGACAGAAGTCAAGGGTCAAGAGCACAACTAAAGCAAACACTGATCTCTAACATGGTTACTTCAAATGAAACAATAAATCAACATCTAAACCTTAGTTAATTCTCAATAAGATCTTCTGTAGACGTCTGACAGAAATAAAGTCAGTCTGGTTACTAATAAGTGGAGCTGGTGATGCTGTTTGTTAACAGCAGCTGTTCATCACTAAAGCTCAATCAGCACTTAATTAATCACTTGATTACACAATTGCAAAGTTTTAAAACTTACATGGTTTAAGTAAAGGCAATCTGTTTATTCAAACGGTTTGAGTTACTGTGACTTGTCAGGTTTTACAGTGTAGTGAAAACACTATTAATTAGCACAGTAACAAGATCGGCAGTTTAAGACATTAACTTGTAAGCACAAAACACAAGATACTTCTCTTTTCAATATGGATAAGGCTTTATTAGATAAATCTAAGGCATATAAACTAATCTAACACATAAGCACACGCACTCACACATTCAAACAAGTTGCAGGAAGATAGAAAGTTAGGGAATAATGAGTTTAAGAGAATGAAAATGTGAAATCCCAAGTTTACAGCAATACCTGAAATTGCATAGACATGAACAACCATCAATCAATTAATTAACCCTTGCATTGAGTTCCTCAATGAGGTTAAAATTATATTAGATGCACCAGTACAGATCAGAGTCTGGAGGTACGTTACTACTACGTCCTTTGTTGTCGCTGAAAAGGGGGTTTCCCGAAGTTGCTGATTGGCTGGAAGTTCAGTAGTCGTTGAAGTGATGTCTTGAGAAGCCCGTGGTTGGGCGTTGGCTGAAGATGCGGAGTTGTGGGCTGGCTGAAGTTTCAGACGGGCATGCGAGGTCAGACTCTGAGACACGGCGTTACAAAACTTAACTCAGAACACGAACTCTCAAATGGAAAAGAAAAGAAACTAAAGTAAAAGAACAGAAGTAAAGTTTGACGAGACTAGGTGGTGTTTCTTCTCATCGTGGCGAAGTAGCAGCAGGCGTGCAGGCCGAAGCACGCTGGAACCGCGCTCAAAGAACGCTAAAAGCATGGCTAAAAGCCAAAACTAAAAGCCAAAGCTAAAAGCTAAAACTACAAGCAAAAGCAAAAAGCAAAATTTGATGGTGTCCTGAGTATTTAAACTGGCCTTTTGGCCACACCTCAAATGTTGTCTTGACCAATTAGATATTGTCTTTGCTCGGGGTGTTGCGATATTTGTCCTACCCATTCATAAATCATATGTTATCTTATCAATCATGTGGTCCAAATTTTCCCGCTCTTGCAGGGTATAATTTTGGACACAATTCCTATGATAAGAATATGATACATTTGACAAATAACTGATGGTCAGAAACGTTTCAAGCAAGAAGATTCGAACACACACATACTAAACATGAATATGAATACTTAAAGGAACACTCCGACTTTTTGGGACTTTAGCCTACTCACAGTATCTCCCAGAGTTAGATAAGTCCATACATACCTTTTTCATTTCTGTGCGTTCTGTAAGTGTTATTTGACGCACCCACCGCTAGCCTAGCTTAGCACAAAGACTGGATGTGAATGGATAATGCTAGCATAGTAATCCCAATAAGTGACAAAATAATGCAAACATTTTCCTATTTACATGTTGTGATCTGTATAGTCACAGCGTGTACAAATAACAAGGCTATATGAGACAGAGACCATTTTTAATCGTATAAATACTGGGAACTATATTCTCACTAGGCGTAGGAGCACAGCTTACGTTACTTGGGCGGAGTGGCTACTTGGGCGGAGTGATTAGCGCAGCACTCGAGACGCGCCGTGGTGAGGAGCAGAGAGTTCGCTCAGAGTTGGAGTAATGAGTCAGCAATTACTAGATGGTACATTTATAGTGTACAGTCATGGGTGTTCGCTGTATTGTAAAGAGCTGCGACAACAAACAGGGGAGACCAGGTAATACTATGATGTTTCATAGAATTCCAACCAAAAACGCTGACCTGATGAATCGATGGCTACTTGTTCTGGGTATAGTTACAAACACACCTGTAAACACCATCACGAAGTATTCCGTTTGCTCTGAACATTTTACTGTAGACGACTATTTTGAAAAAATGCAAGTTGCCACACGGACCATGAAACGTGTGCTAAAGGATACAGCCATCCCATCGATAATAAAGACAGGACAAATTGGATCACCTGTTGCTGCGGTAAGTGTTCCGTTATGTTTTGAGATTACATTAGCCATACTGTAACAGTGCCATGCTAATGTAATATAACCTTAGTAGTGACACTATTACGTGAATAGGGGCTCCGTGTATCCCCTTTATTGTTGTTATTGTGTTGTCATGAACACACTGTATCGCTCAATAACAAATGAGCGGCGCTAAATGTAACTCTCAGGACTAATACATTCAACTTGCTAATGAATTGGAGGGGGATGGGCAGTTTTCTTTTTTGAGAAAATGTTTGTGAAATAGTAGGCTAACGTTACTGTCTGTGGGTTCATTGTGCAAAAACTATTTGCCTTTTGCTATTACTTTCCCTATATTCTTGGCTATTGTAATGCAATTATCTAACATTACTGTATTATATGCTGTTGAATATATTTGGTCAGCTGTAATAAATTGCATTTCAAATATATCAATTCCTGTAATAATTCTTTATACATTTTCTGTGATAATTATTAATCAGGATGGGATGAGTGTTCTACAGCACTTTGTAACTCCTCGTCTGTGTATCCTGGCTCAAAACTATATGGTTCTGGATCTTGGTTTGATACACAGTAAAATTACTCTGAGTCTGACAATTCCTCAAAGTCAGCCATGATCACGAGTCACGTCTAGCTAGTTAGTCACGTTTGTTTTGTTTACGGAACCATCAACAGGGCATCTCGTGTGCTGCGCTAATCACTCCGCCCAAGTAGCCACTCCGCCCAAGTAACGTAAGCTGTGCTCCTACGCCTAGTGAGAATATAGTTCCCAGTATTTATACGATTAAAAATGGTCTCTGTCTCATATAGCCTTGTTATTTGTACACGCTGTGACTATACAGATCACAATATGTAAATAGGAAAATGTTTGCATTATTTTGTCACTTATTGGGATTACTATGCTAGCATTATCCATTCACATCCAGTCTTTGTGCTAAGCTAGGCTAGCGGTGGGTGCGTCAAATAACACTTACAGAACGCACAGAAATGAAAAAGGTATGTATGGACTTATCTAACTCTGGGGGATACTGTGAATAAGCTAAAGTCCCAAAAAGTCGGAGTGTTCCTTTAAGCTATTCAGTAGTTATTAAAAAGACATACACAATAAGTGATTAGAAACATGATAGTCAAATGTGTGGGTTACATATAAATGAATATGGAGTTAAGCAATGGACTGATATTCATTTATAAGTCCTTTTGAGTTCATTAAAAGACAGTTCTTGTGCCATTCTCTGACATAAAGATGTTCTGTGAGGATCAGAGGTTAACAGGTCCCCTTAGGAATTTCAGTCTAGTTGTGCTAGGTGGTGGGGGGGCGGAGTCAATCCAACGATCTTGTTTACTCTCATGGCTTTACATGTGAGGGTCAGACTGTCCATCTCTTTAATTACTTGCCCCAAATTTGACAATCTCTTCTTCGAATTGAAATTGTCAATAATTGTTCTAATGGTGTTAATGTTGAAAGCTGTTCTGTAAAAGATCTGGTTGGTTTTCTTGCTTCAGACTGTGGTGCTAGGAGTTGATTTACAACATCCTGTTGCCTTTCTGAGGAATTCGGCTCCTCATGTTTCAACCATGGTCCTGATCGAATCTTTAATTTGTCTGGTTCGGGTCTGATACGCTACAGGGGATCAAACTGTAACACCTTGTGTTTTTATTTTCTGCAACGTGGTGCCACTATGCTAGCGTTTAGCTTAGCAACATTAAATCCTTAGGATCCAAACGGATGAATTTAGAAGCTACCAAACACTTCCATGTTTTCCCTATTTAAAGACGGTTACATGAGTAGTTACACAAGTAAGTATTGTAACACATAATAAAAGATGGCAATTTTCTAAGCGGATAAAAAATTATAACTATAATGTATGACAGAAGAGCACTTCGCAGCACTTCGACCTCGGCACAGTAATATCATCACTCCTGAAAACTCCCACTTACACTATTGCATGACTATGTGTATAGTGTGTATCAATGTGTGATTTCAGTTTCTGTACAGTCTAATCTCTAATTGTCATACCACTCGAATTTCATATTTAGAAATTCTTTTAACCCAAAAGGTAAAGTAAGGTGATATTTTTAAACACTGGCTGGTCATGTACTTGCTCAAATATTGATTTCGGATCACTTTTAACCAAAAATGTTACGGACTGCAGCTTTAAGAATAATAAAAAGTTTTGAACCAGATTTTAATAAATAACATGACAATTAACGTATATCCCGTTTATTCCCCTTTCCCTCAAGAAATTTAAGTAAAATTAAGTTTGCATATAGAAAGTTGCATATTAAAAGTAATATTTACCAATGTAATGTAATATAATATAAACAGAAATAACACTTTTGGTTGTAACATTGATTGCATTCCTGTATAATGGAGGCAGAAACGAGAGAAAAAACACAGGTTAGAAATACTTTTGAGCTAAAAATAAGGATGTTCAAGACAATGGTTCTGGCCTCGCTTTTAAAGAATGACTTCATTAATCAACATAATCAAGCTAAGCTCTTCCTCAACACAATACAACATTTATCATTATAAAACGATGTTTCCTTTTTCATAATCTAAAAAGTAGCCTTTCCACTTGTACATAAAGAAAAGCGGTAATACTTTACAATACGGGTGTACAAATATTCATTAAATAATGCTTAACTTATGGACAGATAATCATGAGTTAATGTATAACTCATGAAGAACTAAACCATTTATTAATGATCATTGCATCAGCAACTAATGAACATGCTATATGATTCAAATATTAAGTAATCAATAAATTGTTATTAGTTAAATGTCATAATGTATTAATTCCCTAATAACATATTATATTAACTAATGAAGTAAATTCAAATATTAATTACCACATAGGGCCGAAGCCCTGCCTTCCAACTTCCAGATGTCTGATTTAATTAATCATTAGCTAATGATTTGCAAAGGTATCATTATGTTATGACTATTTATTGAGGCACAGAACTATTAACTAATTGTTAAATAATGTCATTGTGGTTATGTATTTTAAATTAGTTAGTCATGTGCCTCAACATGTAAAGTCGTAACATAATGGTACCTTTATGGTAATTATCATATGAATTTACACTATTAGTTAATATAATATGTTATTAGGGAATTAATACTTTGACAAATTTAACTAATAACAATTTATTGATTACGTCATCTATGAATCATATTGAATGTACTTTTGTTGCTGATGCAGTAATTATTAATAAATGGTTTAGTTCTTCATGAGTTATACATTAACTCATGATTATCTATGCATTAGTTTAATACATTTAAGTGCCACCGTATTGTAAAGTGTTACCAAGAAAAGCCAAAGACAGAAGCAACCTAAATACTCAATTCAAAGATTGGCACGATGAGTTTTATCTGTTCCTATGGTATGCATTACAACAATCCTATATCTCCGTCTCCAGTAACAGATGATGCATATCCCATGTGATGAACAAGCATCTGCAGTATTCATCAGATGATGACTGTGAAAGTGTACTTTTGAATTAAAGCTTGTGAAAAGCCTTCATTTGACACAGAAAGTCTTCATGTGTCTTGTGCTGAAGAGTTTGTACAAAATCCATCAGCACATGACAAGTGCTTTACATCTGTGACTCTGCTGTGCTTTCGTCGCTCCGCAGAGGTTTCTGTACAAGTCAAAGGAAGAAGATGAAGCCACAAACGCTGCTTTAATGTCCAAAACACTCAAACACACACTAACGTACCTGACTGCTGCTGGTCTGGCTGGTACTGGTTCTGTGTTCGGGTTTCTTCTTTTGTGGACACATTCGGACAAACAGATTGTAATACTCCGTCCTGACCTGAAGGGGGCAACAGGCTAAATAAATTATATTTGACTTAAAAATAAATTACAGTTTGTGGCCAACTCCAGTTGCATGGATTCAGAATCGTGATTGAGCGACGTGGATTTAGATGACTGATGCCGATACCGATATCTTAGGAAGCAGGGTGGCTGATGGCCGATATAAAGCTGATATTTATGATATTACATAATTTAATTTAAAAAACATGTATAACAATTGCTGCAATGATATTTAGATTTTACATTTTTAGTACATTAGAAATAAACTTGATTTAAAAAAAAACTGTTATAGTATTTTTTTACAAATAGAGAAATTGTTTAAAAATATGAATAAAAAGGAAGTAAACGACAATTCACCCATTAATTTTTTGCACACTTGGAATTATATTTTTCCAAATAAAGACCAGGTGACAGTAACTTACACTGCGGATATGACATGGATATGAATATGGCTGGATATATTACACATTATAGTTTTAAATTAAGGATTTAAGATTACACTCTCAGCTGCACACACTGTTTTTCTTAGTGCTGTCAAAAACTCTCACTCTCGCTTCTGGCACTTATCAGCCAGAAAAACATATCAGTTAATGGCAATAATTATATAAAAAAAAAAAAAAAAATTTTAATTTGGCTCTTGGTGATATATGGGTCAACCACTACTTCTGAACACTTCGTATATATGGCACAAATTGCATGTGATCATTTTCAAGGTTGAAGACGGTCACTACATGCTGCCATTATAAGAACAAGCATTCTTAAATCTCCTCAATGGCAAATGAAGACAAGATCAACATAAATTGATTTAATTTTTATTTTCTGGGGTTTATCTGTCACTTCAAATAACTGAAATCCTGCAAGATGTTACTGAAAGTCTAAAACAAGCCACTGTTACCTAATGTTCAGTGTGTAAGTAAATTCTTCATGGTTTTTCTGTTGTAATGTTGCATGTGTAAGTACCTGTTTGGACAGCAGGCAGTGCATGATGAAGATGAGCGCCCCCTGGAGAGTGTTGAGGATAATGAAGAGGTACAGCATGACTTCAGTCCCTTTCTCCTGGAAGAGGAAGAAGCCGAAGATCCACGTTCCTCCGAGAACACACAACTGAGCCACAGCAGTCACCGTGAAACTCCTACACACCAAATATACTTCATCAAAACCACTGACAGAAAAAAAAAATCAAGAATGATTTAATCTATTTTGAGATCAATACAAGATCACACACCTGATCTGGTTGAGTTTGGAGAGATCTGGATTGAGACTGGAGAACTTTTTAGCCAGTTTCCACACAGTGATGATGAAGACAAAACCATTGAGGATCACAGTGACGCAGACCGGTGCAAAGAAACTCAAGATAAAATAGCGATTGAGAGAGAGCCAACAGCTGCAACACATGTTAGAATGATAAATTAATCACATGATTACAAAAACACATAAAAGACTAGTTCATCCCTCTTTCCCTTTCATAATCCATACAGGAAGTTTGGTTTATATCACAGTCATGGACCCCGATTTTAATTATTTGTTTGCACATAAGATGAGTAGTCAATACTTCTGGTACATTTCCCAAAGGAAAAAATAGCAGTATTCATAACTGTCAAAACTTTTAAAAGTACGCTAGCATATAGAGCTTTATAGTAGAGACAAAACCCACATTTTGATTCAGGGGTCTTTATTATATAATCTATATTATGTACAGCGAGCTGTGTGCATGATTATTAGTCAATGTACTGATCATATATTTTTTCTAAGCATATTTTACCAATTCCAGAAACTCACTGTCGTTTAGTGCCGTATCCCTTTGGGAAGGCGATGGCAGAAATGGTGACGATGACGAGAGGGACTCCATATCCCACCACACACATGTAGAGATGTTTTAATGTCGTGTGAAACACCAGCACAACCATCCGGTAGAGCTGAACCCCCTCCAGCAGCATCCAGCAGAACGTAGACAAGAAGAAGAAATGAAGCAGACCGGCCACAATCCCACACGCTACCTGAGAGAGAAACACACGTCAGATCATGCTCCGGTATGCTTGCATTTTTGTCTTCTTTTGACTTCTTTCCTTCTTTAAGGTTAAAAAACATTAACCCCGAGAGGGGGAAGCAATTATTAGGTAACAAAAATCCATAATTTCAATGTCCAAACCTAATTAATCAAATCATGTTCAAGTGTGTTACTGCTGCATTGCAGTGAAGTTTGTTTCATGTTTTCCCATTTGTTTTGTCTTTATTTGCAATCCCGCTCAACAGCGTTCAAAATGCTAGCGGGAAATGCTGGTATCGTCACATTTTTTAAATTTCAGTACCGACAGGTACTGAAGTTGGTATTTTTGACAACACTAACTTGTATGGATTACATTTTTGTTTCTTTTTTTTTTGCAATTAGATCCTAGCCCCTCCTCTTCTATGCAGTAACTGTGACAGAACGACTGACAGGATATGGATCTAGCAACAGTAAGGAACCCCAAAGTGGAGCTTCTCTGCACCAGCTATCAAGATGGCTGCCTGCTGGTGTATTTTGTTGAGGAGTTTCTCATTCATAGCCAACTTGTTTACTGGGATGAGGTCAAGTTAAGTCACCTTTATTTATATAGAGCTTAATACAATACAGATTGTGCCAAAGCAGCTTTACAGTGTAAAAAGGGAAAATGTTTCAATAATGCAAATGAGTTCAATTCATTTATAAAGAAGCTCTGTTGAAAACAGGGATGACATCATCTGGCTCAGTTCAGTTCTCATGTCTGTGCAAATGAATTTGATAATATCGCCAAATATTAGATATCCCCAACTAAGCAAGTCAAATGGTGACATTGGCAAGGAACACAAACTCCATCAGTGACAGAAATGGAGAAACAAACTTTAGGAGAATCCAGGTTCAGTCGGGAGCCAGTCCTCCACTGGCCAGGGTGCAACGCAAGTAAGATTGTGGATATATTTCTTTCAGAAAACTCATCAAGTTCCTTCTCCTTGACGAGTGGGACACATCATTCCAGTGTTTGGTGAGACAGGATCTGGCCACCGGGTCTGTGCAGAGGACTGGTGTGGTTCTTGAGGTATTTGCTGAGGATTTGTGCCAATGACTGTATTGTTGACGAGATCTACGCAGTTGATATGTCTCTAGGGCTTATCTGGTTGTCATGGTCTCCTAGGGCTTATCTGGTTGTCATGGTCTCCACTGACATATAGGGCTGAGGTGACAATAATGGACCATTTTTGGAGTAGGACCCTGGCACAGTACATGGATCTGGCTCAGTGTGGGTCCTCCTTCACCATGAGGGAGGTGTAGGAAGACTTGGATTGCCACTAGCACAAGCCCACTCCAGGTAACAAGCCACAGTCTCCTCATGTCAGGCAACCATACCAAAATCAACAAAGGCTGTCTTGAGGTGTTTGTGACGGGCATCCAAGGTAATGGGCCCTCTGATGTCGGTACGTGCGGCTGTGAAAATGTTGCCCTTGGTCCAGTCCAGTGACCATGAGTCTGTAGTTCCCAGGATTTCCATATCTGGTGGGCTAAATACCAGTGATCCCAGAGGTCCTTCCTTGGCACTCCCTGTGATAACAACCTCCATCTTGTGTGTTTTGCCACATACTTCCCCTGCTCCTCCCAAGGTTGTGGCTTTTGCTTTAAACTCTCGGCCTGCTCTGTCAGGCAAGAAGGTCTTCCTTAAACCCTTTCACTGTCCGGTAATGGCCAATGAAGCCTACTGGAAATCTTCTGTGCTCCCTGTTATGGCCATGGAGCCATTCTTTGAACTCTCTGTCTCCTGTCAGGTCCACTAAAGCTGTCCCTGTACTCTTTGTTCTCTCGGCTCCAGCATGGCCTTCTGCTCCACAGATCCCACTGTGGATACTAGATCCACCCCCTTTTCCACATTTGTTCTCTGCTCCAACATGGTCTCCAACTCCACTGTGATGATCTCCTGCTCCATCTTGATGGGCTTAATTTCCATCTGGTCTGCCCTAGAGGTCTCCTGCTCCATCTGCTCCACCCTGGTGATCTCCTGTTCTGCACTGGTAGTCTTCTGCTTTGGCCTGGTGGTCCCTTGCTCTGTCTGCTCTGCCCTGGTGGACTCTTCATCTGCCCTAGAGGTCTCCTGCTTTGTCTGTTCCACCATGATGGTCTCCTAGTCCATCTGCTCCACCCTAGTGGTCTCTTCCTCTACTCTTGTGATATCTTGCTCTGTCTGCTCTGCCCTGATGGTCTCCCTTTTCATCTGCTCCACCATGATGGTCTCCTGCTCTGTCTGCTCTGCCTTGGTGATCTCCTGCTCAATCCTGGTGGTCTCTTGTTCTTTCTTTTTTGCCCTGGTGATCTCCTTCTCCATCTGCTCAATCCTGGTGGTCTCTTGCTCTGTCTGCTCTGACCTGATGGTCTCCTTCTCCATCTGCTCCACCCTAGTGGTCTCTTGCTCTGTCTGCTCTGCCCTGATGGTCTCTTTCTCCATCTGCTCCACCCTAGTGGTCTCTTGTTCTGTCTGTTCTGCCCTGGTGATCTCCTGGTTCGTATGCTTTGCCCTGGTGGTCTCTTGCTCTGTCTGCTTTGCCCTGATGGTCTCCTGCTCCATCAGCTCCACCCTGGATGTCTCTTCCTCTGCTCTAGTGGTCTCTTGGTTTGTCTGCTCTGCCCTGATGGTCTCCTGCTCCATCTGCTACACCCTGGTGGTCTCTTTCTCTGCTCTAGTGGTCCCTTGCTTTGTCTGCTCTGCCCTGATGGTCTCCTGCTCCATCTGCTACACCCTGGTGGTCTCCTGCTCCAACTGCTCTACCCTCCTTGGTGGTCTTTGACTGCCTTGTTGGCTTCACACTAATTACCTGCATTGCTGGCTTCATCTTTGTGCCCTGCACTGCCCTGTTTCCTTACCCACTTCCATCTCACTGAAGTGGCCTGTCTTCCCTCCCCTGATCCACCTCCACTCTACCACCCTCCTGTACTCTTATTTCAGTTTATGGAACATCTGGAATCCAATTTTACATTTAACATGTATAGGTATAGGATATAATCATTGTCACTGATTACATACTGACTTAATGTGTAAGGTATTGTGTTGAACACAATTCTGTTTCAGCAAAGCGGAATTATGAGTATTTATATTCTGGTGTCACAATTGCCTTTTACATGGGGGACCCAGAACCACAAGTTCAGTATGCACATAGTATTTACAGGTAATTGATCGCTAACTGTCACTAACACTAATTACATAGGTACAAGATGATTATTGATGGGTTTTCACTGCAAAGCCACAGTAGTCATTTTAGGCTGCAATATCAGTAAAAAAGTCAAAGATTAAAATGATTAGTAAAACAAAGATTAGTGAAATAATGTTTTACAAGGAAATACTACTTCAGACTTTCTACTTCGAAATTTAATGCTTAATTCAGTGTTACTTTTTGTGAAATTTAGTTGCAATTGATAAGTGAGAAATGCTTCATCACCACTTTTATTCATCGTGAAGGTCATCTTTCTTGGTAATCAATGATCCATGTTTTGATATTGACAGAATAATGTCTAAACACTTTTCTCATTCAAACACACCTCATTGTGAGTACTGGAAATCCCGCAGAGGAAGATGAGGTCTGCGATAAAGAGACAGATGCTCAGATGAAGATGAATGCTGTTTCGGGTTCCTTGGATGGAGCGGCAGAACTTGAACGTCAGGATACAGAGAAACAAACAGACCAGAGACAAAACTAAACCCACACGCGTGATCAACACCGACTCAAATGCGTTCTGGAGGAGAGGAAGTGATAATAATTACATTTAATCTAAAATCCAAATGAAAAATGTGAAATCTCAGTTTTGCATGTACCTGGACAGAATAGAGAGCCATGAGCACAGCGAAACTACTGAAATGAGACCAGTAACACACTGTATGAGTGCTGTTAGACCATGTCCCCTCACAGCCCTTCTCAGACCACGCCCCCTCAGCCTCATTCCAGTACACACATGAGTAAACCACGCCCTCAGACTCCGCCCTCTCCTGAAGAAGTGAAAAAAAGAGTTTAGAAAATGTGGAACATGTGAACACCTAAATGAAAAGTTAATGGTAATGGCAGATGGTTTTCTGCTGGTTTAAGAAGGTCATTAGTAGGGCTGCTGTAGTTAACTTGAACTAAAACCATGAATAAACATTTTAGTTACTTATAATATAGACACTTAAACTTATTTTATTTTAGCTAGTTGCAAAAGTAATATTTCACATTTTTATTTAGAGTATGTTTAGCTTGATGTTCTAAAATAAGTAAAGCTAAAACTAAAACTGAAATAAAAATTAAAAAAAATCTTTGTTTCATTTATATTCTTTATATTATTTAAAACTTTAATAATAAATCAGTGACACTAAATAATACTGGTAGAGTCTCTACCAGCAACAAACCAGCTACCTGCTGCTCATACAAGCTTAATGTGGTCAAGCTGGTTTTTGGATCAGCTTGTAAACCAGCTAGAATCCAACTAAAACTGCATTTTCAAACAGGGAACACACATTTTCATGGTAATTTTACATTTGTAACTGTTAAACCATTAACAGAAACAGTCTCCAGTGAGATCTTGTGCTGGTCATAAGCTGATCTGTCAGTATCTTCACCTCCTCATGTGTAAAGACGAGCGTCACCGGCTCTGACAGCTGCTTGGTTTCTGTATTACTGACGACGGCCGTCACCACTTTAGAGTTGAGTTGATAAGTGACGCTTCTATCTTCATCGTCTGGTCTCTCTCTGCTCATCTTGTGAAGCAGATCTCTGGATGAGTTCAGATCTTTATAACTGACCAGAGCCACAAACGCAAACCCTGTGAACAAGAGAACATTTACATCTCCTCATGAAAGAGCTGATGGTTTCATTAGTACATATATGTGCCCGTGTTTATTTGTACCTGGATATGATTTCCCTACAACTGTTTCCCAGCTGGTGCTGAAGAGGGCGGAGTCTGTGCTCAGAGTGACACGCCCACTGGGCGGAGTCTGACTCTTCATGACTGCAACCTCAGCGACTGTCAATCACATGATGATACAGAACAACTGCTTTCAATCTTAATTAAACACACCATTAAATCTGAATGTGTGTGTAAATCCCTCTGAATAATAAATATGCCTTATTTTCAGTATTCAGTACCAGAGTGAGACTGTGTCTGAACTGTAATGTGTGTTATTTCTCACAGGTGTTGTGCGTCTCCATCCTGGTCACAGGCTCTTTCAGCTGAGGTCCGATCAGACGCATGCTGTTCTCCACCGCGTCCAGAAACTGATTCAGTGTCTCACTATCAGCAATGTTTCCTTCAGACAGCAGCTCATCGGTGGAACTGCAGAAGTTCTGTGGAATAAATCAGAGACGTTCATTCACCACTGTGTGAGTCATGATCACAAACTACAATCTGAATATATACTGTATCGTGCAGTGTGTGTTTCACCTCCAATAATTTCTCTCCAGTGAAATGTTCTTCACGTGGATCAATCAGAGACTCACAGCTGTTCTTCAACAGTGACAACAAATGCTTCAGCTAGAAGAAGACACACGGAAATGTATAGGCATCTTTACACGACTGAATGAGGCTGCTCTGTGCCTGCTTAAACTTCTGTGCAAAGACAGTGCATCATAAAAGTCATTTACGCCATCTCCAAGCAGCATTAATCAGTGTGCATAGAGACACCTCACTGCCACATCAGAAGCAGTTCTGTGTCACCTTTGTAGTTTAAATTTGAAAACAGTGATTCGCAACGTTTCCACAACGTTAAAACAACATTCTCTTAATCTTTACTCACAATGAACACTCATGGAATGTTAACATTCAGCAAATATCAATAACACAATCACGAAGCATGTTTTTTTCTAAAAGCATATTCTGTCAACATTATGAGAACATACATAATGTACAAATAACATCTGAGAATGTTGTTCACAAAATGTTTTGTCTTTACAATAAGATGAGAATGCATATCAGATATTAACAATTAAAGAGCATTAAATGTTTGTTATTTAAAGAATGTTTTATTTTTACATAACTAAATAAAAAGTGGAGATGTTCCCTGGGTTATACTACTACTGCTAATCATAAGCAGAAGACCACATTCTACCTTCTCCGGTGTGTGGTCTGCATCAGACTCAGGTTTAAACTGATCACAGTCCATTTCTGTGCACAACAGCAAGAAAGACCAACATAAACAAACAGACTATACTGATTAACTTTCATAAAATTCTCATTAGCTTCCACGTGATAAACAGAACAATCTAAAAATATATCAGTGCATTTAAAATGATGCAGATAATAGTTTGCCCTACTGTTGTAATTCTCACCGAAGCATTTTGACTGGTTGTTGCCATAGTTACTGTAACCGTGGTGACATTTGCAGCTGTAGCCGCCTGGATGATTGGAGCAGTCTGCATTTCTGCCACAAACATCTGGATCTAAACACTCATTGATGTCTGAGAGAGAGAGAAGATGGGAAAACAGTCTCTGTTAAAGGGTTACTCCACCACAAAATGAAAATTTTGTCATTAATCACTTACCCTCATGTCGTTCCAAACCAGCAAAAGCTTCGTTCGTCTTCGGAACACAATTAAAGATATTTTGGATGAAAACCGGGAGGCTTGAGACTGTTCCATAGACTGCCAAATAAATAACAGTGTCAAGGTCCAGGAAAGTATGAAAAGCATCGTCAGAATAGTCCATCTGTAATCAGTGATTCAAACGTAACGTTATGAAGTGACGAGAATATTTTTGGCCGACACAGAAGAGCGTACGCTGATTTGTCGAAATGGCGCTACGCTGATTTGGAGAGACACAGAGGAGAGGAATTGTTGAATAAAGGTGTTATTTTTGTTTTCTTTGTGTACAAGAGTATTCTCGTTGCTTCATAACATTACGGTTGAATCTCTGATGGCAGATGGAGTATTCTGATGAGGCTTTTCATACTTTCCTGGACCTTGACACTGTTATTTATTTGGCAGTCTATGGGACAGTCACAAGCCTCCAGGTTTTCATCCAAAATATCTTAAATTGTGTTCCGAAGATGAACGCAGATTTTACAGGTTTGGAATGACATGGGGGTAAGTGATTAATGACAAAATTTTCATTTTGCGGTGGAGTATCCCTTTAATGTCATTTTGAGATAATTGCACACACTTTTTAGACACACATTGTACATACAGCTGATTTGATGTGATGCTGGTGCTGCATCAGCATCATACAGTCCAAACTGTTTTTGTTTAACATATGTCAAATTAAACTGATAGGCCAGAAAAACCAAAGGTACCTTCACATTCTGCTTCAGAGCCAGTCGAGGTCTGAAACTCCGTATCACCAGATCCAGAAAATTCATTCTCGGGACACTTGTTTATATCTGACCAGAGGGAAAAACAGCAGCTGGTGTGAATTATTGTTTTAGTACAAATTATGTAATTATAAGTTAAGCCAGACTGTGTACTGCAATACGATCAAATGCTTTTACAATGTTTTGTAATTCATTTTGAATTAAATGCCTCATACCTTCACATGGGAAGCTCTCTTTGAATCCTACATCACAGCTGCAGTAGTAACTTCCCCGTGTATTTACACACTGAGTATGAGCACCACACACACTCGGAAAAATCCCACACTCATCCTCATCTGTGTGAGAGATGGACACATGAGGGGAATCAGGAAGGAAACCTGCATTTTAACGTAGTAATGACTAAAACTACAGTTCTAGAACTCCCTCTTTTAGACAACAAGAGGACAGACTTTCACTTTTGCATTGTTCAATTAAACCAGAAGCTCATAATTACCAACACATTTGTTTTTAACCCTTTTCAATCCAATGGCACAACCACTGCATGACGGTAGAAAGAGACCTGGGCAGAGACAGGAAACATAGAGCTATATTGAAATCATAGAAATAAAAATTTAAAGCAACAAGCAGAAGATCTTTTTTTTTTTCAGCTTTCTAGTGTGCAAGCAATACAATGGAAATTGGGTCAAAATGAAACTGAAACTCTGTAAGGTAAACAACTTCACATCATAAATGTGGCTTTATAATTTATTTGCACATAAATATATTTAATATTATAAATGTATTTATTTGATTTGAACTGTAAGCACACACACACTACAAATAAGGTAGGAAAACACAAATATGGAAATTTTGTTTGTGGCAGTGTCATAAAAAAAATACACAAAAAAGTAAATCCTAAAAATTAATTTAACAATCCAACAACTTGCACAAAAGGTTTAACTGGGAGAGCATTTGATGTGGGTTCTGTGAGTAAAATATTTAGTGTAAAACATCTATTCTTCCAGAGTGAACTTTAATGGGAATGTTGGCTTGTGTTTCAAAAGTGGCTTCATTCCAAACATATTTCATTATTACACTGTGATCTTAAAGTAGGAATATTTCTGAAGGATAAATATCTACCTTGCCTTTTTGCTAATAGCCTGATTGTATTTTTATAGATGCATGTATTTAAGGTTTAAGCCCCATTTCAACGGATGGAAAAATGAACTGACAGTATTTGCAAAATCCTCTTCTTTCATAACATGACAGACACACTTGTGTTTTTGTGGGTTTCTTTTGTTCTTGTGGTTTTATGTTTTAATGGTATATATATATATATATATATATATATATATATATATATATATATATATATATATAAGTTATATATGAGTGTGCAGAAATAAAGCAACTGCAAAATAAAGGAGAAGGTTTGACAAACACAGTGGAATTCAGAATCAACAAACTAACAATATATATATATATATATATATATATATATATATATATATATATATATATATATATATATTTCACACATTTAACAATCATTTTCTAATCATTATCAGTCCTTTAGTGGTTGTTGATGCAAAACAAAGAGGCAACGTTCATGTTTCAGATTTTTAACAGCTGGTTGAGTTTCAAGAGCAGTCTTTGTTACACAGAAACCCAGTTATTTTCGAACTGTCTCTGAAACATAGGCTCTATTCCCAGAAATGGTCTGACTATCAATCCATCTCCATACTTCACGAATGTATTCACCACAAGTCAACAAAATAAAACAAGAGTACAGTCTGCTCACCCACAAGAAGTGCCCACTTCAGCTCCATGTCAGGAAACCGTAAACAGATGCTTTTTTTAAGTGAAGACCCGTTTATGCTTTTTGAAGGTTGAAGATATATTAAATTCCCCCCCAAAAAATCAGTCTCCAGCTGTTCCTTCACGTCCTCAAACTCTTCAGCTCTTCGTCTGGTATCTCTAGCTCTCCTGGTATTCCTCCTACTGGAAAATATCATTTCAAAGAAAGCCCAGGAAAAAAAAAAACATTTTCTGTTCTATTAGGTTACTCCTTTTCTTGACAGACGTCGGAGAAGTGGGTGTGTCTATGGTCTTCACAATTAGTCGCGAAAAGCTAGACGTGCACTAGACTTAAATACTTACAGATGAACATGAAACGATAAATGCAGCTTAAACAAGAGATGTGTGTTAATTGCAGCCATCATGCCTAACTAATTCCATTCTTACACTGTAAAAATGGTGAAAACGATGTTAATAAATTAATTCTGTCGGAGACCGCGTTTGTTTTGGCCTTTGCAATTATTTCGGGGCACGGTTTATGAGAATCATAAATGATTAAAAACAAATTACAATTACAACTGGAAGACTACAAACGTCTTTTAAAATAACACTTACATGAGCACTTTTCGTCGCGCATCACACATGCTAATATAGCCTACTCTCATATGCTGCACATATAGCCAATTGTAAATTAAAGTTCATTTTAATTAACTGTTATTTGTAAGTGGACTTTTATTTATATTTACTGCTGTAGAAAGCCTGAGCCACACAACAAGCACTGACATCCTGTGCACGGCAAATAAATACTGAAGTGAAAGTAAAACGAGCTTGAGTTCTGAAATTAATCCATTAAACTATTTTCAAAAGAGTCATAAAAATGTCCTCTTCCACAGCAGCTGCAAGAGGTCTATATTTGTACTTAATCAACACTGAGACAAAAGCAACAACATACTGATCCATCACTGATTACAGATCCAGAGGAAGGAAACAAAAATACAGGTGTCAGCTTCTATACCAACTGTTATTTATTTAATTATTGCAATTATAACATGAATGACTCCTGTATTAACACTTAACCCATTCATATATAAATGGCCTACCTTCACAGCCTAATGTGAACCACATTTTGCTATTAATTTGATTGCATAATTGCTGTTAATAGTGTTAATCGTCTGTTTGTTTACGTCTTTTATTGATTTTTCTGAACATTTCTGCCGTATGCACATGAACTGACAGTCACTACTAAATATTGTAGAAACTTAATTTTCTGTAAAGTTGCTTTGCAATGATTTGTATCGTAAAAAGCACTATACAAATAAACTTGAATTGAATTGAATTAAACCAAAAGACCTGCACACACTTACTAAAACAACTAGAGAATAAATCATCACACCAACACAGACATAAAAGGCTCCTAGTGTTTTTATGGTCATGAATATTAATGCTCTATTGAAAAAAAAAAAGAGAGAGAGAGAAAGAACTAACATTATCGTGCACATAGACATTGGCCTGATTGTTATCGGACTGCTTGATGGTCGTTTCTTCTCTTCATGTGCGTTTCTTTGCTTCGACCTGAAGGGGGAGACAGAATCAGGTGACGACACTTCAGTGTCAGCAGATGAAAGTGAAACTATCTTCTCATCCAGAAAAGTGCATTTCAGCTCCACATCACGAAACAGATGTGATTTCTGTAATCTTTTAAATTCCCAGTCGAAGTTCACATTAATTTGCTCAGTCACATCACGAGTCTCTGATCTGTTCCTCTCTCTCTTAAACGTTTATTTGACGTTTTCCAGAAGCTTCCCTTCGGTGTTCCCCTTGTTTTTGTTTTCCTGCTCAGTGTTTCCCAGAAATCACAGCACTTTCTTCACTCGCTGCCTCTCAGGACATCCATCAATGTAAATACAGAGAGAATTAATGAATGCACAAATAAAGAGATAAAACTGTAATCTTCAAGTTATTTAGGAATAATAATACCAGATCTTAACATATATGCATTTAGCAGACGCTTTTATCCAAAGCGACTTACAGTACATTCAGGATATACTTCTTTCTTTTTTTACCAGTATGTGTGTTCCCTGGGAATTGAACCCACGACCTTTTGTGCTGCTAACGCAATGCTCTACCACCGAGCCACAAAACCAAGAGAAAAACAGGCTAGAAATATTTAAGCTTAAATAAATAAATAAATCAACACAGTTCCTCAGTAAAGATGTTTTGGTTTGAATATCAGCATAATTACAGTAAAATGTGATTTAAAAAAAAAAATTAAATTTTAATGACAAAAATTCAGGAAATAATAGTATACAAACATACATATTTATCATTAAGTTCTACAATAACAGCCTTTCTGATGAGATCATTTATGTATTTTAAAGCCATCACAACTGTTTAAAACGAAACTAGTTTTACTTTATACTTCTATTAGTTTTTTTCTTCAGTCTTTTCAGTTTTTGTGGCAAAATCAAACCAAGATAGCCCTCAACACAATAAAACGTGTATCATTTTAAAGAAGCTGCCTTTTACATTATCTCAAATTTAAGATTTTCTACTTTTGCACAACAGACAACACAGAAAAGCCAAAGCACTCTAATTACTTTGTTCATTTAGTGGTGTGATCCACTTTAGCCGGTGAGATAACGGGTCTGTAACTGTAAATAAATCCTATATGATGATTCCATATCAGTGTTCCTTCTAATAGAAAGCAGTTTTCAGATCTTCCGATTGGACAGGAATAAGAAGGACGAATTGACGACCCCCTGTCAAACTGAAGCTTTGTGGACAATCTTCATTTTCACAGAAAGTGTTCAAGTGTTTAAAAGTTTGTAAAATCAGGAAATGACAAGCGCTTTATATCTTCGACTCTGCTGTGCTGTCCTCGCTCCGTAGCGGTTTCTGTGAAAGTCAAAGGAAGAAGCTGAAGCCACAAACGCTGCTTTAATGTCTGAAACACTCAAACACACACACGCTAAAGTACCTGACTGCTGCTGATACTGTATTCCGTTTTCTTCTTGTGTGGACACATTCGGACAAACAGGTTGTAATACTCCGTCCTGACCTGAAGGGGGCGACACAACACGCAAACTAAATGATATTTGACTAAATAAATTACAGGCATCTCTGAGCAATTCCTATCATATGCATTCAGACTAGTGGCCGACCAACATGGATTTCATTTTATGACTGATGCAGATATATTAGAAAGCAGGGTGGCACAATATAATATGATCTATATGATGCTACACTATGTAAATAACATGCATAACAATAAAAGAATGAAATTTACATTTTTTTATACATTTTGTAAATTGTATCAGATTGTAAAATAAATAACTTGAACTTGACCAAAAATAAATCTGTAATAATCTTAATGTAGTATTTGTCACAAATAAAGTGTTTAAATTATGAATAAAAAGGACGTAAATGCTGTAACCAACAGTTCACCAAAAAAAATAATAATAATTTATATATATATATATATATATATATATATATATATATATATATATATATATATATATATATATATATAATTAGCACTGGGAATATGCATAAAGGAGAGTGAATATAACATGGATACAAAGTGAATATAAAAACTGGATACACCGGAGCACAGTCTGAAATCAAGGATTTAAAAATTATGCTTGTACAGTATCTGTGCTCAGATGCTGCCTTTTTTAGTGCTGTCAACATAAATGTCCTGACGATGTCTAAATAAAAGCTGCTTGTGACACTTATCGGCCAAACCGTAAATCTTATCGGTCAATGCCGATAATTTAGAAACGGCAAATATCGGTAAACCACTAATTCAGATTGCTTGGTGTATGTGGCATGAATCACATGGGATCATTCTGATGCTTCTGTATCCTTTTTCTTAAAGCTTGAAGAAGGTCATAACCTGCCATTATATGGATAACCACGAGCGAGACATTTTGTAAAATTCTCCGAAAAGTGTGACTAAATCATATCAGAATTTTTATTTTTAGGTGAACTATTACTTTAAACCACTGAAATCCTGTGAGATGTTAAGTCTAAACCAAACCCCTGCTAGGAAGCGTTCAGTGAGTGAGTGTGTCACCGTGTGGTTTCTGAGTCATGGAGTGTTTTAAATACCGGTTTGGACAGCAGGCAGTGCATGATGAAGATGAACGCCCCCTGCAGGCTGTTTAAAATTGTGAAGAGGTACAACATGACTTCAGTCCCTTCCTCCTGGAAGAGAAAGAAGCCGAAGATCCACGTTCCTCCAAGAACACACAACTGAGCCACAGCAGTCACCGTGAAACTCCTACACACCAAATATACTTCATCAAAACCACTGACAGAAATAAAATCAAGACTGACTGAATCAATTTGGGCATCAAAACACACACCGACCTGATCTTGTTGAGCTTGGAGAGGTCTGGACTGAGGCTGGAGAACTTCTGGGCCAGTTTCCACACAGTGATGATGAAGAAAAAACAATTAAGGATCATGACGATGCAGACGGGCACGAAGAAACTCAAGATGAAATAACGATCGAGAGAGAGCCAGCAGCTGGAACACACATCAGGATAATAAAGAAGATTAGTCACATGCTCACAGCATACAAGACTCGCTCATCCCTCTTTCACATCACCTCTGACTGTATTAAAACCATCCAGTGCTATTCTGGTGTCTTGATATACTATAATAGTTTCTAATTAATATTTTAAAATTTGTTTTTATTTTTATATTTTCATTTTAAAGTTTTAGTAAATTTGTTGTTTTGTCGGTTATTTCATGAATATATTTTTTAAGGTTTTAGATTTCGTTTTAGTTGATGATAATACTCTAATAATGACAATAACCCTCATTACGTCATGCCCTACTGATTTTCTTTGCTCTTCCGCAGAAAGTTCAAGTCTAACTTTATAACTGATGAACCTTGATTAGATCTTGCCTGTGTCTCCTCCTCCTATTCTGTCATTTACAGTCACTGCAGGCACAGAAACACGTCACCGGCCCCTGAAGGAGGTTATTATAATGATAACATATTGTGACTGGAACGCCAATACGTCTAAGACTCCGTGAATGATTAAACTGGATTTACAGCTCCTGAGTTGATGTTTGACCATGAGGTAGCTGAAGGAGTGTTTCTGAAGCCTGAATATGAATTACTGATAAAAGCCGACCTGCCAACCTTGGAAAAACTTTTTACCATCAATGTAGTACCATCTACAGTAAATATAGATATTTAATAGTAAATCTTTTTCCTAGGTTGGTACTCAGGGGCTGCACTCAGTTTGTGAGTTTATTTCTGTTATACAGTATTTAAGAGTAAACAGAAGGAATGAAACAATACAGTCAGCCCACAGTGCAATAATTAAATTGTTTTTTTAACCAAAGTTAAACATGGAAATGTGTACAGGTTGACAGGTCTGTAAAAGCAACCAGAGTGATATATAACGCTTAGCTACTGTAGACACACTTCTACAGCTAAACAGCGCTGGAGGCAGAAACTCACTGTTGTTTAGTGCCGTATCCCTTTGGGAAGGCGATGGCAGAAATGGTGACGATGACGAGAGGGACTCCATATCCCACCAGATACATGTAGAGATGTTTTAATGTGGTGTGAAACACCAGCACAACCATCCGGTAGAGCTGAACCCCCTCCAGCAGCATCCAGCAGAACGCAGACAAGAAGAAGAAATGAAGCAGACCGGCCACAATCCCACACGCTACCTGAGAGAGAAACACACGTCAGATCATGCTCCGGTATGCTTACAATAAGTGTTTGTTTATGTATTACTAGGGCTGCGTAGAACTGATTACATGTAATCTACATTAAATACTCATAATTAGATTATATTACATCCACAAAGTTATTCACACAATACCAGTTAATTACTCAGAATTTATTGATTCTTCATCATGTTTTTAAGAATGCTTTATTTCTTGGTCACATGAACAATAACATTCCATTTTGACCATTTTGCAAACATTACAGGGAATGTTACTTTTGAATGTTTTCTAAACATTCTAAAATACGTAGAAACATCCACCTTCAAATGTTTCAGATATACGATCCGTGAATGAGTTAAAGATGTTTTTGTGCTTATGTTTGGACAAACATAATTCAAGAGCAGATCACTTTGAACACATATTCTATTAAAGTTTCTGGAAGAATGTTTGTTTATAACTTTGAGGGAACCTTTCCGGAATGTTGGCCAGAGTTCTGAGAATGTTCCCTGTTAGCTGCAGTTTTTGCACTCAAACACACCTTATTCTGAGTGCTGGAGATCCCGCAGAGGAAGACGAGGTCTGCGATGAAGAGACAGATGCTCAGATGAAGATGAATGCTGGTCCGGGTTCCTTGGATGGAGCGGCAGAACTTGAACGTCAGGATACAGAGAAACAAACAGACCAGAGACAGAACTAAACCCACACGTGTGATCAACACCAAATCAAATGAGTCCTGGAGGAGAGGAAGAGGGAAAATCATCAACATTTTATCTAGAATCTGAATTAAATATGTTAGATCCCCGTTTTCTGGCTCACAGATGTACCTGGACAGGATAGAGAGCCATGAGCACAGCGAAACTACTGAGATGAGAGCAGGAACACACTGTATGAGTGCTGTTAGACTCCGCCTTCTCACAGCCCCGCCCAGACCACGCCCCCTCAGCCTCATTCCAGTACACACAGGAGTAAGCCATGCCCTCAGACTCCGCCCTCTCCTGAAGAAGAATGACAGTTCAGAAAACTGAAAAAAATACATGAATGTTTGATTTTCTTCAAGTGAAATGTGTGTGTCTCCAGTGAGATCTTGTGCTGGTCATGAGCTGATCTGTCAGTATCTTCACCTCCTCGTGTGTAAAGACGAGCGTCACCGGCTCTGACAGCTGCTTGGTTTCTGCATTACTGACGACGGCCGTCACCACTTTAGAGTTGAGTTGATAAGTGACGCGTCTCTCTTCATCATCTGATCTCTCTCTGCTCATCTTGTGCAGCAGATCTCTGGATGAGTTCAGATCTTTATAACTGACCAGAGCCGCAAACGCAAAACCTGTGAACAAGAGAACATTTACATCTCCTCATGAAAGAGCTGATGGTTTCATTAGAACATATATGTGCACGTGTTTATTTGTACCTGGATATGATTTCCCTACAACTGTTTCCCAGCTGGTGCTGAAGAGGGCGGAGCCTGTGCTCAGAGTGACACGCCCACTGGGCGGAGTCTGACTCTTCATGACTGCAACCTCAGCGACTGTCAATCACATGATGATACAGAACAACTGCTTTCAATCTTAATTAAACACACCATTAAATCTGAATTTGTGTGTAAATCATAATAAATATTCCTTATTTTCAGTATTCAGTACCACAGTGTGCCTGTGTCTGAACTGTAATGTGTGTTATTTCTCACAGGTGTTGTGCGTCTCCATCCTGGTCACAGGCTCTTTCAGCTGAGGTCCGATCAGACGCATGCTGTTCTCCACCGCGTCCAGAAACTGATTCAGCATCTTCCCGTCAGCCATGTTTCCATCCGACAGCAGCTCGTCAGAGGAACTGCACAAGTTCTGTGGAATAAATCAGAGACGTTCATTCACCACTGTGTGAGTCATGATCACAAACTACTGTGTGAATATATATCCTGCAGTGAGTGTTTCACCTGCAGTAGCTTCTCTCCAGTGAAATGTTGTCCACGTGGATCATTCAGAGACTCGCAGCTGTTCTTCAACAGTGACATCAAATGCTTCAGCTAGAAGAAGACACGTGCAAATCAATCTATATGAGTCTGACTGTATATCTACCAATAGTAATCATAAGGAGAAGTACACATTTTACCTTCTTCGGTGTGTGGTCTCCATCAGACTCGGGTTCAAACTGATCGCAGTTCATTTCTGTGCACAACCACAGTAAAGATAAAACAATAATCAAACAGATGACAGCTAAAAAACTGATTGAAGATTCTCAGCAGCTGCCGCATAATGAAAAGAACAACCTAAAAATGCATCGGTGCATTTAAAATGAAGCGAATAGTGTTGTATAATTCTCACTGATGCATTTTGACTGGTTGTTGCCGTAGTTACTGTAACCCTCGTGGCATTTGCAGCTGTAGCTGCCCTGATGATTGGAGCAGTTGGCGTTTGTGCCGCAAACATCTGGATCTGAACACTCATTGATGTCTGAGAGAGAGAGAGAGAAGATGGGAAAACAGTCTCTGTTAAAGTCATTTTTACATGATTAGACACATTTGATGTGACTGATGTTGAGATCAGTATTATAAGCAGCAGCAGGGCTCTGGCCCTCACCTTCACAGGGGCCGCTGGTGCTGTTCTCATGTCTGTGAAACCCTGGAGAACAGATGCAGCGGAAACTGCCAGGTGTGTTAAAGCAGCTGCTGTGAACTCCACACACCGAGGACACACACTCATCCACATCTGCATTGGCAGAAAGACATACACGTGCTTCATGCAGATGCAAGCAGTGTTGTTGTGTTTATATACAAATATTAGTGAGACTAGGGACATTCAGGCTTTTGTTTCATGCACTCCGAGTTTATTTATACATCACACAACATCACAAATAATAATTTCTAACAGATGGTTCTTTGTGTTTTGGATCTGAAAATTCTGTCTGAGTGAGTCATGTTTATTCAGCACATATTTGTGTATGCAACTGCAGAAGCAAAAGTGAAACAAAACCTGGCTGTCATTACTGAGATTCCTGTAGATTATGTTCATGAAAATACCCTAAACTACTTTGAAATGGTTTGTTACAATGCTCAACCAGCGAGGAAAAAAAATGGAATAGACAACCTGGCCAAAACGGGAGTATGTCTTAATAGACTCAGTTAGTTAATGGCAGCAGCCAATGGACCTTTTACACATTTCCGGGTTTCACAGCAGCTGAAGTTGTCACAGCTGGGTTAACTTGAAGAGCAGTGGACGGGAGAGTTCCACAAATATATGTTTTGCATTCCCATTTGCTCAAAAAAAAAAAAAAAACTCCACGATAGTGTTTTCATGACTTTCAATCAAAGGAAAAAATTGAGAGAGACTGATAACGGCGGTCAGATGAGAGAATGATGTCAAGTTTTCCATCGCTCCTATAGATGCTGCATTAGAAACACCCTCGCATAAGAGTAAAAAAAGTTTTTTTGTAATTTGATGCAAATGTGATATAATACAAATTATAGTGTTATAAATGTAAATACATAAAAAAAAAATATATATATATATATATATAAATTAAAATCTTTTGAGGATTTACGATGATGAATTAGAATTTTTGACATTATTGTAGCCCTCACCTTCACAATCTCCTTTGCCCATCTCCTGGTATCCATGTGGACAAATACACTTGTAGGAACCAATTGCGTTATTACACGTCATATGAGCCGAGCACGGAGATTCCTTCTCGAAACACTCATTTATATCTGACAGAAGTTGGTGCAAAATATAATTTTTAGTACAAATGACATAATTAAATTATAGATTATAAAGCTAAAGTTAACATGACATTCAAATACAGTGTCTTTAATAACAAAATACTTTTTACAATGTTAAGTAAGTCACTTTGAATTTAAAGATTGTGCTGCATGATAAATGTACATATAATGATCCTCTCTCGTACCTTCACATGTTTGTACTGAGCTCTTTTTGAATCCTTCATTACAGATGCAGTTGTAACTTCCCTCTGTATTTTCACACTGAGCGTGATCGCCACATGCAGTCGGGGAAACAACACACTCATCCTCATCTGAAAGAGACACAGACACACGAGTACAATCAGGAAAGATGGATTTTAACTGTAATGGCTAGAAGAGCTGTGTACAGCTACACAATCTCCCTCATTTGAGTGACATCCCTGATAGCACACGTGCATCTCGGAGATGTCTATTTGACGTCTGCATTTACTTCTGCAAGATGTATTTTTTAGAGAGTTTGCTCATCTGCAATACGTCTATAGGTTGTCTCCTTTTAGATGTCAAATAGACGTCTATTAGATGTCTTTAAGAAGTTTATGATTCAGAATGTATGTAAAACTGACATCTGAAAGACGTTTGTAGACAGATGCTTTCCAGATCAAGAGATCTTTAACAGACATCTTGCAGATGTACGTGTGCGATCCGGGATACAGACGTTTACTATTCAAATGACGCAATTCATAAATAAAGTCATAATTACCAACACATTTCCTTTTAACAAATCTATATCCAATGGCACATCCACTGCATGACGGCAGAAAGAGACCTGGGAGGTGACAGGAAACAAACATGTGGGTGATTTTGTAATTGGAGATGCATTTGGCATTGCAGAAAGTTAAAGGGGTCATATGATGCGATTTCAGTTTTTCTTTTCTCTTTGGAGTGTTACAAGCTCTTGGTGCATAAAGAAGATCTGTAAACTTGCAAAGACTAAAGTCTCAAATCCAAAGAGATATTCTTTATAAAAGCTAAGACTCGTCCACACCCTCCTAAAACGGCTTGTTCTAACACGCCCCCACATCTCTAGATGGGAAGATTTGCATAACGCCGCACAGATGTTCACGCAAAGAAAGAAGGCGTAACTTTTATTCTGGTTGTATTGTTGTTGCCGCCGCTGTCATGTCGTATAGACGCTGTGTGTTTCGTTGAGAAAGCGAAACTATTTTGTTTTTGCCTTCCAAAAGAAAACCTGACTAAAATCATGTTTTTATCACGTTTATAATGGGTTTTATGTTTTTGTCTCGTTGCTCCGGCCGGATAATGCATCACAGTGTGTTAAGAGGCGTAACATTTCAATTTCACGCTTGAGGCATTCGGCCAATCACAACACACTGGATAGCTGGCCAATCAGAGCACACCTCGCTTTTCAGAACGATGAGCTTTGTAAAAATCAAAGTGTTTCAGAAGGCGGGGCATAGAGGAGCAACAATAATGTACAGTATGTGGAAAATAATGTGTTTTTTGAACCTTAAACCGCATAAACATTTCATTACACCAAATACACAAAATAATGTTATTTTTAGCAACGTCATATGACCCCTTTAAGAAAAAAAAAAAACTTTTCACTAACAGATTTCTCTTTTTCAGTATCTTATTGAAAACATATTCAATTTTAATAATTCAGTGCTTGCCAAACACAAGTTACTTCATTTTTTTTACTTTTAAAGGAAAAACCGATGTCTTTATGGTACTGTTTGTCAACTCTGTTACGGACAAATTAAGCAATTTGTAGAAATAACAATAAATCATAACAAGAAAAATCCTTCTGGTTTCATCAGGCAAACAGTCCTGACATTCCATCACTTGAAACTGAGATCATTTTTCACCTATGCATACCTTAAAAATGTAAATAAAAATATATATCTATGTCTTCACAGAACCATCCACTTGGAGCAAATATTTTTCATCTGAAAATGTATTATAATATCCAGTTAAAAAAAGAAATGTTGTTGAAAATATTATTAAAATTGTACTTTTTCACTTAAGTAAAACTCCTGTTTAAATACAAGTCAAAAGCAGTTTGACTTGTATTTAAACAGTAGCTTCTCTTTAAACATCTTTATTTAAATGTTAGAGAAATGTCAGCTTGTGTAAATATGACCGTTTATGATTACAGCATAAGGACGAGTCAATGATTTTCATAAATAATCGATGCAGCGTGTATCAGACGCTGAGGACAGGACTTGTATTCCTCTTCAGACAGAGGAGTTTTTGTGAGGGACATGTTTGCACTGGCCTCCACTCCTTGAAAAGAACAGAACTGAAGGTGGGCAGAAGTGCGACTAAAGTCTGGGAAACAGTGGATATCAGACAAACACATCTCTGTAGACGTGTCTGGAGGCAGACCTTCACTGTCGCTGGATCCATGTGGGTTGCTCACGTCTTACGAAACACAAACTCGCGCACAGTATTTTACAATCATTTCCCCATAGGACGTTATCATTCTTAATATCAATTGTTTTGTGTGCGTGTCGTGTTGGTGCAGAAGAGAATGAACGCGATACTTTGGTGTGAACATGCTCACGTCTCTCTGGTTTAAGATTACTAACAACGGAAATCGACGAGAATACTCTTTAAGACAAACACACACACAGATAAACGTCTTTACGGTCTCCGACACATATTCCCAGAATTCTGACTACTAATCCAACTTCAGCATGTCACAAATACATTCACCACACACGTGAATTCACAGTCAAACTAAATTTACTCACCCAAAAGAAATACCCATTTCAGCTCCATTTTAGGAAACCGTGAATAGTTTGTATGTGTTATGTATTTCTGTAGGCTTTCTGAAGGTTCGTGATGTATGAAATTCCCAAAGAAAATCAGTCTCTATCTGACTATTATTTCACGTCCTGAAAGTCTTTAGTTCTTTCAATAGCACTGTTCCGCCTACAAGACAAGCTCCAAGGAAGACATTAAAGGCTCTTCAGATTTCCTAAAACCTATAAAAACATTCCAAAACTGTTGCATTCCTCCTCATGCCAAGAGAGACGTCACCTCGTAGTTTCTTGTCTGCTGTTCTGACTGTATATCACCAGTGTGTGAAATACTCCAACCACAAGGTGTCCCTTCTTCCCTAATACAAATGATTCATCCTCAACTGATTTAAGAATCAGCAAATAATAACCAGCACGACTATTAAATAAAAAAGTGCATCCCTTTTATTTTGTATGTTTTTTCCATCTAATCAATTGTAAATGGAATTAGCAATGCAAAACATTAAATGCAAAATTGCTGTTTAATTATGAATCCAACCTTCCTCATACATACACATTGTATGTGTGTGTGTGTGTGTGTGTGTATAAAGCTTAATTATTTGATTCTTATTAACATATCAATTTAACAGACCCATATTTGCTTGATTCTGGTCATAAAATAATAATAATAATACATTATAACATTGTTTCCAGGGCTTGAGTGTGTCATATCCAAAACAGTACATGTTCAGATTGTTAACACATTACATGCAATTTATTATTTACCAATGATTTCCATTTTCCCCCCATAATTTCTTTCTTAGTGCATATTAAAGATAATGTCATAAAATTGTTTAAAATATTTTAAAAGTTGATTGAAAAAAAAGAGAAAATATACAACTACGTTTGAATAGGTGCTTTTTGACCACAGAATGGTGTAGTTACAGCATCAAACATGCCTACAGTCACAGCATTCAACATTAATTACTCACCCTCATGTCGTTCCAAACCCATTCGCTTATGAACAATAAGAGATTGTTTGGTGCTGAAATGCTTGTCGCACTCGCTGCAGTGGAAAGGTTTTTCGTCAGTGTGTGTCTTCATGTGAATCTTCAGATTACCAGAAGAGAAGGAAACCTTCCCGCACTGCTCGCAGCGAAACTCCTTCTTCACGCTGTGCTCTTTTGAATGATTTCTTCTCTCTTTTAAGGTAGGAAAGCTGATATTTCATCTCTTACACTTAGTCTTTCGGCTCTGTGTGTTTTTTCTCATGCCTCGCTAAAGTTCCCTCTTTGCTGAATGTTTTCCTGCAGGAGAAAACTCTTGGTCTTCAGCTGATCTTTGGATGTTGAGGCTGTTTCTTGATCAGAAAATGAGTTTTCATTTGGGAGGAACATAGTAATATTTCTATTAACTTTGACTTGCATGTTTCAAACACAAAAAACATAAAAGCAAATATAAATTCTGAAAATATTTCTGTGTATATTGGTGCAGCGTGACCTCTCCCAAACATCTCCCTAAACCTGCTCTCAAACCTCATTATGTCATGAGTACAAGCCAAAAACCATGTGGAGCTGCCACCTTAAGCTTGAAGAAACTTCAAATGAGCATGTAAAACCGTTTGTTGATACACCAGTTAATATAATAGATTAAAGGAAGAAACAAACCCAAGTTTGTCTCCAGTGAAGCCACCTCTTTCTTCAGCTGACAGATTTCTGTGATGAAATCCTCAATATCCAGCATGGACAGATCAGTTCCTACTGATTTACAGCAGACCACATCCATCCTTCAACTGTACATTGAGTTCTTACAGCCAGTAGGGGGCAATGAGCTTTCATGTGGTGGATGCATCCAACTGAAGGCATGTTGGACAGAGTAGAACAATTATTTTATATTAAACCAGACAGAACTATTAAAAATCTTCAAAATAAAATACTACAATACGAGCGCCTGAATTTCATAAGGATTTCAAAAAGTTTTTGTGTGGTGAAATGATGTAAAGAATGCATGAAGGAAAGTCAGTGGCAAATACAGTTCTTCATTGCTGGACAGGTTTCTTTTAATCAAGAAAAAGCCATAGTTTAATAATTATCCATTTCATCATTATATGGTATAAACCAATCCTGTGGGTGGAAAAGTCTGAGGGTTTTGTGGCAGCTACTTGAACTTCACTGTAATGTCAGTAAGAAAGATTAGATAGATATGAAGTGTAGAATTTAAATGTTTATGGCATATTTGAAATATTGACCTCATGTGAACACAAAACTGACAGCTTCTTATAGCTGTTAAAACTGAAGAAAAAAAAACGCCATTAATGACATCCACTTTAAACATTACAATGCTCATAATAACTTTTGCTAACTCTATATCTTATATATATCTATATCTTATATATATCTATATCTTTTGGCGAAAAAAACGTGCCAAAAGTGTAAGCGCAGAAAAATGGAAGTCAGAAGCATGCAGATCATATTTAATTTGCTTTAGCATGAAGCTGGAGTTACACAATACATGAATTACGCAACAAGTAACAGTAAAATGCTGCAAATAATTTTTTCTTATGCTTGAAATGCGATTTACACCTTTACAAAGCTTCTCTTGCGCATGCAAATTTAGTTTACAGTCTTATGTACACTTCCACAGATATTACCCTGCGTATGCAAATCTTTATGACGTCATTTTACCTTCATAGTGGCTTCACTGGAGACAAAGCTGAGAGAAAGAGGAGACAAACTGAACAGAGAGGTTTGAACAGCTCTTCATTTCATCTTTAGCTGCTCATATGGACTGATTGTTACTTGTAATGTGACAAGTATTTCAGCACCAAAGGAAATCTTGATGCTCATAAGTGAATCCACACGGGAGAAAGACCATACAAGTGTCCTCACTGCGAAAGAAGATTCAATCACGGATCTCATCTGAAGAAACGTGTGTTTGCACACCAATGAGAGACCGTATCAGTGCAGTGAATGTGGAAAAACCTTTAGGAAATTATTTAGTCTACATGTAACTGTCATAAAATAGTAAAAGCTATGTATGTAGACCTGTCCTTTAGCCTCCTTGTTAGAGCGCCCGCCTCACATGCCCAGAGACCTCGGTTCAAATCCCGCTCGGAACGAGGTGAAGTAGAGCCGGTTACATTTGGTGCCATGACCCAGATGGGAGTCAACAAACAATTCCACCACAAATCCTACCTGATTTGTCACAAGATGACTCACACTGGAGAGAAACCATATCTGTGCTCCTACTGCGGGAACAGCTTTTTAAATCCACGTTCTTTTGTATTTCATAAGCGAGTACACACTGGAGAAAAACCATATCACTGCAGCGTCTGTGGGAAGAGTTTCAGTAAGGTAGATAATTTACAAAAGCAATTTTCAAATGCTCACAGTGTGACAAGACGTTTGCTCGATCAGACGTCCTGAAGGTCCACCAGCGAGTTCATACAGGAGAGAAACCTTACTCCTGCTCCATCTGCGGCAAGAGATTCGCTTATTTAAGTAGTTTTCAGACCCACCAGAACAAACACTAAAGAACAAACTTTTGGAGAATATGAGCTATACGCAGACGGAACCACTGATGGCAGATGGACTATTCTGACGATATCTTTCATACTTGTCTGGACCTTGACAGTGTAATTTACTTACCAGTCAAAAACGTAATTGTGTATTTTGGGCTGTGCAAGCATAACGGTGTACACTGAAATGAAATGTGCGGTTTTTATTTTAATGAGAAAAGCGGGTGCAGATAGAATATGTACTAACACTCAGACAGATGTGCACTTCTCGTACTGTAGGAGGCGCTGTGACCATCTTAGTCCAGTAAATCCACCGGTAAAAGCACTGAAGAAGAAAAGACGGTTGGAGGAGCGCTTGTAGACTCGGTACGTGTTTTAACTATTTACGTGTTTGTTACCTTTAGTGCGTTAATGAGCTTAAATGTTTAGGAAAATTAACATATAGGTTTTATTACAGTAACCATAGTTTAACTTGGGTATTTGTAATAAAACCACATTAATATACCATTGTTTTATTTACTGTAATTAAAGTAAAACAATGGTTAATTTGTGCTTACTCTAAAGTAAAAGTGTCCAGCATATAAACATATAACTATTGTAGTATGCTGAACACTTTTGAAGGATGCCTAAAATCGATTAAATCTCAGTCATAATTAAGTTATGGCGTATAGTTTATTAAATGGAGCTAAACTGAAGTGATAGATATTAAATATATATATATATATATATATATATATATATATATATATATAGATATATAGATATAGATAGATAGATATATTCCTATAAAGAATATATTCCTATTCAACAGTGAATCTAAACAGGTGAGTCTTATCAAATACATTTCATATCTGGCATGTTTCTGAATATTCTCCAGAAGTTAATTTTCTTTATTCAGTTCTGTAGTAGGTTTGATTTTTAGTTTTATCAGTTCATCATAAACGCATCTTTTAATAATCATGAAGTGTTTGTGTTCAGATGTTGAGCATGAAAGCGCAGGTGGATGTGGTCTGCTGTAAATCAGTAGGAACTGATCTGTCCATGCTGGATATTGAGGATTTCATCACAGAAATCTGTCAGCTGAAGAAAGAGGTGGCTTCACTGGAGACAAAGCTGAGAGAAAGAGGAGACAAACTGAACAGAGAGGTTTGAACAGATCTTCATTTCATCCTTCATCTCAGTCACTGTCAGTTTGTCCAGTAAAAATGTGTATAGCTTCTATTAAAGGGTTAGTTCACCCAGAAATGAAAATTCTTTCATTAATCACTCACCCTCGTGTCATTCCAAACCTGAAAGACCTTCGTTCATCTTCGGAACACAAATTAAGATATCATTGATGAAATCCGAGAGCTTTCTGACCCTCCCATAGACAGCAATGCAGCAGAAATGTTCTCAGGTCCAGAAATATTGCAAGAACATAGTTCAAACAGTCGATGTGCCTTCCGTGGTTCAACTGTAATTTTATGAAGCTACGAGAATACTTTTTGTGCACAAAGAAAACAAAAAGATGGTAGCTGCTATTTGCACTGAGTGTAAACAGTGATAGGTTATATTTAAGTCGCTGTCACACTAGAATTTTCGTTCCACTGACTTCCATTCATAGGCGTGTGAATGCATCAGACCGTAAACACAAGCCCATGCAAAGATATTTTGCATTTAGCTGCGTAGCAAAGTTCAAGTTTGGTGAAGTCTGACTTGCAAATTCGCATCACGTGTTACTGTGTAACCAACAGCAGATCAATACGTCACAGCATGACCTCGTAGCTGAATTAAAAGAACATAAATTTTAAACTACAGCGCTGCGGGAAAAAAGTGGAGTAGATTGTATGTTTTTACATTTTAGATATAATATTATTGGTTATTTGTTGAATTTACGTTTTTAAAAAGATGCTACAGAGCATGACGTCGTATCACAACCATTGTGAGGGAATTTTGCATGCTCCAGTGTGACCACGGATTTACACTGTTAAAATAGCAGGATTTTCTGATATTTAAACTATTTATTGCAAATAGTGGCAATTATCTGCTTCTTGTTATTGTAGTAAATTATAAAACATAATCCAAAAATAACGTATTTAGTGTAAATTATAATTTTTAAATGGATGCCACCTTATTGGGACAGTATAAGCCCTCCCTACACAAACCCTACCCAATACTTTATTTTCAACTTTTTGATTATTTGTCCTGATAGAGACGTGGATCAAACTAGAGGACACTGCTACTCCTGCAGCACTCTCCAATTATTTCTTATTTTCCCACACTCCCCGTTTGACTGGAAGAGGTGGAGGTATTGGTCTGCTTATCTCTAATCTCTGATGATGTAGTCCTTTACCTTTTGGTGCCATGACCCAGATGGGAGTGAGGTTTAGGGTTGTGAGTGTAACTGACGTAAGCTTGTAAGAGCGGTGCTTGTAAACCTCACTCCCCTGGTTCGTCTCCGTAGTAGAACCGGTTACATAGTGACACCAGAAAATCCACTCTGATGAAAAACCGTATCAGTGCAAATACTGCAACAAACGTTCCACCACAAATCCTACCTGATTTGTCACAAGAGGACTCACACCGGAGAGAAACCATATCTGTGCTCCTACTGCGGGAACAGCTTTTTAAATCCACGTTCTTTTGTATTTCATAAGCGAGTACACACTGGAGAAAAACCATATCACTGCAGCGTCTGTGGGAAGAGTTTCAGTAAGGTAGATAATTTACAAAAGCAATTTTCAAATGCTCACAGTGTGACAAGACGTTTGCTCGATCAGACGTCCTTAAGGTCCACCAGCGAGTTCATACAGGAGAGAAACCTTACTCCTGCTCCATCTGCGGTGAGAGATTCACTTATTTAGGTAGTTTTCAGACCCACCAGAACAAACACTAAAGAACAAACTTTTGGAGAATATGAGCTATACGCAGACGGAACCACTGCGATATCTTTCATACTTCTCTGGACCTTGACAGCACTCTCCAATTATTTACTTACCAATCCATTTTGTAGTTGTTTATCGACCCCCAGGACCACTAGGTAACTTTGTAGAAGAATGAGATGTGCTGCTCTCAACCTTTCCTGAGGATGGTACTCCTCTAGTTATTCTTGGAGACTTCAACACTCTGCTTGCCTCTTTTGATCTCAAGAGAGTGTTAACTACTGCTACTCACAAATCAGGCAACCAACTGGACCTTATTTACACATGACACTGCTCCACTGATCATGTACTGGTTACTCCACTGCACACCTCGGATCACTTACTCCTTACTCTTAACCTCCACATGCTCCCTGACACAACCTTCGCTCACTCTCACCTTCCCGGCTATCTGCTATGGTTTCATCTTCACTTCCTTCCCCTAAACGGTTAACATCTCTTGAGGCTAACAGTGCTACTGATACTTTCTGCTCCACTCTTACATCTTGTTTAGACACTGTCTGCCCCTTGTCTTCCAGGCCAGGCCGTACCACACTTTCTGCTCCTTGGCTGTTTGATGTTCTAAGTGAGCATGATTCTAAACTCTGAAAGGGTATGGCGCAAATAAAAAATCCTATTGACCTTAATGTCTTCCTCCTCTGCTAATGTCTCCACTGCTAAAGGGACATTCTATCATAACAAAATTAACAATTCATCTAACGCATGCTCTTTAAAACATTTTCCTTCCTCCTTTGTCCTCCTCCTTCCCCTCCTTCATCAACTCTAATAGCTGACGACTTTGCCACATTCTTCATTGATAAAATTAAAACCATCAGTGCACACTTTTCCACACCACAATCTGTCAAGCACATCTTACCAGCAAACATACACTCATTTACATCCTTCTTTTCACTCTCTGAGGCAGAAGTCTCCAAACTCATCCCTTTAATCATCCTACTACTTGTCCGCTTGATCCTATTCCATCTCATCTCCTTCAAGCCATTTCTCCTGCAGCTGTACCTGCACTCACTCACATTAACACATCCCTTCACACTGGTGTTTTTCCCTCATTATTTAGACAGGCTCGTATAACCCCACATCTTAAGAAACCCACCCTCAACCCATTTCTTTTGGAGAACTACAGACCAGTTTCCCTTCTTCCTTTCATGGCAAAAACACTTGAACGAGCTGTATTCAACCAAGTCTCTACCTTTCTCACACAGAACAACCTCCTCAACAGCAACCAGTCTGGTTTCAGAAGTGGACATTCAACCAAGACTGCCTTGCTCTCCGTTGTTGTAGCCCTAAGACTGGCAAGAGCGGAATCCATATCTTCAATACTTATCTTGCTGGATCTGTCCACTGCTTTTGACACGGTTAACCACCAGATCCTCCTGTCAACCCTACTGACAAAGGGCATCTCAGGAACCGCAGTCCAGTGGTTTGAGTCTTATTTCTCAGATAGGTCCTTCAAAGTATCTTGGAGAGGTGAGGTGTCCAAGTCACAACATCTAACTACTGGGGTGCCTCAGGGCTCAGTTCTTGGACCACTTCTCTTCTCTGTCTACACGGCATCACTAGGTTCTGTCATTCAGATACATGGCTTTTCATATCACTGCTATGCTAATGACACTTAGCTGTACCTCTTATTCCATCCTGATGGTCCGACAATAGCTGCTCGCATCTCAGCTTGTCTAACAGACTTTTCTTGCTGGATGAAGGACCATCACCTTCAACTCAACCTTGCCAAGACAGAACTGCTTGTGGTTCCAGAAAACCCATCGTTTCATCACAATTTCAATATATATATAAACTTGCCCCTTTTAGAATAGAACTCTATTTATTTACTAACTGCTTGTTTTCTTTTAAAAACACTTGCTTCTATAATCTTTTTAATTCTGTTTGTTTTCTTTTTATTTATTATAGTTAACAAAACCAAAAAAGGCCTCTAACATTAGCATGCTCTATTCTTTTTCTATTCTATGTTTTCTTTTTATTTATTATGTGATTTAAAAACAAAAACTTGCTACGTGTACTCTGTTAAGCTAACTGAGACTGAGGTGGTGGGCGGAGTTAGTGTAAATAGCCACACCGCAAAAATAATTACTTTATCCAGCAGTGTCTCCTCTTTCGTGTCAGTCTTTAATGTGTCCATGTTAAAAGACTGTAAAAATGCTACAGTAAAATCCTGTTAAATGGTTAACGGTAAGTTCCCCTACAATATACAGTGAAAAAATGTATTGGACACTACATGTAATTTTACGGTAGTAGACCGTTTTTGGAAGTAAAATAAATAAAAAAAAATCCTGCATTACATTTCAAATGTAATGTTTTTTTTTTTTTTTTTGTTGAAATAACAATTTCTTCTCATTTTTTTCTTATCAGTTTTGCACATTAGTGATGTATATTACATCTGATATTGTTAAATGCATGTTTATTATTGTATATTTATTTATGTGTTATTTTAGTTTCATGTGTTTAGTGTTTGTGTGTATCACACTCAACAACTTCTATATATGTTATTATTTAAAAGCTGCTTGTGATGGGCTTTGGTTCGTCATGTGACTCTCATCACCACCTGATTTTAGTGAATAACAGTGTATTACAAAGGTACAAAACAGATTTCAGTACTTCAATAGGATGGTGTATTAACATTATATCAGTTAATGAAATTATGGTATTTCAATGTAAGTTTAAGTTAAAACGTTAAATGTTGCTACCATGTTTTAAGATAAAATTCTGGCAACCACAGCTGTTTTTTTTTACAGTAAATTTTACAGAATTGTCTTATAGTGTACCCATGACGCATGTGTTGGATGCTGCTGTTGCACTGCGCCTTGTTTACAAGATGAGGAAGACACATGCTGTATGCAAGCTATTGAATTGTGCTTTACATCTTGGTGTAGTCTTTCAAATGGTGCTAAAGTGTGCATTTCCTGGATGCCTGAATTGTGAGAAACTAGTGAGAGTATGTAAAAGTACATTACCAATGCTGACAGCTGAAAGGCTTACCTTTCAGACTTAGTATATAAACAATTTAGAGCGAGTAAATGATTCAGAGCGACTGAAGTTATGGCTATTGAGCGGGATGTTGATTTACTGCTTCGAAACGTCAAGCAAATGAGGTCGTGCAATGAACATTTTTCACTAGACGACTTCAAACCGGGTCAAGGAAAGATATGATGATTTCTGAAATTTACAAAACACAGGTATGAGTGGAAGCATCATGGGGAGATTGTTGAGGGTGTTCAGTTGCTCTGAATCATCAGCTCTTGCGTCAACATGTGAACGAGCAATAGAGACTGACACGGAAGAGAGGAAATTTGCTGAATAAATTTATTTTTGTTTCTTTGTGCAAAAAAAGTATTCTCAAAGCTTCATAACATTATAGCTGAACCACTGATATCACTTGAACTATTTAACCAAAGTCCTTACTACGTTTCTGGGCCTGGGAGCATTTCAGTTGCATTGCTGTCTATGGGAGGATCAGAAAGCTCTCAAATTTTATCAAAAATATCTTAATTTGTGTTCCGAAGATGAACAGAGGGCTTACAGGTTTGAAATGACATGAGGGTGAGTGATTAATGACAGAATTTTCATTTTAGGGTGAACTATACCTTAACGTTTCAAAGTTGATTCATGAGTGTGAGAATCAACTGATATATGATTCTGAAGTGATAAGCTGATTGTGTTTGTCAGGATGTGGAGCAGGTTTCAGTGCGTGTGACTGATGGGACAGAAGCTCAGGATTCAGTCTGGAGCGTCAGAGATCAGAGATCCAGAGACACACAGGACTCAGAGCTCAGCCTCACTTTACTCTGTTATACTGACGCTCAGGATCATGAATCCACTGATCAAACCTCTGACTGTAACGCTGGAGAACAGCAGATGCTGCAGACGCCGCTGAAGATGTGCTCCGTCAAACTGGTGGACTGCAGGAACCTGATCGAGAGCAGAGGAGAAGAAACCACCGCAGAGAAAGAACAACAACACACTGATGAGGAAGAGCAGGAGGATGATGAGAATGAGGATGAAGATGATGATGAAGATTTCATTCCTCCAGGTTTGTTTCTTCCTTTTATGACAGTTTGTTATTTCTGTCAGCAGAGACTCTGCAGGATCAGGTTCATATTGACTGATGGTCTCTGATGATCTTATCAGGTTTGAGTAGAGATTTTCTGAGATATTTGGAAACATAATGGCAAATGATATTTTTTTTTCTCTCTCTTCTGTCCCTAGAATGTGTTTTTTAAGAGAGACAGATTGCTGTGCCTGTTTGTAAGGCTGCCTAATTTGACCAAAAATCTAATTTAAATTACTTTTGTTATTATATATATATTTATAAAAGAAAAACATTGTGATTGCAGCATTATTATACTGTAAAATGACATTGTAAATATGATGAAATGGGTGGCGAATGTTGCATTTCCAAACTAATTTTTTCAATATGTCTGTGCATGGGTTTATTTAATTAACTTGCAGAGTTTCAAACAAACTCTTTTCAATTATATTTTAAAACCCAGAATTTATAATCATTTTGTTCATTTCAGATGACGAAGGCTGTTCATCTTCTGATGGAGAGACAGACTTAACATCAAAAGAGCAGCTGACGGTCAAAAGGTTTTCTTGTGTCACCTGTGGAAAAACACTGAGTTCAGAGGGTCATTTAGCGAGACACGAGAGAACACACACAGAACAGAAAGACTTCAGCTGTAGGAGATGCAAGATTAGCTTTCCTACTGCAGAAGAGAGGAGACTTCATTCAAAAGAGCACAGCGGGAAGAAGGAGTTTCACTGTGAACAGTGTGGAAAGGTTTTTTTCATTCATTCTAGTCTAAAAGTTCACTTGAAGACTCACGGTGAAAAGTCTTTCCACTGCAGTGAATGTGACAAGTATTTCAGCACCAAACAATCTCTTCTAGTTCATAAGCGAATCCACACGGGAGAAAGACCATACAAGTGTCCTCACTGCGAGAAGAGCTTCAATCACGGATCACATCTGAAGAAACATGTGCGTGTTCACACCAATGAGAGACCGTATCAGTGCAGTGAATGTGGGAAAACCTTTACAGACTCAGGCTCTCTAAAGTCACACCAAAATATCCACTCTGATGAGAAACCGTTTCAGTGCAAACACTGCGACAAACGATTCCGTCAAAGATCTAATCTGAACATTCATGAGAGGACCCACACCGGAGAGAAACCATATCTGTGCTCCTACTGCGGGAAGAGCTTTTCAAATCCATCTGATTTTGTATTTCATAAGCGAGTCCACACTGGAGAAAAACCATATCACTGCAGCGTTTGTGGAAAGAGTTTCGGTAAACATAATACTTTACAAAACCACAAGAGGACTCATACTGGAGAAAGACCGTTCAAATGCTCACAGTGTGACAAGACGTTTGCTCGATCAGACGTCCTGAAGGTCCATCAGCGAGTTCATACAGGAGAGAAACCTTACTCCTGCTCCATCTGCGGCGAGAGATTCGCTTATTTAGGTAGTTTTCAGACCCACCAGAACAAACACACTAAAGAACAAACTGCTCCAGAATCATCAGAGTGACTTTCATCAATCAATCTGGGAAAAAAAACTGATAATGTTCATTGAGCTCTTACTGCCAGTAGGGGGCAGTGAACTTTTTTAATGTTGTGGATTGATCCAAGTGCTGTATATAAAGTCATGTTTGATAGAGTAGAGCAATGATTTTATGTTAAACCAGACAGAACTATTAACAATCCTCAGAATAAAATACTACAATAATATGAGCATCTGGATTTCATAAAGCATGTTTTATGTGGTGAAATGCATGACTCTGCTTTTTCATTGCTGGACTGGTTTCTTTTAATCAAGAAAGAACCATGGTTTATTAATTATCCATTTCATCACTGTTCTTTTATGCTGCTGTGTAAGGTAAGATATTCACTTGGTAGAAACGAATCCTCAGGGAGGAATAGTTTGGTGGTTTTTTTGGCAGCTACTTGAACTTCACTGTAATATCAAATAGAATTAAAGATCAGATAGAATTAAAGTGTATGTTTATGGAATATTTGGAATTATAACCACACAAAAATGTAATGGCTTATTTTAGTAGTTTTTAATGCTGCCACATCATGGCTAGAAATGACTGTTTTTTCCTTTAATTTGCATTACTGTGCGTTCACACCACCACCGTCGAGAGCGTCAAAAATCAATCTGGCCGCCCTGCTAACAACGCTGCAGAAAGATTTGTTAGCGCTCTGACGCAGATCAAATGCTTATCTTGTATTTAGAGTGGCTGCAAAGCAAACAAGCTTGTTGATTTTGTGCAGACTAACCACAATGAGGGTAACGTTATAAGTTAACCTCATTAAATATTGTTGTGGACGAAGTATTAAGATCCTTTACCTAATAATGTATAAAGCACTGTAAAAATACTCTGATGCAAGTAAAAGTCCTGCATTGAAAATGTTACTTAAGTAAATATAATCAAGTATAAACATTACTTAATGTAAGTATAATCAGGGAAATTTGTTTAAAAGTAAACTGGGACTACTGTACTATTATTTATTATATCATTAGATTATTATTCCTATAAAGTTACTGCACATCAGTAACCTACAGGTTATAACCCATAGGTTTTACTAAAGTAACCATAGTTTAACTTGGGTATTTGTAATAAAACCACATTAGGCTAAGCACAAATATACCATTGTTTTACTTACTGTAATTACAGTAAAACAGTGGTAAATTTGTGATTAGGCTAAAGTAACAGTGTCCAGCATATAACCATATAATTGGATCATTGCTGTTATACAGTGACATTTATGTATCAATGATTTATTTATGGAATGGAGTATAACTGGATGGAATGGAGTATAACTGGATGGAATGGATGGAGCATAAAGCATGGAGCTAAAAAATGCTGGGTTAAATATAACCCAGCAGTTGGGTTGTTTTGTCCCAGCGGTTGGGTTATTTTGACCAGAGGTGGGTAGTCCAGGGGCCAAAGAGTAAATGTCCTGACATATTTTTGCTCCACCCATGAGCTAAGCAGCTGATTTCACCAGAGGAGGAACCAAGTCATTCCTTTCAAGTCACAAACGAGTCTCAAGTCAAATCCCAAGTCCCCAAAGAGTTAAAGTTAATGAGATAATTAAGTGACTAATTAAATGATGATTGTGCGTTAGTGATGAACACCTGCTGTTATTGTAAATTACAGAGGATCAGATGTTGATGTTTTATTGGTTAAAATGATGCAACCATCATGGAGATCAGTGTTTGGTTTAGTTGGACTCTTGACCCTTGACTTGCTGTGTTAGATCTCTCTCTGTAGAAATGCATGTGGTGTTGTACAAGGATGAGATATTAGCTGTTTATATATGATGAAATAAGCATCATGAGCTGGCCTGATTTCGCTAAAAATGACTTTGATATGACTATAAATGACTATTTATATGTTTAGGTTTTGCACTAAACCTAAAACTATATGTTTTAGGTTTTGCACCTGTTATACTCCATTCCACCCTGTTATGCTCCATCTATTCCACCCTGTTATACTCCATTCAATCCTGTTATACTCCATCCATTCAATCCTGTTATGCTCCATCCATTCCACCCTGTTATGCTCCATCCATTCCACCCTGTTATGTTCCATCCATTCCACCATGTTATACTCCATTCCATCCTGTTATGCTCCACCCATTCCACCCTGTTATGCTCCATTCCATCCTGTTATGCTCCATTCCATCCTGTTATGCTCCATCCATTCAATCCTGTTATGCTTTATCCATTCCACCCTGTTATGCTCCATCCATTCCACCCTGTTGAATGCAAGGCAAGTTGCACTAAGTTGCACTAAGGCAAAGGGCAGAAGAGGGAAAAGATGAGAGGAAGATCTCATCTGGTTGAATTACGAAGGATGCTCAATCATGCACATGCATTTGGCACTCACCTGAGTGAGTAATTAAAATCAAACATCACATATGCAGCTCACTAAACCCATTACTGTCCCACAGCCCAAGGGGACCTTCAGCCATTAGCAAGGTGGCAGCCTGGATTTGGGTCAGACCTACAAGCACAAATAAAAAGTGCTTAAGCAGTTCACATTCGACCTTTTCCTCCTGATATAAAAAATTGTGCATGCTGTTTTTGTAGTTGTCATGGTTAATCACCCTGTTATGTTCCATCCATTCCACCCTGTTATACTCCATTCCATCCTGTTTTGCTGCATCCATTCCACCCCGTTATGCTCCATTCCACCCTGTTATGCTCCATCCATTCCACCCTGTTATACTCCATTCCATCCTGTTATGCTCCATCCATTCCACCCTGTTATGCTCCATCCATTCCACCCTGTTATGCTTCATCCATTCCACCCTGTTATACTCCATTCCATTCTGTTATGCTCCATCCATTCCACCCTGTTATGCTCCATCCATTCCACCCTGTTATGCTCCATTCCACCCTGTTATGCTCCATCCATTCCACCCTGTTATGCTCCATTCCATCCTGTTATGCTCCATCCATTCCATCCTGTTATGCTCCATCCATTCCACCGATATACTCCATTCCATCCTGTTATGCTCCATCCATTCCACCCTGTTATGCTCCATCTATTCCACCCTGTTATACTCCATTCCATCCTGTTATGCTCCATCCATTCCATCCTGTTATACTCCATTCCATCCTGTTATGCTCGCTCCATTCCACCCTGTTATGCTCCATTCCACCTTGTTATGCTAGATCCACACAAAATTTTTGTATTATTTACTACCCTATTGGCAAAAATGGGCACACAAAATACCTGTTCTTAATAATTAAGACATATTCTATTCATCAATAATTATTTTATTTTGAAAAAAAAAATGAGATGGCATAAGGGATGTATACTATCCAAGAAAAGCTTGTTGTTTAACATTTACATGATTAACATGTTGTGATAACTATCCATATGTCCATAACTGGGTGGAATATTTTCATGGCCAGTGTCTAAACAATCTACCCATAATTATTATTTTTTGAGTCCCCGAGCTTGACCAATATGTATTCCTAATAGTTAAATGTGTCACTATTTTGGTAGAATGCAAAAAAACATAAAAATCATGTGCCTTTTGTTCCAACACTTGTGAATCCAAAATGTTACCGCATACCAGGAATGACACAACTATTGTAGTATGCTGGACACTTTTGAAGGATGCCTAAAATCGATTGAATCGCAGTCATATATAAGTTATAGCGTTTAGTTTATTAAATGCAGCTTAATTGAAGTGATAGATATTAATAATATATAGGAGATATTCCTTCTTGGAAATGAAACTAAACAAATGATTCTAAACAAATACATTTATATCTGACATTAATGTTTCTGAATATTCTGCAAAAGTCAATTTTCTATTGGCTATTTAGTTCTGTGTAGTTCTGCTCAGATTTGTAGTTTGATCAATTCATTGTAAATGCATATTATATTAACCATGATGTGTTAGTCTTCAGATGTTGATCATGAAGTGTTTGCTTTAGTTGGACTCTTGACCCTTGACTTGCTGTGTTAGATCTCTCTCTGTAGAAATGCATGTGGTTTTATACAATGTTGAGATATTAGCTGTTTATATATGATGAAATAAGCCTCATGAGCTGGCCTGATTTCGCTCAAAATGACTTTCTTTCATTTATATGTTTAGGTTTTGCACTAAGAACTCTGTGAAACTACAGCAAAGTGTGTTATTCTAACATATATAGTTAATGAATTTAAAAAATATATATGTAAGTAATACACAAAAAAAAAAAAAAAACTACTGTGCTATTTAGACACACTCAGACATCAAGAACCAGTATACGAATCTCAACGATGGTGACAATCAACAAAATGCTTTATGATGCAATGCATGCTGGGTAACACCATAGTAAAAACTCCCATCATGCACTGCAGTATGAAAAATTATTGTCACCACTGTTGAGGATCGTATAAGTACAAGTGTTCATGTGTAAAAGCCTGAGCTGATTTGGCTTTTTTTTTTTTTTTTTTTTTTGTTCAATATTGACACATTAAGGTGTTGTTTAATTGTTTAACCCTAATGTTTTGTTGGGGACGTTTTCGTCCACTAGGGGGTAAAGTTGAGTCTTATTTTGGCCACAACTTTCTCTGTGTTTCAGCTAATGGAATGATTTTTGGTGAAAAATCTTATTTTGACACATATTTTGGGAAAATGCTTTGAAAATTTTCAAAAACTTAACAATACACTGTGGGCAAATTCACTACCCTTTCATTATGTTCGTGGATGAAAACATCCACTAAATTAAACTGCTGTAAAAATGTATCAGATAAATATTTTTTTCTAATTTTTTTGCATAAATCTATTAATCAACCTCAGTCCTGATCAAAACTACCAAATGTTTAAAAAAAATCCAAGATTTTAACTCTTTAATTACCAAGTTCATAAATGATGTTACTGATTTGGGGAAAAAACCCACAAAATGACATATTTTCAATATAAAAAGTGATTGTGGACTGGATATTTTTTTACCTTTTATCACAGTCTTGGGCATGTCAAAGATTAGTAACAACTTTGGCTTTGCTGCATTGTTAGTTTTTGTGCAGCATAAGATTTTAATTTTTTCTCCCTCATTTGTTGTTCGTGGCTGTTTTTGCCCCATTGACTTCCATTATAACGACATTTTTTGATTGCAAAGCCATGACACCATAAAATCATGCATTCTTGATTGTTTGTGGTTTTCCCTTTTGGTAAGAGGTAAAATTTGTTATTTTTACAGTTTATCACTAGGTGGGACCATTAACCCTTTAGATAGGCCTGTGCAAAAAAAAGGCTTAGTTTCTGGCTTGTATATGGAGTTATAATATAATAGTTTTTGTATATAGTTTTGCAATAAAAGCGTATTAACCAGGTTCCAGAAATAATCACTGAGGGTGCTTCTAAAATTAGTGAGGGCTCTAGTCTTAATGCCCATTTTCACATATTTTCTCCCGTCTATTGCTTTGGTCATCATTGTGTCAATCACTCCATTCACTGCAATCCCCCCGCCAACCTCTTTTGAGCCAGTGCCCCAGTCTGGCCACCCCAATTTAAATGCTCTAGACACACCCCTGCTGATGAGATCTAGAATGTGTTTTTTTTAAAGAGAGACAGATTTGCTGTGCCTGTTTGTAAGGCTGCATGATTTGACCAAAAATCTAATTACCATTATTAATAAATTAGTTAATTATTATCAATTATAAAATCATGAAAGAAATACATTGCGATTGCAATAACACTATTATACTGTAAAATTATAAATATGATGGAATTGGTCGAAATGTTGCATTTTTAAACTCACTTTTTTTGCATTTGGATAACTGCACTAAAACATATTGTGATCTTTTATTTTATTTTATTAATTGTTCACCCTTGTACTAAACAGATTATTACAGAATTTTGGTATATTTCCTGAGTGACACAAATAAATCTCAAATATATTTTAAAACCCAAAATGTATAATAATTTTGGTTCATTTCAGATGACAAAGGCTGTTCATCTTCTGATGGAGAGACAGACTTAACATCAAAAGAGCAGCTGAAGAGTTTCTCCTGCAGCACCTGTGGAAAAGCACTGAGTTCAGAGAGTAATTTAGCGAGACACGAGAGAACACACACAGAACAGACTTCAGCTGTAAGAACATAATATATTTCAAAACCACAAGAGGACTCATTCTGGAGAAAGACCGTTCAAATGCTCACAGTGTGACAAGACGTTTTCTCGATCAGACGTCCTGAAGGTCCATCAGCGAGTTCATACAGGAGAGAAACCTTACTCCTGCTCCATCTGCTCCATCTGCGGCGAGAGATTCGCTTATTTAGGTAGTTTTCAGACCCACCAGAACAAACACACTAAAGAACAAACTGCTCCAGAATCATCTGAGTGACTTTCATCAATCAATCTGGGAAAAAACTGATAATGTTCATTGAGCTCTTACTGCCAGTAGGGGGCAGTGAACTTTTTTAATGCGGAATCAATGCATGCAATGTCTGTAGTTGACAGTAAATTTTAATTGAATTTCAATGTTTACTAGTCTATAAACTGTCATTTATCATGATCATCATTAATCTTGTTATAAGCAGCAAGTTAATGAATTACAACTAAAAATCCTAACATTTGTGCACCTTTAGGCGAGAAATGGTTTGATTCGCAACATTGCACATGGCTTTAACATTTTTTTATTTCTCCGTTTAGCATTTTTTCTATAAGCAGAGTTATTAAACCTTGCTGTAATTTCTTGCTATTCATTAAAAGAAGGTACAGCGCCATCTTGCTCCGACGAAACTGACTTGAACGCACCTCACGTCGTCAACGCGACTTCCCTCCTCGTACGTACGAAATTCCCAGGAGGACTTGAACGCACCATTAAACCAGACAGAACTATTAAAAATCCTCAGAATAAAATACTACAATAACATGAGAGTCTGGATTTCATAAAGCATGTTATATGTGGTGAAATGCATGAAGGAGAGTCACTGGCAAATACACTCTGCTTTTTCATTGCTGGACTGGTTTCTTTTAATCAAGAAAGAACCATGGTTTATTAATTATCCATTTCATCACTGTTCTTTTATGCTGCTGTGTAAGGTAAGATATTCACTTGGTAGAAACGAATCCTCTGGCAGGAATAGTTTGGTGGTTTTCTGGCAGCTACTTGAACTTCACTGTAATGTCAAATAGAATTAAAGATGAGATAGAATTAAAGTGTATGTTTATGGGTTATCTGGAATTATGACCACACAAAACTGACAGAGCTTCTTTTAGCAGTTTTTTAATACTGCCACATTATGGCTAGAAATGACTGTTATTTCCTTTAATTTGCGTTAGAGAGTCAAAGTCCATTTCAAGTAAAGTTTGTTCACTCTGCCATATTCAACATCTCCAAGCTAATATTTCAGACATCCACCAAGGCTAACTCTTCCCTGAAATCACATACTGTGAGTAGGAACTACATTTTAATTTCAATCAGTTTAGTAACTGTTTAAAGTAAAAGTATGTTCTATTATAATATGAATGAGGATAGTATGTGGATGTAAGTACTACATTTGCCATGGTGTTACTGAATGCATTTCGCTGTTTAATAACACGGTCACCGTCATAATTTGAATGAATTAAATTTTTATTTTATCATAATAAAACCATTAAACATTTCAGGTACATTTCAAAAACGTAATCGTGTATTTTGGGCTGTGCAAGCATGACGGTGTACACTGAAATGAAATGTGCGGTTTTTATTTTAATGAAAAACACTCAGACAGATGTGCACTTCTCGTACTGTAGGAGGCGCTGTGACCATCTTAGTCCAGTAAATCCACCGGTAAAAGCACTGAAGAAGAAAAGACGGTTGGAGGAGCGCGTGTAGACTCGGTACGTGTTTTAACTATTTACGTGTTTGTTACCTTTAGTGCGTTAATGAGCTTAAATGGAGCTGGTTTAGGAAAATTAACCTATAGGTTTTATTACAGTAACCATAGTTTAACTTGGGTATTTGTAAAACCACATTAATATACCATTGTTTTACTTACTGTAATTACAGTAAAACAATGGTAAATTTGTGCTTAGTCTAAAGTAAAAGTGTCCAGCATATAAACATATAACTATTGTAGTATGCTGAACACTTTTGAAGGATGCCTAAAATAGATTAAATCTCAGTCCTAATTAAGTTATGGCGTATAGTTTATTAAATGCAGCTAAACTGAAGTGTTAGATATATAAAAATAAAATAAAAATAAAAACACAGTGAATCTAAACAGGTGTCAAACAAATACATTATATCTGACATGTTTCTAAATATATTCCAGAAGTTAATATTATTTATTCATTTCTGTGTAGTTCCACTCTGATTTTTAGTTTGATCAGTTTATTATAAATACTGTATATTTATAATAAATATTGTAATAATCATGAAATGTTTGTGTTCAGATGTTGATCATGAAAGCGCAGGTGGATGTGGTCTGCTGTAAATCAGTAGGAACTGATCTGTCCATGCTGGATATTGAGGATTTCATCACAGAAATCTGTCAGCTGAAGAAAGAGGTGGCTTCACTGGAGACAAAGCTGAGAGAAAGAGGAGACAAACTGAACAGAGAGGTTTGAACAGATCGTCATTTCATCCTTCATCTCAGTCACTGTCTGTTTGCTTCTATTAAAGGTAAAGTTCACCCAAAAATGAAAATACTGTCATTAATCATTCACCCTCATGTCATTCCAAATCTGTAAGACAAGTTTAAGTAAATTCAAGTTTAGTGAACTCTGACCTGTGAATTCGCATCATGTGACACTGTGTGACCGACAGCAGATCGATACGTCACAGCATGACCTCGTAGCTGAATTAAAAGAACATAAACTTAAAACTGCAGCGCTGCGGGAAAGTGGAGAAGATAGTATGTTTTTACATTTTAGATGTATTATTAGATGCTGCCGAGCATGACGTGATATCATGATCTTTGCAGCATGCGAGGGAATTTTGCATGCTCAGAGTCTATGTGACCCTGGCTTTACACTGTTAAAAAAAGCAGGATTTTCTGCTATTTAAACTACTTATTGCAAATTGTGGCAATTATCTGCACCTCAGTATTGTAGTACATTATAAAACAGAATGCAGTAATAATGCAATGAGTGTAAATTATAATTTTAATCCAGATTATTAAATTGATGCCACTTTATTGGGACAGTATGAGCCCTCCCTACCGTAACCCTTCCCCATACTTTATTTTCAAATTTTGATTATTTGCCCTGATAGAGACGTGGATCAAACTAGAGGACACTGCTACTCCTCCAGCACTCTCCAATTATTTCTTATTTTCCCACACTCCCCGTTTGACTGGAAGAGGTGGAGGTACTGGTCTGCTAATCTCTAATGATTGGAAATGTATTCCTTTACCTTATCAACAGCTCCTTTGAATCACATTCGGCCACTGTTACCCACCCTTTTAAAATCCATTTTGTAGTCGTTTATCGACCCCCAGGACCACTAGGTAACTTTGTAGAAGAATTAGATGTGCTGCTTTCAACCTTTCCTGAAGATGGTACTCTTCTAGTTATGCTTGGAGACTTCAACATCCAGCTAGATAAACCGATATCTGCAGACTTCCACACTCTGCTTGCCTCTTTTGATCTCAAGAGAGTGTCAACTACTGCTACTCACAAATCAGGCAACCAACTGGACCTTATTTACACATGACACTGCTCCACTGATCATGTACTGGTTACTCCACTGCACACCTCGGATCACTTACTCCTCACTCTCAACCTCCACATGCTCCCTGACATAACACATACCCCTCCACATGTCATCTTTCAACGTAACCTTCGCTCACTCTCACCTTCCCGGCTATCTGCAGTGGTTTCATCTTCACTTCCTTCCCCTAAACGGTTAACATCTCTTGATGCTAACATTGCTACCGATACTTTCTGCTCCACTCTTACATCTTGTTTAGACACTGTCTGCCCCTTGTCTTCCAGGCCAGGCCGTACCACACTTTCTGCTCCTTGGCTGTATGATGTTCTAAGTGAGCATGATTCTAAACTCTGAAAGGGTATGGCGCAAATAAAAAATCCTATTGACCTTAATGTGTATTGGTCACTCCTCTCTTCCTTCTCTGCTAATGTCTCCACTGCTAAAGGGACATTCTATCATAACAAAATTAACAATTCATCTAACACATGCTCTTTAAAACATTTTCCTTCCTCCTTTGTCCTCCTCCTTCCCCTCCTTCATCAACTCTAACAGCAGACGACTTTGCCACATTCTTCATTGATAAAATTAAAACCATCAGTGCACACTTTTCCACACCACAATCTGTCAAGCACATCTTACCAGCAAACATACACTCATTTACATCCTTCTCTTCACTCTCTGAGGCAAAGGTCTCCAAACTCATCCCTTTAATCATCCTACTACTTGTCTGCTTGATCCTATTCCATCTCGTATCCATCAAGCCATTTCTCCTGCAGTTGTACCTGCTCTCACTCACATCAACACATCCCTTCATACAGGTGTTTTCCCCTCATTATTTAGACAGGCTCGTATAACTCCACTACTTAAGAAACCCACCCTCAACCCACCTCTTTCAGAGAACTACAGACCAGTTTCCCTTCTTCCTTTCATGGCAAAAACACTTGGACGAGTTGTGTTCAACCAAGTCTCAGCCTTTCTCACACAGAACAACCTCCTTGACAGCAACCAATCTGGCTTCAGAAGTGGACATTCAACCAAGACTGCCTTGCTCTCAGTTGTTGTAGCCCTAAGACTGGCAAGAGCGGATTCCAAATCTTCAATACTTATCTTGCTGGATCTGTCCACTGCTTTTGACACAGTTAACCACCAGATCCTCCTGTCAACCCTGCTGGCAAAGGGCATCTCAGGAACCACACTCCAGTGGTTTGAGTCTTATTTCTCAGATAGGTCCTTCAAAATATCTTAGAGAGGTGAGGTGTCCAAGTCACAACATCTAACTACTGGGGTGCCTCAGGGCTCAGTTCTTGGACCACTTCTCTTCTCTGTCTACACGGCATCATTATGTTCTGTCATTCAGATACATGGCTTTTCATACCATTGCTATGCTGATGACACTCAACTCTACCTCTCATTCCATCCTGATGATCCATCGGTAGCTGCTCGCATCTCAGCTTGTCTAACAGACATTTCTTGCTGGATGAAGGACCATCACCTTCATCTCAACCTTGCCAAGACAGAACTGCTTGTGGTTCCAGAAAACCCATCGTTTCATCACAATTTCACCATCCAGTTAGGCACATCAACCATAACTCCTTCAAAAACAGCCAGAAACCTTGGAGTTACGATTGATGATCAGCTAACTTTCTCAGACCACATTGCTAAAACTCCCCGGTCCTGCAGATTTGCTTTATTAATCATTAAGAAGATCAGGCCCTTTCTTTTGGAACATGCTTCACAACTCCTTGTTCAAGCTCTTGTTCTCTCCAGGCTGGAGTATTGCAACGCTCTCTTGGCAGGTCTTCCAGCCAGTTCTGTCAAACCTTTACAATTAATCCAGAACACAGCAGCAAGATTAATTTTTAATGAGCCGAAAAGAATGCATGTCACACCTCAGTTTATCAATTTGCACTGGCTACCGATAGCTGCTTGTATAAAATCCAAGACATTAATGTTTGCCTACAAAACCACCACTGGCTCTGCACCCCTTTACCTAAATTCATTACTTCAGACTTATGTGCCCATCCCAAAGAGACACAAAATCACTTTCCCAGAATTTTAAATTAAATGTTCCCTCCTGGTAGAATGACCTGCCCCACTCAATCCGAGTCCTTAACCATCTTCAAGAATCTGCTAAAATCACATCTCTTTCATCTTTATATACAGTATATATATATATTGCTCTTTTGGTTAGTTTTGATTCCTTCCATTGTCCTCATTTGTAAATTGCTTTGGATAAAAGCGTCAGCTAAATGTCTAAAATCTCAATGTAAATGTAAATTTCTTTAATTTTGATTGAAAATAAATGATTTTCCGATGTGATATGAGATCTAAAAAAGGGGAGACAAAAAGTTTTGCAAAAGGTGAATTCAAACTTGTCGATCACGTCAAAAAGAACACAGCATGCGCTTTACCTTCGACGTCACTGGAGCTGTAGTTAAATGATTGTCTTTTGTAGTGTTGACTAGCCCAATCACACGGTGGTGGGCGGAGTTAGTGTAAATAGCCTCTGCCAACCAGGTGGCCAATTTGCACTTAGTGTAAATAGACACAACGCAAAAATAATTACTTTATCCAGCAGTGTCTCCTCTTTCGTGTCAGTGTTTAATGTGTCCATGTTAAAAGACTGTAAAAATGCTAAAGTAAAATCCTGTTAAATGGTTAACGGTAAGTTCCCCTACAATATACAGTGAAAAACTGTATTGGACATTACATGTAATTTTACGGTAGTTTTTTTGTTGAAATATCTATTTCTTCTAATTTTTTTCTTATCAGTTTTGCACATTAGGGATGTATATTACATCTTATATTGTTAAATGAATGTTTATTAATGTATATTTATGTATTATATTAGTTTCGTGTGTTTAGTGTTTGTGTGAATCACACTGTGCAACTTCTATATATGTTATTATTTAAAAGCTGCTTGTGATGGGCTTTGGTTCGTCATGTGACTCTCATCACCACCTGATTTTAGTGAATAACAGTGTATTACAAAGGTACAAAACAGATTTCAGTACTTCAATAGGATGGTGTATTAACATTATATCAGTTAATGAAATTATGGTATTTCAATGTAAGTTTAAGTTAAAACGTTAAATGTTGCTACCATGTTTTAAGATAAAATTCTGGCAACCACAGCTGTTTTTTTTTTACAGTAAATTTTACAGAGTTGTCTTATAGTGTACCCATGACGCATGTGTTTGATGCTGATGTTGCACTGCGCCTTGTTTACAAGATGAGGAAGACACATGCTGTATGCAAGCTATTGAATTGTGCTTTACATCTTGGTGTAGTCTTTCAAATGGTGCTAAAGTGTGCATTTCCTGGATGCCTGAATTGTGAGAAACTAGTGAGAGTATGTAAAAGTACATTACCAATGCTGACAGCTGAAAGGCTTACCTTTCAGACTTAGTATATAAACAATTTAGAGCGAGTAAATGATTCAGAGCGACTGAAGTTATGGCTATTGAGCGGGATGTTGATTTACTGCTTCGAAACGTCAAGCAAATGAGGTCGTGCAGTGAACATTTTTCACTAGACGACTTCAAACCGGGTCAAGGAAAGATATGATGATTTCTGAAATTTACAAAACACAGGTATGAGTGGAAGCATCATGGGGAGATTGTTGAGGGTGTTTAGTTGCTCTGAATCATCAGCTCTTGTGTCAGCATGTGAACGAGCAATAGAGACTGACACGGAAGAGAGGAAATTTGCTGAATAAATTTATTTTTGTTTCTTTGTGCAAAAAAAGTATTCTCAAAGCTTCATAACATTATAGCTGAACCACTGATATCACTTGAACTATTTAACCAAAGTCCTTACTACGTTTCTGGGCCTGGGAGCATTTCAGTTGCATTGCTGTCTATGGGAGGATCAGAAAGCTCTCAAATTTTATCAAAAATATCTTAATTTGTGTTCCGAAGATGAACAGAGGGCTTACAGGCTTGAAATTACATGAGGGTGAGTGATTAATGACAGAATTTTCATTTTAGGGTGAACTATACCTTAACGTTTCAAAGTTGATTCATGAGTGTGAGAATCAACTGATATATGATTCTGAAGTGATAAGCTGATTGTGTTTGTCAGGATGTGGAGCAGGTTTCAGTGCGTGTGACTGATGGGACAGAAGCTCAGGATTCAGTCTGGAGCGTCAGAGATCAGAGATCCAGAGACACACAGGACTCAGAGCTCAGCCTCACTTTACTCTGTTATACTGACGCTCAGGATCATGAATCCACTGATCAAACCTCTGACTGTAACGCTGGAGAACAGCAGATGCTGCAGACGCCGCTGAAGATGTGCTCCGTCAAACTGGTGGACTGCAGGAACCTGATCGAGAGCAGAGGAGAAGAAACCACCGCAGAGAAAGAACAACAACACACTGATGAGGAAGAGCAGGAGGAGGATGAGAATAATGAGGATGAAGATTTCATTCCTCCAGGTTTGTTTCTTCCTTTTATGACAGTTTGTTATTTCTGTCAGCAGAGACTCTGCAGGATCAGGTTCATATTGGCTGATGGTCTCTGATGATCTGATCAGGTTTGAGTAGAGATTTTCTGAGATATTAGGAAACATAATGGCAAATTATATATTTTTTTTCTCTCTTCTCTGCCCAGAATGTTTTTTTAAGAGAGACAGATTGCTGTGCCTGTTTGTAAGGCTAACTAATTTGACCAAAAATCTCATTTAAATTACTTTTGTTATGATATATATATAATCATGAAAGAAAAACATTGTGATTGCAGCATTATTATACTGTAAAATGACATTGTAAATATGATGAAATGGGTGGCGAATGTTGCATTTCCAAACTAATTTTTTCAATTATTTAATTAACTTGCAGAGTTTCAAACAAACTCTTTTCAATTATATTTTAAAACCCAGAATTTATAATCATTTTGTTCATTTCAGATGACGAAGGCTGTTCATCTTCTGATGGAGAGACAGACTTAGCATCAAAAGAGCAGCTGACGGTCAAAAGGTTTTCTTGTGTCACCTGTGGAAAAACACTGAGTTCAGAGGGTCATTTAGCGAGACACGAGAGAACACACACAGAACAGAAAGACTTCAGCTGTAGGAGATGCAAGATTAGCTTTCCTACTGCAGAAGAGAGGAGACTTCATTCAAAAGAACACAGCGGGAAGAAGGAGTTTCACTGTGAACAGTGCGGGAAGGTTTTTTTCATTCATTCTGTTCTAAAAGTTCACTTGAAGACTCACGGTGAAAAGTCTTTCCACTGCAGTGAATGTGACAAGTATTTCAGCACCAAACAATCTCTTCTAGTTCATAAGCGAATCCACACGGGAGAAAGACCATACAAGTGTCCTCACTGCGAGAAGAGCTTCAATCACGGACCTCATCTGAAGAAACATGTACGTGTTCACACCAATGAGAGACCGTATCAGTGCAGTGAATGTGGGAAAACCTTTACAGACTCAAGCTCTCTAAAGTCACACCAAAATATACACTCTGATGAGAAACCGTTTCAGTGCAAACACTGTGACAAACGATTCCGTCAAAGATCTCATCTGAACATTCATGAGAGGACCCACACCGGAGAGAAACCATATCTGTGCTCCTACTGCGGGAAGAGCTTTTCAAATTCAACTCAATTTGTATTTCATAAGCGAGTCCACACTGGAGAAAAACCGTATCACTGCAGCTTCTGTGGGAAGAGTTTCAGTAAACATAATATATTTCAAAACCACAAGAGGACTCATACTGGAGAAAGACCGTTCAAATGCTCACAGTGTGACAAGACGTTTGCTCGATCAGACGTCCTGAAGGTCCATCAGCGAGTTCATACAGGAGAGAAACCTTACTCCTGCTCCATCTGCGGCAAGAGATTTGCTTATTTAGGTAGTTTTCAGACCCACCAGAACAAACACACTAAAGATCAAACTGCTCCAGAATCATCTGAGTGACTTTCATCAATCAATCTGGGAAAAAAAAAAATTTCGGCTCATTCTGAAAGTGTTCATTGAGCTCTTACTGCCAGTAGGGGGCAATGAACTTTTTTAATGTTGTGGATTGATCCAAGTGCTGTATATAAACTCATGTTTGATAGAGTAGAGCAATGATTTTATGTTAAACCAGACAGAACTATTAACAATCCTCAGAATAAAATACTACAATAATATGAGTGTCTGGATTTCATAAAGCATGTTTTATGTGGTGAAATGCATGAAGGAGAGTCACTGGCAAATACACTCTGCTTTTTCATTGCTGGACTGGTTTCTTTTAATCAAGAAAGAACCATGGTTTATTAATTATCCATTTCATCACTGTTCTTTTATGCTGCTGTGTAAGGTAAGATATTCACTTGGTAGAAACAAATCCTCTGGGAGGAATAGTTTGGTGGTTTTGTGGCAGCTACTTGAACTTCACTGTAATGTCAAATAGAATTAAAGATGAGATAGAATTAAAGTGTATGTTTATGGAATATTTGGAATTATGAACACACAAAAATGTAATGGCTTATTTTAGTAGTTTTTAATGCTGCCACTTCATGGCTAGAAATGACTGTTTTTTCCTTTAATTTGCATTACTGTGCGTTCACACCGCCACCGTCGAGAGCGTCAAAAATCGATCTGGCCGCCCTGCTAACAACGCTGCAGAAAGATTCGTTAGCGCTCTGCCGCAGATCAAATGCTTATCTTGTATTTAGAGTGGCTGCAAAGCAAACAAGCTTGTTGATTTTGTGCAGACTAACCACAATGAGGGTGACGTTATAAGTTAACCTCATTAAATATTGTTGTGGACAAAGTATTAAGATCCTTTACCTAATAATTTATAAAGCACTGTTAAAATAAAAGTAAAGTAAAAGTCCTGCATTGAAAATGTTACTTAAGTAAATATAATCAAGTATAAACATTACTTAATGTAAGTATAATCAGGGAAATTTGTTTAAAAGTAAACTGGGACTGCTGTACTATTATTTATTATATCATTAGATTATTATTCCTATAACGTTACTGCACATCAGTAACCTACAGGTTATAACCCATAGGTTTTACTAAAGTAACTATAGTTTAACTTGGGTATTTGTAATAAAACCACATTAGGCTAAGCACAAATATACCATTGTTTTACTTACTGTAATTACAGTGAAACAGTGGTAAATTTGTGATTAGCCTAAAGTAACAGTGTCCAGCATATAACCATATAATTGGGTCATTGCTGTTATACAGTGACATTTATGTATCAATGATTTATTTATTCATATTTTATCTAAAATGAGTCGAATATTTATAAGAAATTGATTAAATTGTATATTTAAGTCTTCTTTATCACTTAAACAGAGATAATAGACATTATAAATACTATTTGGTATTTGATATATGCATAAAATTTAATTATGTCCTCAGTGCAAAGTAATCAACTTCCACAAGAAATGTAAACCATGAAATGATAAAAAAAAAAATTGAAATTGTGTTATAGACTATGCTAAACTGCCTCTAATCATACATATAAATCATGTGAAAATATAGTTTTTATTTTAATTTTTACAGTTTTCTTCAGTTGCCGTGTCCCTAAAGTCATATTCCACCCTGTTAGTACATACTTTCTTGCCTTCCAAAACCAACTGCAATTTCATTTAAGACCATTTTCAGACCATTTTAAGGTAAGCTTCAACTCTCACTCCTAACTTTTTTTTTAGCTTTTAAAATGTTATCCTGCTTGTCCCACCCTTAATGTCCACCCTGTTAGGCTATATTATGGAGAATGTTTGTCCTTTTTTTAAAAAAAATGTAAAAACAAATCTGACATTAAAAAACGTTCAAAAGTTCTGTTAATCTGTAGAAGGATAGCTAGCTAAATGTTGATCATTCAAAGAGCTATGGCTAATTTAGCTCAAAATGTTCCACCCTGCTAACAGAGTGGAAATTGTAATAGAATAAATAGTATTTAGTGAATATAGCAATTTCTATGTTTGTTTGTGTGTGTATATATATATATATATATATATATATATATATATATATATATATATATATATATATATGAATTTAATATATATACAATATATATACAAATTACACGACAGAAAAAAAAACATGATTATCATTCAAATTATCACCATTTTATGTTACTATCAAATTCCCATTGTTACATTTAAAACATTTTAAATAACAAGTTAAAATAAAACATTTAAAAAAATAATAAATTTTTTTTAAGTGTTTCGGGACGTAAACTACATTTTTACCTCATGACTCACATGAGTTTACTTTGTGTCAGTTGTGGCGAGCTCAAAAGTGACCACACGAAAGACGAGCAAGGTGTGGGATTATTTTGAATGAGAAGGAAAAAGAAGTTTTGTGTAAACTGTGTAATGTCAAATTGGCTTACAATAACTCTACTGGAGCAAAGCGTAATCATATTCATTACAGGCACGTAGGCGTTAGCTTGGAGACTAGCCAAAGCCAGCTAATGTCAATCACTACAGCCCGCCACCGCACCTTCTTTTCCTCGAAGACCCACTTTGGTGGTGCTGCGTGATGTCCAGGCGCTTTCCGATATTCTGTTGTCTTGCTTTTCATTATCTCTGAGTTTTTTTACTGATATTTAGTGCCAGTTTAACATGAAGTGATGATTTTGTTCTGTTTGATGCGTTGGATGGAAACAGTGCTTGTTTGCAAATGTTTTATGTGATATTCCAATTTTTGCACATAAGTTAAATTCGCAACTTTGGATGGAAACCCTAACTTAATCACCTCAGGTCCTGTCTTTTTTTTTGTTTTGTTAGTTTTGTTTTTAGATGATATAGCCTACATGACGAGGTATGTTTTTAAAAGCCATTTTAATGCTATTCCTTGGTAAAATTCCCTATTGTTTTTGTCTTGTGTTTTAATATGTTGGCTAACGTTATATGTAGATGAAGAATTCTGTCAGGCTATTGATTGATTTTTAATTGTTCTGCATTTCCCCATCTGATTTTAATAAGTAAGCATTGGCATATATATATACACACATTACAAATGGGAAACCTTGCAGGACAATGACAGAAAGCTTGTCCACTGTTGGAACCTGTTAACACTGGTGTTCCACCCTGTTATGCTCCATCCATTCCACCCTGTTATACTCCATTCCATCCTGTTATGCTCCATCCATACCACCCTGCAATGCTCCATCCATTCGACCCTGTTATACTCCATTCCATCCTGTTATACTTCACCCATTCCACCCTGTTATACTCCATTCCATCCTGTTATTCTCCATCCATTCTATCCTGTTATGCTCGCTCCATTCCACCCTGTTATGCTCTATCCATTCCACCCTGTTATGCTCCATTCCATCCTGTTATGCTCCATCCATTCCACCCTGTTATACTCCATTCCATCCTGTTTTGCTCCATCCATTCCACCCTGTTATGCTCCATTCCATCCTGTTATGCTCCATCCATTCCATCCTGTTATGCTCCATCCATTTCACCCTGTTATACTTCATTCCACCCTGTTATGCTCCATCCATCCTGTTATGCTCCATCCATTCCACCCTGTTATGCTCCATTCCATCCTGTTATGCTCCATCCATTCCACCCTGTTATACTCCATTCCATCCTGTTTTGCTCCATCCATTCCACCCTGTTATACTCCATTCCATCCTGTTATGCTCCATCCATTCCACCCTGTTATACTCCATTCCATCCTGTTTTGCTCCATCCATTCCACCCTGTTATGCTCCATCCATTCCATCCTGTTATACTCCATTCCACCCTGGTATACTCCATTCCATCCTGTTTTGCTCCATCCATTCCACCCTGTTATGCTCCATTCCATCCTGTTATGCTCCATCCATTCCACCCTGTTATGCTCCATCCATTCCATCCTGTTATGCTCCATCCATTCCACCCTGTTATGCTCCATCCATTCCATCCTGTTATACTCCATTCCACCCTGGTATACTCCATTCCACCCTGTTATGGTCCATCCATTCCACCCTGTTATACTCCATTCCATCCTGTTATGCTCCATCCATTCCACCCTGTTATGCTCCATCCATTCCATCCTGTTATGCTCCATCCATTCTACCCTGTTATACTCCATTCCACCCTTTTATGCTCCATCCATTCCATCCTGTTATGCTCCATCCATTCCACCCTGTTATACTCCATTCCATCCTGTTTTGCTCCATCCATTCCACCCTGTTATGCTCCATTCCATCCTGTTATGCTCCATCCATTCCATCCTGTTATGCTCCATCCATTCCATCCTGTTATGCTCCATCCATTCCACCCTGTTATACTCCATTCCATCCTGTTATGCTCCATCCATTCCACCCTGTTATGCTCCATTCCATCCTGTTATGCTCCATCCATTCCATCCTGTTATGCTCCATCCATTCCATCCTGTTATGCTCCATCCATTCCACCCTGTTATACTCCATTCCATCCTGTTATGCTCCATCCATTCCATCCTGTTATACTCCATTCCACCCTGGTATACTCCATTCCATCCTGTTTTGCTCCATCCATTCCACCCTGTTATGCTCCATTCCATCCTGTTATGCTCCATCCATTCCACCCTGTTATGCTCCATCCATTCCATCCTGTTATACTCCATTCCATCCTGTTTTGCTCCATCCATTCCACCCTGTTATGCTCCATTCCATCCTGTTATGCTCCATCCATTCCATCCTGTTATGCTCCATCCATTCCACCCTGTTATACTCCATTCCACCCTGTTATGCTCCATCCATTCCACCCTGTTATACTCCATTCCATCCTGTTATGCTCCATCCATTCCATCCTGTTATGCTCCATTCCACCCTGGTATACTCCATTCCACCCTGTTATGGTCCATCCATTCCACCCTGTTATACTCCATTCCACCCTGTTATGCTCCATCCATTCCATCCTGTTATGCTCCATCCATTCTACCCTGTTATACTCCATTCCACCCTTTTATGCTCCATCCATTCCACCCTGTTATGCTCCATCCATTCCACCGTGTTATACTCCATTCCATCCTGTTATACTCCATCCATTCCACCCTGTTATGCTCCATCCATTCCACCGTTATGCTCCATATATTCCACCCTGTTATATTCCATTCAATCCTGTTATGCTCCATCCATTCCACCGTTATGCTCCATATATTCCACCCTGTTATATTCCATTCAATCCTGTTATGCGCCATCCATTCCACCCTGTTACACTCCATTCCATCCTGTTATGCTCGCTCCGTTCCACCCTGTTATGCTAGCTCCACACAAATTTTCTTTATTATTTACTACCCTATTGGCAAAAATGGGCACACAAAATACCTGTTCTTAATAATTAAGACATATTCTATTCATCAATAATTATTTTATTTTGAAAAAAAATAAATAAATAATGAGATGGCATAAGGGATGTATACTATCCAAGAAAAGCTTGTTGTTTAACATTTACATGATTAACATGTTGTGATAACTATCCATATGTCCATAACTGGGTGGAATATTTTCATGGCCAGTGTCTGAACAATCTACCCATAATTATTATTTTTTGAGTCCCCGAGCTTGACCAATATGTATTCCTAATAGTTAAATGTGTCACTATTTTGGTAGAATGCAAAAAAACATAAAAATCATGTGCCTTTTGTTCCAACACTTGTGAATCCAAAATGTTACCGCATACCAGGAATGACACAACTATTGTAGTATGCTGGACACTTTTGAAGGATGCCTAAAATCGATTGAATCGCAGTCATATATAAGTTATAGCGTTTAGTTTATTAAATGCAGCTTAATTGAAGTGATAGATATTAATAATATATAGGAGATATTCCTTCTTGGAAATGAAACTAAACAAATGATTCTAAACAAATACATTTATATCTGACATTAATGTTTCTGAATATTCTGCAGAAGTCAATTTTCTATTGGCTATTTAGTTCTGTGTAGTTCTGCTCAGATTTGTAGTTTGATCAATTCATTGTAAATGCATATTATATTAACCATGATGTGTTAGTCTTCAGATGTTGATCATGAAGTGTTTGCTTTAGTTGGACTCTTGACCCTTGACTTGCTGTGTTAGATCTCTCTCTGTAGAAATGCATGTGGTGTTATACAATGTTGAGATATTAGCTGTTTATATATGATGAAATAAGCCTCATGAGCTGGCCTGATTTCGCTCAAAATGACTTTCTTTCATTTATATGTTTAGGTTTTGCACTAAGAACTCTGTGAAACTACAGCAAAGTGTGTTGTTCTAACATATATAGTTAATGAATTTAAAAAATATATATATGTAATACACACAAAAAAAAAAACTACTGTGCTATTTAGACACACTCAGACATCAAGAACCAGTATTCGAATCTCAATGATGGTGACAATCAACAAAATGCTTTATGATGCAATGCATGCTGGGTAACACCATAGTAAAAACTCCCATCATGCACTGCAGTATGAAAAATTATTGTCACCACTGTTGAGGATCGTATAAGTACAAGTGTTCATGTGTAAAGTAGTTCTCTGGTACTTCAAGCTTTTTTCAGCAATGCACAAATGTTTGCTGTGAAACAATATTGCAATCACTTAGAAACAAACTACTTTGAATTATTAAAGAAACTAATTAAAGCAAACCTTGACCACAGTTTTGCTGGCATCTTGTGTGTGTTTAAAAAAAAAGGTTGTGGCTGAAGTCAGTTGTAGTTCTTGTGTTTCACTTTTCTTCAGTGATGTTGTTTGTTAACAGCAGATGTTCATCACTAATGTGCAATCATCATTTAATTAATCACTTAATTATCTCATTAACTTTAACTCTTTGAGGACTTGGAATTTAATTTGAGACTTGCTTGTGACTTGAAAGGAATGATTTGGTTCTCCTCTGGTTAAAACAGCTTGCTGAGTTCATGGGTGGAATAAACATATGGCAGGACTTTTACTTTCTGACCACTGGACTTTATACCTCTGCCAACCGCTGGGTCAAAACAACCCAACCGCTGGGTTGGTCCCTTTTTAACCCAGCGCTGGGTTATATTTAACCCAGCATTTTTTAGAGTGTGGATATTGAGGATTTCATCACAGAAATCTGTCAGCTGAAGAAAGAGGTGGCTTCACTGGAGGCAAAGCTGAGAGAAAGAGGAGACAAACTGAACAGAGAGGTTTGAACAGATCGTCATTTCATCTTTAGCTGCTAATATGGACTGATTGTTGTGTGAATCAATGTCTTATTTTAAATCATACTCTTACTAGATATATTACTGATTGTGTTTATCAGGATGTGGAGCAGGTTTCAGTGCGTGTGACTGATGGGACAGAAGCTCAGGATTCAGCCTGGAGCGTCAGAGATCAGAGATCCAGAGAAACAGAGTACTCAGAGCTCAGCCTCACTTTACTCTGTTAGAGGAGAGAAGAGGAGAAGAAACCACCGCTGAGAAAGAACAACAACACACTGATGAGGAAGAGTAGGATGATGAGAATAATGGGGATGATGAAGATGATGATGAAGATTTCATTCCTCCGGGTTTATTTTTCCTTTTATGAACTTATGATGTTTACATGACACTTGAATGTCAGCAGAGACTCAGCAGGATCAGGTTCATATTGATTGATGGTCTCTGATGATCTGATCAGTAAAGATTTTCTGAGATATTTGGGAACATAATGGCAAATGATTTTTATTATTTTTTTCTCTGTTGAGATCTAGAATGTGTTTTTTTTTTTAAAGAGAGAAAGATTTGCTCTTTGTAAGGCTGCATGATTTGACCAAAAATCTAATTACCACTATTAATAAATTAGTTAATTATTATCAATTATAAAATCATGAAAGAAATACATTGCGATTGCAACAACACTATTATACTGTAAAATTATAAATATGAAGGAATTGGTCAAAATGTTGCATTTTTAAACTCACTTTTTTTGCATTTGGATAACTGCACTAAAACATATTGTGATCTTTTTTTTATTTTAATTTTTTTATTATTAATTGTTCACCCTTGTACTTTTATAAACAGATTATTACAGAATTTTTGTATATTTCCTGAATGACACAAATAATATTTTAAAACCCAAAATGTATAATCATTTTTGTTCATTTCAGATGATAAAGGCTGTTCATCTTCTGATGGAGAGACAGACTTAACATCAAAAGAGCAGCTGAAGAGTTTCTCCTGCAGCACCTGTGGAAAAGCACTGAGTTCAGAGAGTAATTTAGCGAGACACGAGAGAACACACACAGAACAGACTTCAGCTGTAAGATATGCAATATCAGCTTTCCTACCGCAGAAGAGATGAGACTTTATTCAAAAGAGCACAGCCAGAAGAAGGAGTATCACTGCGAACAGTGCGGGAAGGTTTTTTTCATCTATCTAGACTAAAAGTTCTCTTGAAGAGTCACGGTCAAAAGTCTTTCCACTGCAGTGATGCGCCAAATGTTTTCTATGGGTGAAAGATCTGGACTGCAGGCTGGCCATTTCAGTACCCTGATCTTTCTTCTACGCTGCCATGATGTTGTAATCGATGCAGTATGTGGTCTGGCATTGTCATGTTGGAATATGCAAGGTCTTCCCTGAAAGAGACGACGTCTGGATGGGAGCATATGTTGTTCTAGAAACTTGGATATCTTTCAGCATTGATGGTGCCTTTCCAGATGTGTAAGCTGCCCATGCCACACGCACTCATGCAACCCCATACCATCAGAGATGCAGGCTTCTGAACTGAGCGCTGATAACAACTTGGGTTGTCCTAACAAACATGGCGTCCCAGTTTTCCAAAAAAGAACTTCAAATTTTGATTTGTCTGACCACAGAACAGTTTTCCAATTTGCCACAGTCTAGATATGGCTTAGATATGGCTTCTTTTTTGACCTACATAGTTTTAGCCGGCAACGGTGAATGGCACGGTGGATTGTGTTCACCGACAATGTTTTCTGGAAGTATTCCTGAGCCCATGTTGTGATTTCCATTACAGTAGCATTCCTGTATGTGATGCAGTGCCGTCTAAAGGCCCGAAGATCACAGGCATCCAGTATGGTTTTCCGGCCTTGACCCTTACGCACAGAGATTGTTCCAGATTCTCTGAATCTTTGGATGATATTATGCACTGTAGATGATGATAACTTTAAACTCTTTGCAATTGTTCTCTGAGAAACTCAGCTTTCTGATTTTGCTCCACTATTTTTCGCTGCAGCATTGGGGGAATTGGTGATCCTCTGCCCATCTTGACTTCTGAGAGACACTGCCACTCTGAGAGGTTCTTTTTATACCCAATCATGTTGCCAATTGACCTAATAAGTTGCAAATTGGTCCTCCAGCTGTTCCTTGTACATATGTACATTTAACTTTTCCGGCCTCTTATTGCTACCTGTCCCAACTTTTTTGGAATGTGTAGCTCTCATGAAATACAAAATGAGCCAATATTTGGCATGACATTTCAAAATGTCTCACTTTCAACATTTGATATGATCTATATTCTACTGTGAATGAAATATAAGTTTATGAGATTTGTAAACTATTAAATTTCTCTTTTACTCACAATTTGTACAGTGTCCCAACTTTTTTGGAATTGGGTTTGTACTTTAATTTGCATTAGAGAGCCAAAGTCCATTTTAAGGGAAGTTTATTTACTCAGTCATATTGGCAAAGTCTCCAGGAATCCAAAGATAATTGTGCATCTGAAATCACATACTGTCGGAACAGGTAGTACATTTGAATCTGAACTAGCTTAGACCATTAGTAAAAGTATGTTGTATTATAGTATGAATAAGGATAGTATGAATGAAATTTAGATGTACTACATCTGCCATGGTGTTACTGACGTGTGTAAGATACGTGAATGACAAGAGGAGGCTGTTGTAATCTGTACATTTTAACTGAACATTGTACAACACAGAACAGAACATACATCTTCTATTAGCACCTAGAACAGTCTGCATATCACACCACTTCCCCTTGGGAAAAAACTAGTAACTCCGCTCCCAGTCTTCAGCCCACTTAAAGGAACCTCACTATTACAATATATTTAGCCAATACACTACACCCCTTTCTCCCAGTCCACAAAGTCTTAGAATCTTCTTCAGGGAGGATGCTCTCTGACTTGCCCTCAGCCCCAACAAGCTCCTCACTAGGATTTTCCATCTCTGTTATGGGCGGCTGTAACTGTGGTAAAGAAGACAGTGTAGCCATCCAGCTCAGGATTTGATGGGTACAGTGAGAGTACCAACAGTGATGACACCAGGAATCCACTGAGAATCCGTGGTGTATCTTCTCATGTATGAAACAAGCAATTTGGGTCTGCCACTTGCCCTTAGTGATGCGAGACAGGGTCTCCTTGGTTGTCTGTACCATGCATTCAGCTTGACCATTTTAACTTGGGTAATAAGGTGCTGTAGTGATGTGATAAATATCATCGCACTCTGCAAACTCTTGGAACTCTGTGGATGTGAAAGCAGCGCCATTGTCTGAAAATATGACTATTGGGCAACCCATGTGTTGCAAAAAGCAGTCTCAGTGTGTTAATAGCTGCTGGTGATGACATAGAACTCACCAGAGACACTTCTAGCCACTTGCTGTGTGCATCAACAACTATGAGAAAACCCCAGTGAGGAGCTTGCTGGGGCTGAGGGCATGTCAGAGTCCCCTGCTTCTAGGAGGTACCCCGAGAGCATCATCCCTCAAGAAGATTTGAACTCTGCAACAAGTCCCTTCATGTGTATGATGCCTGGGTGCGCATCATGCAACATAGCCAGTACCTCTCTCAGCGCTGAGCCAGGAACAACCACATGGCTTCCCCAAAGCACACAGTTCTTATGCACAGTTCATGGGGGCGCAAAACGATTGGTCAGAACCAGCCATCTGGTACATCAGCTGGCTACCCCTGTATTACCCAATGTAGTACAGGTGACATGATAGGGTTCTTAAGTTTAAGATTAGTGTAACAATATAAAAACCTTCATAGTCACGGGAAGGAGGAGGTGGGAACTGGTGAACATTCAAATAAAACTTTAATAATAAAATAAACACAAAATAGCGTGACAGCCCCTTGCGGACAACTGCCATGCACAAACAAAACCAACACACAAAATAAAACCCAGGCCTGGTCCTCTCTCGTCCTTCACTGTCGTAACTCCTCCTTTTTATCCTTCTGGAGCTCCTACGTGGGATCGAGACCAGTGAGTGGTGCAGGTGTCGCGCTCATTTCCAATTAATCCACCGGCCTCGCTCTGTTCCCACGGCTCTCAGCCCCGCCCCACTCGTCACAATTAGTAATTCTTTCGCCTTGCATAGGTGCATCTGGCACCATTTCCAGTAGCAATACTTACAAAGGTAGTGGCGTGAAAGCGTCAGATGCTGGCAGATGCAAGCGAATCAGGGTGTCAGCATTGCCCTTTTGTTTGCCAGGTCTGTAGCACAGCTCATAGTCATAAGCTCCAATAATAAAACTCCAACGTAGCATTCATGGTGAAAGGATGGCAGGAATTGGCTTGCAAGGGTCCAAGCACGGGCTTTTGGTCCGTAAAAATCACAATGTGTCAGACTGCGAGATTCTGGTAAAACTTTCTGATAGCAAAAATAACCACAAATTCTTCCTTATCGGTCTGGGCATAATTCAGCTCAGTGGTGGTCATTGTTCTGGAGGCAAAGGACTTTTCCTGCCCATCATTTGGAAATAGAACAATAAATCCCCAAGCCAATAAGGTGAGGCATCGTGAACCACTGCCAGGGGTTTCTTTTAGTCATAATCTGCCAGTACCTTATCCGTTTTACAGCAACTGTTTTGGCTGAACACAAGCGGAATGGTCAAGAAGGCAGTGCATGGGTTCAGTGGCTTTGTTAGGAAGACTACAGCTGTAAAAGTTAAGAAGCCCCAAGAACGTCTCAAGTTCTGTCTTGTTCCGTGGAGGCAGGGCCTTTTGTATAGCTTTCACTTTTTCACAGAGTGGTTTGATGCCATTCTTATCCACACAAAACCCCGAATGCATCACTTAGGTAGCTGCAAAAATGCTTTTCTCTTTTCTTTTTTTTTAGTCACAACCCGGCTTCAGCAAAGCACTTCAGTGTATAGCTCTGAGCCTTGTGTTATATTCCTCTATGGTTTTGTCTGAAATTAGAGTGTCATCCAAGTATGGCTGGGACACCTGGGATTCCTGCGAGCAAGGTGTCCATATATCTTTGAAATATTGAAACGGCTGTTGACACTCCAAGCTGCAATCGTCAAGCCTGGAAAAGCCTATTTTGAGTGTTAATAGTCAGGAAGTGGCTGCTTTGTCATCTAGTGGAAGCTGCTTCAAAATTCTTTTAGCCAACAATTTATCCAGCTCCTCATCAAACTGTGGCCATAAAGCGAAAGCAACTGGGTAGGCTTTAAAGAAGCATGGTGTAACTCTGGAGTCAGTTGTGATTGGGGGCATCCAGCAAACCCTAATGTCCTGAAATACCTCAGAATATTCAGCCAGTATTTCCTGTATGGACTGAAACTGTACCCTACTCTGTACCAGCAGACTTGGCCCCTGGTGACAAACAAGGGCAGTGTGCTTTGCATTCCTTTGTAGATCACTTCCACAAATATTTTCCTTTTCACTTCCCAGTTTTCTTGTGATGTTTTCCATGTATGTGTATGTGCATGCATTTCAGGGAGTTGAATGGGCCACAATGAGTGATAAGTTTGCTCACTAATCAAGGAGCATGCTGCTCCTGAATCCACTTCCATGGTGTGTGCTTCTTTGTTCAGTATCACAGTGGCCAAATATGGCTTCTGCCTTAATTAGAGATTCCTAACTTAATTAGAAATGCTTTGATTAGATTTCTGCTTACAACTGTGGAAATGAAAACGCTGAACAATCTCTGACGGTGCAGGGCTGTAATGGCGTTTTAAGGCAGCTACAATGTCTGCAAAAGTCACAGTAGAGGGCTTTGTTAGGGTGAGCACTGAACGTAATGTGGAATATGTTTTCACCACACACACTGAGCAGCACGGAATATTTCTTTGCGTCATCCTCAATTTCATTTGCATGGAAAAACATTCCAGTCTTTCTATATAATATATTTTTCAAAAGAATTACTTGAGCATTCATCAGATTCTTTGATGTGGCCGAGCATAGTCATGTTCGCAGCTAGACAGCAGTGTATTTCATTCACTTTTACAGTTGTCATCAACTTATCTGCACACAGTCTGTTTGAGTAGACTTGTCGCCAGTGTAAGATACTTGAATGACAGGAGGAGGCTGCTGTAATCTAAACTTTTACTGAACTCGATGCAACGCAGAACAGGACTGAAGTGTGCATATGATGGACTTTTACAGCCCCATATGAGGCTACAGGAGAGGATTTGAGAACGGCAGTGAAGCGACTCTGGTAGATCATGTAATAATGACAACGTGTAAAACATCTTTTTTTTAAGCAAATGCAAAGTAATAACTCGTTCGGATGCAGTATATGAATTAGGAAATGCTACTTTTTTGGCATTTTTCTTGTACTATATAGTAGAAGTATTTGATTTGGAATGAACGTGGGTTCTCAAAAAATGAACGTGAGATCTCAAAAACTGTTTGCCTCACTTAAAGCAGAAAGAAAATCTGTCATGACTGTTAGCAGTTGCTCTTATAATTTTGGACATTTTCCGATTTTTTTATTTATTTCATGTTGCACTTTCTCCCATTCGTAGTGCTGATTTGACACAGAAATGCAATAATATATGTACCTATACTATAATGGTGCAATGAGCTTGGCCAATAAGTACAGAAATAACAGCAAAAACAGATTGTTTTTCCCAAAAAATATTTCTGTTTGTGTGGCATCTCGCCATTGCGTTTCATTGCAGTGCAATAAAGTCCCATTTGCCATCATAATTTGAAAGAATTACATTTTTATTTTACCGTAGAACAACTATTAAATACATAGTTTATGTTTCAAAAACTTAATCATGTATTTTGGGCTATGCGTACTGATGGTGTACACTGAAAATAAATGTTTTTTTTTTGTTGTTTTTTTTCAAATTCAAAATTGCTAACCCACAGTAAAGAACTGCTGACTAGACAGACACTTCTCTCAATCTATTGTGGATCTGAAGATATTAAATAGTCACTTAAAGAGGTGGATTTATGTGAAGTGTTTTGTAATTATCTGAAAAAGGAGTATAATGGGTATCTGGATATTTAAACAGATGGGCTGCATTCCTCCTCATGCCAAGAGAGACGTCACGTCGTAGTTTCTTGTCTGTTGTTCTGACTGTATATCACCAGTGTGTGAAATACTCCAACCACAAGGTGTCCCTTCTTCCCTAATACAAATGATTCATCCTCAACTGATTTAAGAATCAGCAAATAATAACCAGCACGACTATTAAATAAAAAAAGTACATCCCTTTTATTTTGTATGTTTGTTCCATCTAATCAATTGTAAATGAAGTTAGCAATGAAAAACATTAAATGCAAAATTGCTGTTTAATTATGAATCCAACCTTCCTCATACATACACATTGTGTGTGTGTGTGTGTGTGTGTGTGTAAAGCTTAATTATGTGATTCTAATTAACATACCCATTTAACAGACCCATATTTGCTTGATTCTGGTCATAAAATAATAATAATAATAATAATTATAATAATAAACATTATTACCTTGTTTCCAGGGCTTTGAGATGTTAACACATTATTACATGCAATTTATTATTGCATGTAATAATGTAGCAAACATCTGCAAACATATGTAGACATCTGCTATAATATCATACAATTATTTAAAAGATTTTAAAAGTTGATTGGAAAAAAAAGTGAAAATATACAACTACTTTTGAATAGGTGCTTTTTGACCACAGAAAAAGCATAATTGTCCTGTTTTTACAAACAGACTACAGTCACAGAATTCAACATTCAGTCCATCTCTAATCCCAACTCACATGAAAGCTCAATGTGCCTCCTACTGGCTTTAAAGGGGTAGTTATAAATTCTGTTATTAATACTCACCCTCATGTCCTTCCAAACCCGTAAGACCTCCGTTGATCTTCGGAACACAAATTAAGATATTTCTGATGCATGCTGAGAGCTCTCTGACCCTCCCATAGACAGCAAGTGTCCTTACACGATCAAGGCTCAGAAACATAGCAAGGAGATCGTTAAAATAATCCATGTGACATCAGTGGTTCAACCGTAACGTTATAAAGCTACAACAATATATTTTGTGGACAAAGAAAACAAAAATAAAGACTTTATTCAACAATATGTGTCCTCTGCATCACCCTATAGCACCATTTTGGAGAATATCGCATACGTAAAGAACGTATGCTGTTGTGTGCAGCAGCACGTACGCGGATACGTTGTTTATGTATGTGATACTTAATATTTTAAAGATCTCCATGCTATTTGATCATGGAAGGATCCTCGCTGTCTATGGAGGGTCAGAGAGCTCTAGAAATTCATTGAAAATATCTTAATTTGTGTTCTGAAGATAAACAAAGGTCTTACGTGTTTGGAACGACACAAGGGTGAGTAATTAATGACAGAATTTTCATTTTTGGGGTTAACTAACCCTTTAAAAACTCAATATACAATTTCAGGATGAGCTGAACGAGTCCTGTTTCCAGATTGATTGATGAAAGTCACTCAGATGGTTCTGGAGCAGTTTGTTCTTTAGTGTGTTTGTTCTGGTGGGTCTGAAAACCCCCTAAATAAGCGAATCTCTCGCCGCAGATGGAGCAGGAGTAAGGTTTCTCTCCTGTATGAACTCGCTCGTGGATCTTCAGGATGTCTGATCGAGCAAACGTCTTGTCACAGTGAGAACACTTGAACGGTCTTTCTCCGCTATGAATCCTCCGGTGCTTCAGTAAGTTCGTGTTTTGACGGAAACTCTTCCCGCAAACGCTACATTGGTACGGTTTTTCTCCCGTGTGGATCCTCTGGTGGACTTTGAAATGAGCTGGATCGGAAAAGCTCTTCCCGCAGTGAAAGCACAGGTATGGTCTCTCTCCAGAGTGCATTCTCTCGTGGCGTTTCAGCTGAGAAATATGACGGAATCGTTTGTCACAATGTGTGCACCTGTGCAGTTTCTCGGAGTGTATTTTTTGGTGTGATATCAGACAAATGGGCTGTTTAAAGGTTTTCCCACATTCGCTGCACTGGTACGGCCTCTCGCTGGCGTGCGAACGCATGTGTGACTTGAAATGGGACCCATCTCTGAATCTTTTCTCACAGTGAGGGCACTTGTATGGTTTCTCCCCCGTGTGGATTCGCTTATGAACAATAAGAGATTGTTTGGTGCTGAAATGCTTGTCGCACTCGCTGCAGTGGAAAGGTTTTTCTCCAGTGTGTGTCTTCATGTGAATCTTCAGATTACCAGAAGAGAAGGAAACCTTCCCGCACTGCTCGCAGCGAAACTCCTTCTTCACGCTGTGCTCTTTTGAATGATTTCTTCTCTCTTTTAAGGTAGGAAAGCTGATGTTGCATCTCTTACACTTGTAGTCTTTTGGCTCTGTGTGTTTTTTCTCATGCCTCGCTAAATTTCCCTGTTTGCTGAATGTTTTCCCACAGGTGACGCAGGAGAAACTGTTGGTCTTCAGCTGATCTTTGGATGTTGAGGCCGTTTCTTGATCAGAATGTGAACTGGTGTTTTCATCTGAGAGGAACATAGTAATATTTCTATTAACTCTGACTTGCATGTACCACCTTAAGCTTGAAGAATCTTCAAATGAGCATGTAAAACCATCTGTAGATACACCAGTTAGCATAATAGATTAAAGGAAGAAACATACCCAATGGAACAAAGTCATCATCATCATCGACATCACTTTGTTCTTCCTCTGCAGTGGCTTCTTCTCTTGTCTCCTTCGAATTCCTGCAGTCCACCAGTTTGACGGAGCACGTCTTCAGCGGCGTGTGCTGTTCTCCAGCGTTACAGTCAGACCCCACAGACTCTGTGGAGGTTTGGTCGACGGATCTATGACCGTCACACACGCTCTCCTGAGCGTCAATGTAACAGAGCAAACTAAGGCTGAGCTCCGAGTCCTGTGTGTCTCTGGATCTCTGATCAGAGAGTTGCTCTGCCGGTTGATCTCTGACGCTCCAGACTGGATCCTGAGAGTGAAGAAAACAAGATATATATCAGCTGAATCTGACACTGTAATCACGAGTTGACTTGGGGAACTTAATTAGAAATTAAAAGTCACATCTTCACTGAACAAACCGACAGTGATTGAGTTGAAGGATGAAATGAAGATCTGTTCAAACCTCTCTGTTCAGTTTGTCTCCTCTTTCTCTCAGCTTTGTCTCCAGTGAAGCCACCTCTTTCTTCAGCTGACAGATTTCTGTGATGAAATCCTCAATATCCAGCATGGACAGATCAGTTCCTACTGATTTACAGCAGACCACATCCACCTGCGCTTTCATGCTCAACATCTGAACACAAACACTTCATGATTATTAAAAGATGCATTTATAAATTTGACTTTGGTGAACATTCAGAAATGTGTTTTAGGCGTTTATGTGTAGTATAATTTTTGAGCTAGCGTCAAGCAGGAACATATACTGTATGATGCGCAATCTTCATTTAACGATATTCTGTGAATGCATTTAATAAACCCGTTCGGCACAAAATAACGATAATACAAAAAAGGGGAAATTACTTAATTTTCATAATCAAACCAATAAACAGATTAAATCAACAATCTCATAAAAAGTCAAGAATATAAATCGAACATACAAGTAAATACAACTCTGGTAAACGGTGTAAAACACACTGAAAACACGAACCGGTCGAGGGTTCAAACTGTAAGCTGTTCTCTCGTTCGTTCTATGGTCTGTTTTCTCTCACTGAAGAGCCTCACAGCGCCTCCGTCTGTGCTGGAGCCAGAAGCGCCTCTACATCCGATTAAGAAATAAGATCATACATAATTTAACCTAAATACGTCTTGCTCGGAGTTTTGAATAAATGAACTAGTGAGAAGTCACTGGAATTCAACGGTATTTTTAAACGAGATAAAGACGAAGAAATGAGTTCTCGCTCCATCGCTCGTACTGTAGGAGGCGCTGTGACGAGCTTTAGTTCACCGGTAAAACCACCGAAGAAAGAAAGAAGGTTGGAGCACTCTGGGTTTTTTTTTTTTTTTAAATGTGTTTTACTTGATTTTTTGCGTTTATTTGTGTATGTGCATGTTTATATTTCTGTCTTTAGTGTTTATTACTTTGTTACTTACTCCTTTTTTCGCCTAATGATGATTAATCATGGTCTTACTACAGTAACCATAATTTAACTGAGGTATTTGTTATAAAGCCACAGCATTGCTATACTGGTGATTTTGTTTAAAATATGTTTGTAATAGATTAGCACACAGCATTAAAGAATGCTTAGAAATAGGTACAAATCTTAAAATATCGTGCTTAGTTTACAACTTTGATTTTGGGTTTGATCGGTCCATCATGAATGCTTAATAATCATGAAGTGTTTGTGTTCAGATGTTGAGCATGAAAGCGCAGGTGGAGGTGGTCTGCTGTAAATCAGTAGGAACTGATCTGTCCATGCTGGATATTGAGGATTTCATCACAGAAATCTGTCAGCTGAAGAAAGAGGTGGCTTCACTGGAGACAAAGCTGAGAGAAAGAGGAGACAAACTGAACAGAGAGGTTTGAACAGATCTTCATTTCATCTTTAGCTGCTCATATGGACTGATTGTTATGTGACGTAACATCTTAGTTTTAATCATACTATTGCTAGATATATGACTGATTGTGTTTGTCAGGATGTGGAGCAGGTTTCAGTGCGTGTGACTGATGGGACAGAAGCTCAGGATTCAGTCTGGAGCGTCAGAGATCAGAGATCCAGAGACACACAGGACTCAGAGCTCAGCCTCACTTTACTCTGTTATACTGACGCTCAGGATCATGAATCCACTGATCAAACCTCTGACTGTAACGCTGGAGAACACCAGATGCTGCAGACGCCGCTGAAGATGTGCTCCGTCAAACTGGTGGACTGCAGGAACCTGATCGAGAGCAGAGGAGAAGAAACCACCGCAGAGAAAGAACAACAACACACTGATGAGGAAGAGCAGGAGGAGGATGAGAATAATGAGGATGACGAAGATGATGATGATGAAGATTTCATTCCTCCAGGTTTGTTTCTTCTTTTTCTGAGATATTTGGGAAAATAATGGCAAATGACAGTATTTTTTCTCTCTTTCTATTTTGGTCTAGAATGTGTTTTTTTAAGAGAGCCAGATTTGCTGTGCCTGTTTGATTTGGCCAAAAATCCAATTTCAATGAATTATTAATAAATGTATTAATATTATAAAATTATGAAAGATATACATTCTGATTGTAATTATACCATTTTACTGTAAAATTACATTATAAATGTAAAATGTGTGGCAAATGTTGCATTTCCAAACTCAGTTTATCAATATGTTAATGCATGAGTTTATTTAATTGATTTGCAGGCTTTTTGCAATAGGATAACTGGCCTAAACCATATTGTGATATATATATATATATATATTTTTTTTTTAATTAATTGTTCACTCCTAGAAGTAAGACTTATATAGACAGATATTATAGAATTTCTGTATATTTCCTTAGTGGCACAAACAAATATATTTTTAAAACCCAAAATTTATAACAATTTTGTTAATTTCAGATGATAAAGGCTGTTCATCTTCTGATGGAGAAACAGACTTGACATCAAAAGAGCAGCTCACAGTCAACAGGTTTTCTTGTGTCACCTGTGGAAAAACACTGAGCACAAAGAGAAACCTAACGAAACACGAGAGAACACACACAGAACAGAAAGACTTCAGCTGTAAGATATGCAACATCAGCTTTCTTACCGCAGAAGAGAGGAGACTTCATTCAAAAGAGCACAGCGGGAAGAAGGCGTTTCACTGTGAACAGTGCGGGAAGGATTTTTTTACCACTGCTCATAATATGAAAGCTCATATTAAGACACACGACAAAAAGTCTTTCCACTGCAGTGAATGTGACAAGTATTTCAGCACCAAAGGAAATCTTGATGTTCATAAGCGAGTCCACATGGGAGAAAGACCATACAAGTGTCCTCACTGCGAGAAGAGCTTCAGCCACGGATCTCATCTGAAGACACATGTGCGTTTGCACACCAATGAGAGACCGTATCAGTGCAGTGAATGTGGGAAAACCTTTACAGACTCAGGCTCTCTAAAGTCACACCAGAAAGTACACTCTGATGAGAAACCTTTTCAGTGCAAACACTGCGACAAACGATTCCGTCAAAAATCTAATTTGAACAATCACGAGAGGACTCACACCGGAGAGAAACCGTATCTGTGCTCCTACTGCGGGAAGAGCTTTTCTAATCCATCTCAATTTGTATTTCATAAGCGAGTCCACACTGGAGAAAAACCGTATCACTGCAGCGTTTGTGGAAAGAGTTTCGGAAAACATAGTACTTTACAAAACCACAAGAGGACTCATACTGGAGAAAGACCGTTCAAATGCTCACAGTGTGACAAGACCTTTGCTCGATTATGCATCCTTAAGGTCCATCAGCGAGTTCATACAGGAGAGAAACCTTACTCCTGCTCCATCTGCGGCGAGAGATTCGCTTATTTAGGTAGTTTTCAGACCCACCAGAACAAACACACTAAAGAACAAACTGCTCCAGAATCATCAGAGTGACTTTCATCAATCAATCTGGGAGAAAAAAAAAACTCATTCAGCTCATAGTGGACCTGTATATTGAGCTCTTACTGCCAGTAGGGGGCAGTGAGCTTTCATGTGCATTTTCTTTTCAAGGCATTTTTGACAGAATAGAACGATTATTTTATATTTAACCAAACAGAACTATAAAAAAATCGTCAAAATAAAATACTACAACAATATGAGCGCCTGGATTTCATAAGGATTTCAAAAAGTTTTGTGTGGTGAAATGGCGTAAAGAATGCATGAAGGAGTGTCACTGGCAAATACACTGTTCCCTTTCGATTCAGTCACTCTACATTGCTATAGGAATTACCCTTTTCTCCAAATACACAACGACTAATGCACACTCTCGCTCCTCCTTCTCTCCACTCTCAGAGACGGACGTTTCCAAACTAATCCTGTCCAGTCATCCTACTACTTGTCCACTTGATCCGATCCCCACTCACCTCCTTCAAGAGATTTCTTCTTCAGTCATACCTTCACTTACTCACATTATCAACTCCTCTCTTCACTCTGGAAGATTTCCCTCAGCATTTAAGCAGGCTCGGGTAAGCCCACTGCTGAAGAAACCATCTCTAAATCCAGCACTTCTAGAAAACTACAGATCGGTATCCCTTCTTCCATTCATTGCAAAGACACTTGAGCGAGCTGTGTTCAACCAGCTCTCTATGTTTCTTGTACAGAACAACCTCCTGGACAGCAACCAATCTGGCTTCAAAAGCGGCCACTCAACTGAGACTGCCCTGCTCTCGGTTACTGAAGCCCTGCGACTGGCAAGAGCAGCTTCAAAATCCTCAGTACTCATTTTGCTGGACCTATCTGCTGCTTTTGACACAGTTAATCACCAGATTCTCCTGTCCACCCTCAGAAAGATGGGCATCTCTGGAACCGCACTCCAGTGGTTTAAGTCCTACCTTTCTGATAGATCCTTCAGGTTGTCTTGGAGGGGTGAAGTTTCTAAGTCACAAAAACTTGCTACTGGGGTTCCTCAGGGCTCAGTACTTGGACCACTTCTCTTCTCCATCTACATGACGTCATTAGGATCTGTCATTCAGAAGCATGGCTTTTCCTATCACTGCTATGCTGATGACACTCAACTCTACTTCTCATTCCAACCAGATGACCCGACGGTAGTTGGTCGCATTTCAGCCTGTCTGAGTGACATTTCTAGCTGGAGGAATGACCATCACCTTCAGCTCAACCTTACTAAGCAACCCTCTACATTGCGAGTAAATCACTCACATATGCGACGAAATTTTACTCTGGGCGACTAAGGCCCCATTTACACTGCATGGTTCAAGTGACCCAATTCCGATTTTTTCCTCTCAAGCAGACAAATCGGATATTCCCCAGTAAATGCGAGTCGTACGTCATTAAAAAAGTGACGTCAACTCAGGTGAACACCACCAACTGAGATCACATGACTTATTATAGGCGCGATGGAGGAAGAAGGATACACACAGTGGTTTTTATTTGCATCTGCATCCATTGTATTTCGTGCTGTTTTACTTCCTTTTCCGGGTCAGAACGTCTACGTTTGGTAGTTTCAGCAGTGTATAGTGTAAATGCAAAAATCGGACACGGGTCACTTTTAAAAGATGATGTAAGCGGGTCGTCAAAAAAATCGGATATAGTCAGAAAATCGGATTTGGGCATCAAGACCTGCAGTGTAAATGCAGCCTAAATGATGTCTATCGTTAGCCATTGGCTAATAAATTCTTAGATTTTACTCGCCAGTGTGAGTGTTCGAGGCTATTATAAGATTAGGACAGATATCTTTTCACTCGCTGAACACTGACTGAGCGCTTCAGAGTTTCTCTCTCCATCAAGCGATCTGTACTTTTTCAATTCATCTCAATGGACGCACAGCGCACCTGTATTTGACACTCTGGAAACTCCGTGTGAAGGCGCACGACTCGCCGTTGCTTTGCTGATAGCGCTGTTTCTCACACATCCAAAGAGAGAGAGTCAGAGTCTTACCACGATGAATCGACGCGCTACATGTAAACTATATTCTTTGTTGTATTTTCCTGTCAAAATAATGGAGTTCATTTAGAATTATTCAGCTTTTTAGGGTGCTTTCACACTAGCACTTTTGGTGCGCATCCTGGGTTCGATTGACGTCAGAGTTCGGCTCGTTTGGATGATGTGAACGCTGTCTTGCGAACTCGGGTGCGCACCCACGAGCCATACCTGAGTCCGCTTAAAAAAGGTGGTCTGGGGTACAGTTCATGTGAACTCTGGTACGGTTCACTGCTGATGTGAACGCAATCGTACCAAATCGCGGAAGCGAACCGCTATTAATGATGTATTATTTGATGAAAATGTGTGTTTGTGTGTGTTTCACTCACTTTCCTGACGAGCGTGACTGACGCGCTGCAAGCAGAGAGCTGTATATCTCATTTCTGTTCGCCTTCAGCGTTCTTTAGAGCATTTGCAGTACATTCGTAAGACAGACGCAAGTGCCGTTATGTACCGAAGCTTTGTAAACAAAACGAACGGTTCAAAAACGTAAATACTTAAAAGTGTAGAGAGTAATGTTATGCATTTGCCGCCTTCTCCTGCGCCGTCGTTACTAAGCAACAGGGTAAACAGCTGCTGGCTTGATGACGCAAGAGAACCGCGATTCAGACTCAAATATTATAATATGAACACAGTCCAGCAGGGGGAGGGGGACCAATCAAACTCTGGTTCGGACCAGGCAAGCGTGAAAGTGTGAAAGCACCCTTAGAACAAGCAGAAGATATGCCGGGTTCTCCGGTAGTGGGCGGAGCTAATGCGCAAATGGCAATTTAATTTGACCGAATGCAGACAACGTGATTAATATTCATGAACCCAGCAGCTCATCAATCCGTAGTGCATTGTATATTGTTAGTATGGTAGTAGAATTAGTAGTAGTATTATCTTTTAATAATAATTAATATGATCTATTAGGCTACAATTTTTTTTTTTTTTTACAGAAACCCTGAATTACCAACAATATCTTAAGCATCACCATCAGTCTTAAATTCAGTTAAAATGACAAATATTAATTCATACATGGTTATCAAGTTTTAGTTCTAATAACTAAAGTTCTATTATTAAATAGTGCTTAATACCAGAATATAATGCTTGACTGACTGATTAAGAAGCTAGGATTTAAGAAGCTGTGCCATTTTACAAAGATAAGCTGATTGGAATCATGTGTGTGTGTGTGTGTGTGTGTGTGTAAAATAGTATATCAGTCTGGCGAGTAAACTGAAAAATTTACTAGCCAATGGCAATTATATTGCCAAGGTGTGCGTAGAGGGTTGCTAAGACAGAACTGCTGGTGGTTCCAGCTAACCCATCGTTTCATCACAACTTCTCTATACAGCTAAGTTCGTCAACCATAACTCCTTCCAGGACAGCCAGAAACTTAGGAGTTGTGATGGATTATCAGTTAAGCTTCACAGACCATATTGCTACAATGACCCGGTCCTGCAGATTTGCCTTATACAACATTATGAAGATTAGACCCTTCCTGTCAGAGCAAGCCACACAACTTCTTGTCCAAGCTCTTGTTCTCTCCAGACTGGACTATTGTAATGCTCTCCTGGCGGGCCTTCCTGCATGTACTATCAAGCCTCTGCAACTGATCCAGAATGCAGCAGCGAGGGTTGTCTTCAATGAGTCAAAACAGCTCACGTTACTCCTCTCCTCGTCAGGTTACACTGGCTACAAGTAGCTGCTCACATCAAATTCAAGGTACTGATGCTTGCCTACAAGACGACCACTGGCATGGCACCAACATACCTAAGCTCATTAGTTCAATCTTATGCACCCTCCAGAAAGTTTGCGCTCTGCAAGTGAACAACGCCTTGTGGTGCCATCCCAAAGAGGTTCAAAATCACTCTCACAGACCTTTTCCTGGACTGTGCCCAGCTGGTGGAAAGACCTCCCGATCTCAATTCGAACAGCTGAGTCTTTACTCATTTTCAAAAAACATCTAAAGACTCATCTTTTTCACCAGCACTTCACCAACTAATAATAGTACTTACCTTTTCTTTTCTTGTCTATCATATTCTTAAAAAAAAAAAAAAACCCTGGCTACGTGTTCTGTACTGGACTAACTGAGACTTGTCATGCCACTTGTATACTGTTGTTGTTCTCTTGTTGATCTGATTGCTTCTATTGTTCTCATTTGTTAGTCGCTTTGGATAAAAGCGTCTGCTAAATGATTAAATGTAAATACTACTGAAGCATTATTTAATCACACCAGTGAAACTGGCCAATGGTGTTCAAGCATGCAAAATATGAGGGGCTTCCACTCTATATAAAGCAGCGCTTGTACGTCATCCATTCAGAATCTTTTTCTTCAGCCAACCTTCTACGAGAATTACACGCTGCAGCGGACATGCCTTCTCTTCCCCTGCTGTGTTCCGGTGAGATTCTGAAACAAAGATGACTCGCGATTACCTCTCCTGCGCAGACCCAATCGAACTCTCTTATGGCAACAAGTCGTGCGTCTTCTGCCTGGGTCATGCCCAAGCAGAAGTGGCACTTGGGGGGTCATACTGCCCCCACTGCGAAGATATGAGCCTCCGGACTCTCAAGCGCCATGTGGCCATCATCCAAGGCGATGAACTCACCCAACAAGCCCTGCCGCAATCTTCCTCTGCAGCCTCTTTTGAGCCAAGCAGGAAAGTGCCATGAGCTTCTGATGTGGATCTGTCAGGGTCATGTGATGAGCCCACGCCGGCTCAGTGCCCATGTGCTCCTCACCCCCCGATGCAGGTCCCCTTCCAGTGTGCTTAATGACCGCTGTTCTCTGCCCCTCCCCCATCGTCTCTGGGTGAAGACGGGCCGAACCCTGAAGTTTTCAAAGAGCTCCGACGCGCCATTGATCTGGCCCTCAGAACGGCGAAGGTGACAGCTCGAATGATTGGCCGCAACATGGTGAATCTTGTGGTGCTAGATCATGACCTGTGGCTTAGTCTGACCCAGTTAAAGGACTCTGAAAAAACAGCCCTTCTGGACGCTCCCGTGAATCCCTCAGGTCTCTTCGGAGCAGCAGTAGAGGCGTTCACAGAGCGCTTCATTGAAGCGCAGAAACAGTCGAAGGCTATTATCCACTTCCTGCCAAAGCGTGCCGGTGCAAACCCTCCTGTGCATTCCCACTCCTCCTCAGGGCAGAGCACAGGAAGACCGCACGCATCTTCTGCTGCTGTTAAGTGCGAACATGAGAGGGAGGAAACAGGAAAGAGGAGGAAATTTGCACCCAGCACTGTGTTTGACTGTTCCACTATGCAGTGAAATAAAGTCAAAAAAACATACAAAACTCACCTCAATATCAGAGCAATTCTCCTCCTCTCACTATCCTCTCTCCCATCACTCACTCTCACACTTGTGTGGTATTAAACTCCCCGTCCCCCAACGGCGAGTTATCCCTCACAGTGTGCAGTCAGCCTCGCCTGCTGTCACAGTTCATGCGTTTTCAAAGCGCTCATCCAAAATGATTACGCTGAGACAAATCCTCTCACACATCAGACCGAGAGATTGGTTTATCTCTGTGTATTTTAAGGATCCTAATTTTCACATTCAGGTAGCCCTTTGTCACAGGATTTTTCTTAAGATTTGCATTCGAGGGGATAGCGTACCATTTCTCAGTCCTACCCTTCGGTTTATCCCTGGCCCCTTGTAAGTTTTACGAAATGCATGGATACCGCTCTCTCTCCTCTGAAGCACAGCGGAATGTGCATCATGAACTATCTTGATGATTGGCTAGTCTTAGCCCAATCAGAGAGCGTGCTGCTCAGCGACAAGCTCAGACTCCTCGCTTATCTTCAGAGGTTTTATGGCTGACTGAGATTACTCAAAAGAGCATGCTAGTACCGAGCCGGAATGTCTCCCTTTTAGGAGTGGAGCTGAATTCAATCAATATCGAGCGTGTCTGTCGGAGGAGCGCTCACAAAAACTGATCAGCTCTCTTGCAGTCTTAAAGTAAGGGAACTCTCTTTTGTTGAAATGCTTTCAGAGGAGACTCGGCCAGATGGCTGCCGCCTCGACACTGTGCAAACTAGGGCTCCTACATATGCTACTGCTTCAGCTCTGGCTTAAGGGCCGGGGTGCCACAGAGCGCAGAACGCACTGGCACCTTGGGTATCAAAGTGACGCGCGACTGCTGGGATGTGCTGACCCCTTGATGCAATATGACTCTGTATCGCTGGGGTGTTCTTATTTGCCAAGTGATCAGGAGAAAGACTGTTACAACAGATGCATCGAGCACGGGCTGGGGAGCCGTATGCAACGGCAGACCAGGCTTCGGGACGTGATCAGAAACGGAGAAGTTGTGGCACATAAACTGTCTGGAGCTCCATGCTGTACACCTAGCACTCCAGTGCTTTCTCCCGGACATTCTCAACCATCACATTCTCATCAGGACGGACAGCATGACAGTGGTAGCATCTGTAAATCACCAAGGGGGCGTGAGCTCGCGGCTGTTCTTCTCTGGGCAGATCAACACCTACTCTCCATCCGGGCAGTACATGTCCCCGGACTCCTGAATTATGGCACAAATTTACTGTCGAGGGGCGGGGTAATCCACGGGGAGTGGAGATTACACTCTTTTAAAGTCAATATGATTTGGAGTGTATTCAGCCACGAAGTATGCTTTTCATAACGTGTTTTACAAAATCAGAGAGGAAAGGAAATCTGCTTTATATAGAGTGGGAGCCCCTCATATTTCACGTGCTTGAATGCCATTGGCCAGTTTCACTGGCGTGATTCAATAAGGCTTCAGTAGTATTTGGAGAAAAGGGTAATTCCTATAGCAATGTCTTGTTCCCTCATCTCAGGGAACCGACGTTACGTAAGTAACCGAGAGCGTTTTTCATTGCTGGACAGGTTTCTTTCAATTAAGAAAGAGCCATAGTTTATTAATTATCCATTTCATCATTATATGGTATAAACAAATCCTGTGGGTGGAAAAGTTTGAAGGTTTTGTGACAGCTACTTGAACTTCACTGTAATGTCAGTAAGAAAGATTAAATAGATTTGAAGTGTAGAATTAAATGTTTATGGCATATTTGGAATATTGACCTCATGTGAACACAAAATTGAACACTGAAAAACTGTTTAAAAAAGGGTCTACTGTCATTTATGACATCCGCTTTAAACATTACAATGCTCAAAAATAACTTTTGCTAAATGGACAGACACTGATTTAAACTCAAAATGATTGTTTATGATTATGAACGAGAGCGGAATTAATCTATAAATGGTTATTATTAGGCTATTTTCATAACCCTGTAATTTTTTTTCCAAGGAAAACGTTGCAGATCTTTTTGTTTAATGACTTACAGAGCTTTAAAATTCGTTTAATGCAGCATTTATTAAAATACATAAATTATATTAACCAAAACAAGTTTAAATGATAATTTCACAGAAAGGTTTAAACCTAAATGTCTGAGCTTTCAACTTAAAGAAACTTGTTTTTTCCTAAGACACATTAATAAAAACTACTTAAATGTATTAAATTGACCTATGGTCTCCTGGTTTATTGTAAGCCCTGTCTGTGAAACCAGGCTCCTTGAATGATAACAGAAATCAAATCCGTAGATAAACTGAGCGCCTCTGATCTGCGCACGCCTTTTCTTCCAGAGAGCGCGCTTGAAGAATTTAAAAATTAACGGTAATTTTGTTTTACTGCCTGACTGACTCTCTCGTTTATCGAGCTCTTTACTAAATGATTACTTTAAATTAATATGTGAGAGTAAATATGATTTCGGGGGGATTTGACCGAATACAGAATACATCTTGCTCGTAGTTTTAAAGAAATTAACTAATGAGTATTCGTCACTGAAATTCAACGGTATTTTTGAATGAAATAAAGACGAAGAAATGAGTTCTCAGACCTTGACCGCTTTCTCACTCCATCGCTCGTACTGTAGGAGGCGCCGTGACGATCTTTAGTTCACCGGTAAAACCACCGAAGAAAGAAAGAAGACTGGTGTGCCTTTAAGATTTATGCGTTTTAGCAGTGTATGTGCATGTTGTTATTCTTTCTTTAGTGTTTCAGTTAATGTAGTTTAAATAAAGCTTGTGTCGCCTTTTCTCCTCGCTTATGAAAATTAACTACGGTTTTACTACAGGAACCACAATTTAACTAAGGTATTTGTAATAAAACCACAGTAACTACAAATTCGGCATTGTTTTGCTTCAGTGACCATGTTAAAAATTAGTTGTAAAGCCATAGATGCTAGAGTAGCACATTATTTTATTTTCAATCCTGGACACTTTTAAAGAATAAATAAAATATCATGCTTAGTTTACAGCTTTAATTTTGGATTTTCAATGTGTCTTTTATCATGAAGTGTTTGTGTTCAGATGTTGAGCATGAAAGCGCAGGTGGATGTGGTCTGCTGTAAATCAGTAGGAACTGATCTGTCCATGCTGGATATTGAGGATTTCATCACAGAAATCTGTCAGCTGAAGAAAGAGGTGGCTTCACTGGAGACAAAGCTGAGAGAAAGAGGAGACAAACTGAACAGAGAGGTTTGAACAGATCTTAATTTTATCTTTAGCTGCTCATATGGACTGATTGTTATGTGACGTAACATCTTAGTTTTAATCATACTATTGCTAGATATATGACTGATTGTGTTTGTCAGGATGTGGAGCAGGTTTCAGTGCGTGTGACTGATGGGACAGAAGCTCAGGATTCAGTCTGGAGCGTCAGAGATCAGAGATCCAGAGACACACAGGACTCAGAGCTCAGCCTCACTTTACTCTGTTATACTGACGCTCAGGATCATGAATCCACTGATCAAACCTCTGACTGTAACGCTGGAGAACAGCAGATGCTGCAGACGCCGCTGAAGATGTGCTCCGTCAAACTGGTGGACTGCAGGAACCTGATCGAGAGCAGAGGAGAAGAAACCACCGCAGAGAAAGAACAACAACACACTGATGAGGAAGAGCAGGAGGATGATGAGAATAATGAGGATGATGATGATGAAGATTTCATTCCTCCAGGTTTGTTTCTCCTTTTATGACCTTTTGTTGTTTTTCATGACACTTGAATCTCAGCAGAGACTCAGCAGCATCAGGTTCATATTGACTGATGGTGCAGATTTTCTGAGATATTTGGGAACATGATGGAAAATTATTTTTTTTCTCTCTCTCTTCTCTCCCTAGAATGTGTTTTTTAAGAGAGACAGATTGCTGTGCCTGTTTGTCTAATTTGACCAAAAGTCTAATTTAAATGACTTTTGTTATTATATATATATATATATATTTATAAAAGAAAAACATTGTGATTGCAGCATTATTATACTGTAAAATGACATTGTAAATATGATGAAATGGGTGGCGAATGTTGCATTTCCAAACTAATTTTTTCAATGTGTCTGTGCATGGGTTTATTTAATTAACTTGCAGAGTTTCAAACAAACTCTTTTCAATTATATTTTAAAACCCAGAATTTATAATAATTTTGTTCATTTCAGATGACAAAGGCTGTTCTTCATCTGATGGAGAGACAGACTTAACATCAAAAGAGCAGTTGACGGTCAAAAGGTTTTCTTGTGTCACCTGTGGAAAAACACTGATTTCAGAGGGTCATTTAGCGAGACACGAGAGAACACACACAGAACAGAAAGACTTCAGCTGTAGGAGATGCAAGATTAGCTTCCCTAGCGCAGAAGAGAGGAGACTTCATTCAAAAGAGCACAGCGGGAAGAAGGAGTTTCACTGTGAACAGTGCGGGAAGGATTTTTTCTTTCATTCTAGTCTAAAAGTTCACTTGAAGACTCACGGTGAAAAGTCTTTCCACTGCAGTGAATGTGACAAGTATTTCAGCACCAAAGGAAATCTTGATGTTCATAAGCGAGTCCACACGGGAGAAAGACCATACAAGTGTCCTCACTGCGAGAAGAGCTTCAATCACGGACCTCATCTGAAGAGACATGTGCGTTTGCACACCAATGAGAGACCGTATCAGTGCAGTGAATGTGGGAAAACCTTTAGGCAGTTGTTTAGTCTACATTCACACCAAAATATACACTCTGATGAGAAACTGTTTCAGTGCAAACACTGCGACAAACGATTCCGTCAAAGATCTCATCTGAACATTCATGAGAGGACTCACACCGGAGAGAAACCATATCTGTGCTCCTACTGCGGGAAGAGCTTTTCAAATTCATCTTATTTTGTATTTCATAAGCGAGTCCACACTGGAGAAAAACCGTATCACTGCAGCGTTTGTGGGAAGAGTTTCGGTAAACATAATACTTTACAAAACCACAAGAGGACTCATACTGGAGAAAGACCGTTCAAATGCTCACAGTGTGACAAGACATTTGCTCGATCAGACATCCTTAAGGTCCATCAGCGAGTTCATACAGGAGAGAAACCTTACTCCTGCTCCATCTGCGGCGAGAGATTCGCTTATTTAGGTAGTTTTCAGACGCACCAGAACAAACACACTAAAGAACAAACTGCTCCAGAATCATCAGAGTGACTTTCATCAATCAATCTGGGAAAGAAACTGATAATGTTCATTGAGCTCTTACTGCCAGTAGGGGGCAGTGAACTTTTTTAATGTTGTGGATTGATTCAAGTGCTGTATGTAAAGTCATGTTTGATAGAGCAGACCAATGATTTTTATATTAAACCAGACATAACTATTAGAAATCCTCAGAGTAAAATACTACAATAATATGAGTGTCTGGATTTCATAAAGCATGTTTTATGTGGTGAAATGCATGAAGGAGAGTCACTGGCAAATACACTCTGCTTTTTCATTGCTGGAATGGTTTCTTTTAATCAAGAAAGAACCATGGTTTATTAATTATCCATTTCATCACTGTTCTTTTATGCTGCTGTGTAAGGTAAGATATTCACTTGGTAGAAACGAATCCTCTGGGAGGAATAGTTTGGTGGTTTTGTGGCAGCTACTTGAACTTCACTGTAATGTCAAATAGAATTAAAGATCAGATAGAATTAATGTTTATGGGTTATTCGTAATTATGACCACACAAAACTGTCACAGCTTCTTTTAGCAGTTTTTAAATACTGCCACATCATGCTAGAAATGACTGTTATTTCCTTTAATTTGCGTTAGAGAGTCAAAGTCAAAGTTTGTTCACATAGCAGTTTAGTAACTGTTTAAAGTAAAAGTATGTTCTATTATAATATGAATGAAATGTGGGTGTAAGTACTACATCTGCCATGGTGTTACTGTCATGTAACCTACCAGAGTCAGTTCAGTTGTGTCACTAAGCCATTCATAAATCTGCTCCGGTGGTCTCGTGGGACAGTAAGTGTTTATCGGATGCACACTTCAGAATCTTGCTGGAAGTGGTCCTTCATCCGGGCACTTTCTGCCTACTGTTTTTCAAACATGAAATTGCAAGTATGTCCGAATTCAAAAGAATAGGCAAAAAATACTCTGACATACTTCCGGCGAGACTCAGAAGTGTCCATGTGATGTACATTTTAGTGTTCCGCGTGTCACATTTGAATGCATTTCACTGTTTAATAACACGTTCACTGTCATAATTTGAATGAATTTTATTTTTTTATTTTACCATAGTAAAACCATTAAACATTTCAGGTTATACATTTCAAAAACGTAATCGTGTATTTTGGGCTGTGCAAGCATGACGGTGTACACTGAAATGAAATGTGCGGTTTTTATATAAAATATTTTAATGAGAAAAGCGGGTATAGAAAGAATATGTACTAACACTCAGACGGATGTGCACTTCTCGTACTGTAGGAGGCGCTGTGACCATCTTAGTCCAGTAAATCCACCGGTAAAAGCACTGAAGAAGAAAAGACGGTTGGAGGAGCGCTTGTAGACTCGGTACGTGTTTTAACTATTTACGTGTTTGTTACCTTTAGTGCGTTAATGAGCTTAAATGAAGCTGGTTTAGGAAAATTAACATATAGGTTTTATTACAGTAACCATAGTTTAACTTGGGTATTTGTAAAACCACATGAATATACCATTGTTTTACTGTAATTACAGTAAATAAAATTGTAAATTTGTGCTTACTCTAAAGTAAAAGTGTCTAGCATATAACCATATAACTATTGTAGTATGCTGAACACTTTTGAAGGATGCCTAAAATCGATTAAATCTCAGTCCTATTTAAGTTATGGCGTATAGTTTATTAAATGCAGCTAAACTGAACTGTTCGATATTTAAAAAAAACAAACAAAAAAAAAAAAAAAACAGTGAATCTAAACAAAAACATTTATATCTGACATGTTTCTGAATATTCTCCAGAAGTTATTTTATTGATTAATTTCTGTGTATTTCCGCTCTGATTTTTAGTTTGATCAGTTTATTATAAATACTGTATATTTATAATAAGTATTGTAATAATCATGATGTGTTTTGTGTTCAGATGTTGAGCATGAAAGCGCAGGTGGATGTGGTCTGCTGTAAATCAGTAGGAACTGATCTGTCCATGCTGGATATTGAGGATTTCATCACAGAAATCTGTCAGCTGAAGAAAGAGGTGGCTTCACTGGAGACAAAGCTGAGAGAAAGAGGAGACAAACTGAACAGAGAGGTTTGAACAGATCTTCATTTCTTCCTTCATCTCAGTCACTGTCAGTTTGTCCAGTAAAAATGTGTGTAGCTTCTATTAAAAGTAAAGTTCACCCAAAAATTAAAATGCTGTCATTAATCACTCACCCTCATGTCATTCCAAATCCGTAAGACAAGTTTAAGTTCAAGTTTGGTGAACTCTGACCTGTGAATTCGCATCATGTGACACTGTGTGACCGACAGCAGATCAATACGTCACAGCATGACCTCGTAGCTGAATTAAAAGAACATAAATTTAAAACTGCAGGGCTGCGGGAAAGTGGAGAAGATAGTATGTTTCTACATTTTAGATGTATTATTAGATGCTGCCGAGCATGACGTGATATCATGATCTTTGCAGCATGCGAGGGAATTTTGCATGCTCAGAGTCTATGTGACCCTGGCTTTACACTGTTAAAATAGCAGGATTTTCTGCTGTTTAAACTACTTATTGCAATTATCTGCACCTCAGTATTGTAGTACATTATAAAACAGAATGCAGTAATAATGCAATGAGTGTAAATTATAATTTTAATTCAGATTATTAAATGGATGGCACTTTATTGGGACAGTATAAGCCCTCCCTACCCTAACCCTTCCCCATACTTTATTTTCAACTTTTTGATTATTTGCCCTGATAGAGACGTGGATCAAACTAGAGGACACTGCTACTCCTGCAGCACTCTCCAATTATTTCTTATTTTCCCACACTCCCCGTTTGACTGGAAGAGGTGGAGGTACTGGTCTGCTAATCTCTAATGATTGGAAATGTATTCCTTTACCTTATCAACAGCTCCTTTGAATCACATTCGGCCACTATTACCCACCCTTTTAAAATCCATTTTGTAGTTGTTTATCGACCCCCAGGACCACTAGGTAACTTTGTAGAAGAATTAGATGTGCTGCTCTCAACCTTTCCTGAAGATGGTACTCCTCTAGTTATTCTTGGAGACTTCAACATCCAGCTAGATAAACCGATATCTGCAAACTTCAACACTCTGCTTGCCTCTTTTGATCTCAAGAGTGTCAACTACTGCTACTCACAAATCAGGCAACCAACTGGACCTTATTTACACACGACACTGCTCCACTGATCATGTACTGGTTACTCCACTGCACACCTCGGATCACTTACTCCTCACTCTCAACCTCCACATGCTCCCTGACACAACACATACCCCTCCACATGTCATCTTTCAACGTAACCTTCGCTCACTCTCACCTTCCCGGCTATCTGCAGTGGTTTCATCTTCACTTCCTTCCCCTAAACAGTTAACATCTCTTGATGCTAACAGTGCTACTGATACTTTCTGCTCCACTCTTACATCTTGTTTAGACACTGTCTGCCCCTTGTCTTCCAGGCCAGCCCATACCACACTTTCTGCTCCTTGGCTGTTTGATGTTCTAAGCGAGCATGATTCTAAGCTCAGGGCTGCTGAAAGGGTTTGGTGCAAATCCAAAAATCCTATTGACCTTAATGTGTATTGGTCACTCCTCTCTTCCTCCTCTGCTAATGTCTCCACTGCTAAAGGGACATTCTATCATAACAAAATTAACAATTCATCTAACGCATGCTCTTTAAAACATTTTCCTCGCTCCTTTGTCCTCCTCCTTCCCCTCCTTCATCAACTCTAATAGCTGACGACTTTGCCACATTCTTCATTGATAAAATTAAAACCATCAGTGCACACTTTTCCACACCACAATCTGTCAAGCACATCTTACCAGCAAACATACACTCATTCACATCCTTCTTTTCACTCTCTGAGGCAGAGGTCTCCAAACTCATCCCTTTAATCATCCTACTACTTGTCTGCTTGATCCTATTCAATCTCATCTCCTTCAAGCCATTTCTCCTGCAGCTGTACCTGCACTCACTCACATCAACACATCCCTTCATACAGCTGTTTTCCCCTCATCATTTAGACAGGCTCATATAACTCCACTACTTAAGAAACCCACCCTCAACCCAACTCTTTTAGAGAACTACAGACCAGTTTCCCTTCATCCTTTCATTGCAAAAACACTTGGACGAGTTGTGTTCAACCAAGTCTCTGCCTTTCTCACACAGAACAACCTGCTTGACAACCAACCAATCTGGTTTCAGAAGTGGACATTCAACCGAGACTGCCTTGCTCTCCGTTGTTGAAGCACTAAGACTGGCAAGAGCGTAATCCAAATCTTCAATACTTATCTAGCTATGATCTGTCTGCTACTTTTGACACAGTTAACCACCAGATCCTCCTGTCAACCCTGCTGGCAAAGGGCATCTCAGGAACCGAACTCCAGTGGTTTGAGTCTTATCTCTCAGATAGGTCCTTCAAGATATCTTGGAGAGGCGAGGTGTCCAAGTCACAACATCTAGCTACTGGGGTGCCTCAGGGCTCGGTTCTTGGACCACTTCTTTTCTCTGTCTACATGGCATCACTAGGTTCTGTCATTCAGAAACATGGCTTTTCATATCACTGCTATGCTGATGACACTCAACTCTACCTCTCATTCCATCCTGATCATCCAACGATAGCTGCTCGCATCTCAGCTTGTCTAACAGACATTTCTTGCTGGATAAAGGATCATCACCTTCTTCTCCACTTTGCCAAGACAGAACTGCTTGTGCAGAGCCAGTAAATGATTCAGAGCGACAAAAGCTATGGCTGCTGGCTTTTGAGCGGGATGTTGATTTATTGCTTCGATATTCGAACATTTTTCACTAGACGACTTCAAACCAGGTCAATGAAAGATACGATGATTTCTGAAATTTAAAAAACAGAGGTATGAGTGGAAGCATCATGGGGAGATTGTTGAGGGTGTTCAGTTGCTCTGAATCATTAGCTCTTGCGTCAGCATGTGAACGAGCAATAGAGACTGACACGAAAGAGAGGAAATTGCTGAATAAACTTGTTAGTTTTGTTTTCTTTGTGCACAAAAAATATTCTCATTGCTTCATAACATTACGGATGAAGCACTGATATCACATGGACTATTTAACCAAAGTCCTTGCTACGTTTCTGGGCCTGGGAACATTTCAGTTGCTTTGCTGTCTATGTAGGATCAGAAAGCTCTGAGTTTTCATCAAAAATATCTTAATTTGTGTTCCGAAGATGAACGGAGGTCTTACAGGTTTGAAATGACATGAGGGTGAGTGATTAATGACAGAATTTTCATTTTTGGGTGAACTATACCTTTACATTTCAAAGTTGATTCATGAGTGTGAGAATCAACTGATATATGATTCTGAAGTGATAAGCTGATTGTGTTTGTCAGGATGTGGAGCAGGTTTCAGTGCGTGTGACTGATGGGACAGAAGCTCAGGATTCAGTCTGGAGCGTCAGAGATCAGAGATCCAGAGACACACAGGACTCAGAGCTCAGCCTCACTTTACTCTGTTATACTGACGCTCAGGATCATGAATCCACTGATCAAACCTCTGACTGTAACGCTGGAGAACAGCAGATGCTGCAGACGCCGCTGAAGATGTGCTCCGTCAAACTGGTGGACTGCAGGAACCTGATCGAGAGCAGAGGAGAAGAAACCACCGCAGAGAAAGAACAACAACACACTGATGAGGAAGAGCAGGAGGAGGATGAGAATAATGAGGATGATGATGATGAAGATTTCATTCCTCCAGGTTTGTTTCTTCTTTTTATGACCGTTTGTTATTTCTCTGACACTTGAATTTCAGCAGAGACTCTGCAGGATCAGGTTCTTACTGGCTGTTTTTCTTTAATGATCTGATCAGGTTTGAGAGAAGACTTTCTGAGATACTTGGGAACATAATGGCATATTCTAGTATTTTTTTTTCTCTGTTGAGATTTTGATCTAGAATATGTTTTTTAAGTGTGCCAGATTTGCTGTGTCTGTTAGTAAGACTGCACAGTTTGGTCAAAAATCGAATTTCAATTAATTATTATAAATGATAAAATTATGAAAGAAATACATTGTGATTGCAGTAATATTATTATACTGCAAAATTACATTGTAAATATGATGAAATGGGTGGTGAATGTTGCATTTCTAAACTCACTTTATTAATATGTCTGTGCATGGGTTTATTTAATTAACTTGTAGGCTTTAGGCAATTGGATAACTGCACTAAACCACATTGTGATTTTTTTTTTATTAATTGTTCACCCCTAGTCTTCGATATTACAGAATTTCTGTATGTTTCTTGAGTGACACAAAAAAATCTCAAATATATTTAAAAACCCAGAATTTATAACCATTATTTTTTTTGCTAATTTCAGACAATAAAGGCTGTTCATCTTCTGATGGAGAGACAGACTTAACATCAAAAGAGCAGCTGAAGAGTTTCTCCTGCAGCACCTGTGGAAAAACACTGAGTTCAGAGGGTCATTTAGCGAGACACGAGAGAAAACACACAGAACAGAAAGACTTCACCTGTAGGAGATGCAAGATTAGCTTTCCTAGCGCAGAAGAGAGGAGACTTCATTCAAAAGAACACAGCGGGAAGAAGGAGTTTCACTGTGAACAGTGCGGCAAGGATTTTTTCTTTCATTCTGTTCTTAAAGTTCACTTGAAGAGTCACGGTGAAAAGTCTTTCCACTGCAGTGAATGTGACAAGTATTTCAGCACCAAAGGAAATCTTGATGTTCATAACCGAAAACACACAGGAGAAAGACCATACAAGTGTCCTCACTGTGAGAAGAGCTTCAGTTATGGATCTCATCTGAAGAAACATGTGCGTTTGCACACCAATGAGAGACCGTATCAGTGCAGTGAATGTGGGAAAACCTTCACAAACTCAAGCTCTCTAAAGTCACACCAAGGTGTACACTCAGGTGAGAAACCGTTTCAGTGCAAACACTGTGACAAACGATTCCGTCAAAGATCTAATCTGAATTGTCACGAGAGGATTCACACTGGAGAGAAACCATATCTGTGCTCCTACTGCGGGAAGAGCTTTTCTGATCCACGTACTTTTTTTTCTCATAAGCGAGTCCACACTGGAGAAAAACCACATCACTGCAGCGTCTGTGGGATGAGTTTCCGTAAACATTGTTCTTTACAAAACCACAAGAGGATTCATACTGGAGAAAGACCGTTCAAATGCTCACAGTGTGACAAGACGTTTGCTCGATTAGACATCCTTAAGGTCCATCAGCGAGTTCATACAGGAGAGAAACCTTACTCCTGCTCCATCTGCGGTGAGAGATTTGCTTATTTAGGTAGTTTTCAGACCCACCAGAACAAACACACTAAAGAACAAACTGCTCCAGAATCATCAGAGTGACTTTCATCAATCAATCTGGGAAAAAAACTGATAATGTTCATTGAGCTCTTACTACCAGTAGGGGGCAGTGAACTTTTTTTAATGTGGTAGATTGATCCAAGTGCTGTATGTAAAATCATGTTTGATAGAGCAGACCAATGATTTTTATATTAAACCAGACAGAACTATTAAAAATCCTCAGAATAAAATACTACAATAATATGATCGTCTTTGTTTCATAAAGCATGTTTTATGTGGTGAAATGCATGAAGGAGAGTCACTGGCAAATACACTCTGCTTTTTCATTGCTGGACTGGTTTCTTTTAATCAAGAAAGAACCATGGTTTATTAATTATCCATTTCATCACTGTTCTTTTATGCTGCTGTGTAAGGTAAGATATTCACTTGGTAGAAACGAATCCTCTGGGAGGAATAGTTTGGTGGTTTTGTGGCAGCTACTTGAACTTCACTGTAATGTCAAATAGAATTAAAGATCAGATAGAATTAAAGTGTATGTTTATGGGTTATCTGGAATTATGACCACACAAATCTCACAGCTTCTTTTAGCAGTTTTTAATACTGCCACATTATGGCTATAAATGACTGTTATTTCCTTTGATTTGCAATAGAGAGTCAGAGTCAAGTAAAGTTTTCAGTCAGATTGTGTAGAAGAATCATCTGTTTCCTGTGGTCTTGTCCCGGTGGTCGTCTGAGACAAGGTCTTTACAGGGGATCTGTCTCTGTGGCTCTAGTTGTCCTGGTCTCCGTTGTCTTTCAGGGCTATAGAGATCCTTTCTAGGTGTTGATCCACCATCTGGGCTGGATACGTACTGGATCTGGGTGACTGCAGTGACCATCTGATCTGGATACAGACTGGATCTGGTGGCTACGGTGACCTCGGAATAAGAGAGAAACAGACTAATATTAGTGTTAACAACTGTTGATTAACAACTGTTGTGACGCTCGGACACTCTGTTGATTAACAACTGAGTGTCTGTTGATTAACAACTGTTGTGATGCTCGGACACTCTTCAAAACCTTCTCTTCTCTTCTTAATCCACCTCCACCTCCTCCTCCATCGACTCTTACAGCTGATGACTTTGCAGTTTTCTTCACAAATAAGACAAGAACCATCAGTGACCAATTCTCCACACCGCAGACTGAGGATAACTTCACAACGACTAATGCTCACTCTTTCTCCTCCTTCTCTCCACTCTCAGAGACGGACGTTTCCAAACTTATCCTGTCCAGTCATCCTACTACTTGCCCACTGGATCCGATCCCCACTCACCTCCTTCAAGCGATTTCTTCTTCAGTCATACCTTCACTTACTCACATTATCAACTCCTCTCTTCACTCTGGAACATTTCCCTCAGCATTTAAGCAGGCTCGGGTAAGCCCACTGCTGAAGAAACCATCTCTAAATCCAGCACTTCTAGAAAACTACAGACCGGTATCCCTTCTTCCATTCATTGCAAAGACACTCGAACGAGCTGTGTTCAACCAGCTCTCTATGTTTCTTGTACAGAACAACCTCCTGGACAGCAACCAATCTGGCTTCAAAAGTGCTCAGTACTTGGACCGCTTCTCTTCTCCATCTACATGATGTCATTAGGATCTGTCATTCAGAAGCATGGCTTTTCCTATCACTGCTACGCTGATGATACTCAACTCTACTTCTCATTCCAACCAGATGACCCGACGGTAGTTGCTCGCATTTCAGCCTGTCTGAGTGACATTTCTAGCTGGATGAATGACCATCACCTTCAGCTCAACCTTACTAAGACTGAATTGCTGGTGCTTCCAGCTAACCCATCGTTTCATCACAACTTCTCTATACAGCTGGGTTCGTCAACCATAACTCCTTCCAGGACAGCCAGAAACTTAGGAGTTGTGATGGATCATCAGTTAAGCTTCACAGACCATATTGCTACAACGACCCGGTCCTGCAGATTTGCCTTATACAACATTAGGAAGATTAGACCCTTCCTGTCAGAGCAAGCCACCCAGCTTCTTGTCCAAGCTCTTGTTCTCTCCAGACTGGACTATTGCAATGCTCTCCTGGCGGGCCTTCCTGCATGTACTATCAAGCCTCTACAACTGATCCAGAATGCAGCAGCGAGGGTTGTCTTCAATGAGCCAAAAACAGCTCATGTTTCTCCTCTCCTCATCAGGTTACACTGGCTACCAGTAGCCGCTCGCATCAAATTCAAGGTTCTGATGCTTGCCTACAAAACGACCACTGGCACGGCGCCAACTTACCGAAACTCACTAGTTCAATCTTATGCACCCTCCAGAAGTTTGCGCTCTGCAAGTGAACGACGCCTTGTGGTGCCATCCCAAAGAGGTTCAAAATCACTCTCACAGACTTTTTCCTGGACTGCACCCAGCTGGTGGAATGACCTCCTGATCTCAATTCGAACAGCTGAGTCTTTACTCATTTTCAAAAAACATCTAAAGACTCATCTTTTTCGCCTGCACTTAACCAACTAATACTAGTACTTACCTTTTCCTTTTTCTTGTCTATCATATTCAAAAAAAAAAAAAAAAACCCTGGCTACGTGTTCTGTACTAGACTAACTGAGAATTGTCATAGCACTTGTATACCGTTGTTGTTTTCTCGTTGATCTGATTGTTTCTACTGTTCTCATTTGTAAGTTGCTTTGGATAAAAGCGTCTGTTAAATGATTAAATGTAAATGTAAATGTAGCGTAGGTGCTATTCTTCTAATGATGTAGCAAGTTCATCAGGTGTTATGGGAAGTGGTTCTGGTTTACCTAATTAATGCAGCCTAAAATCCTTTAACGGATTTGGATATTAGAAGTGTATTAGTATGTTATGTGTAAGCCAGGTTAAAGAGATAGGTCTTTAATCTAGATTTAAACTGCAAGAGTGTGTCTGCCTCCCGAACAATGTTAGGTAGGTTATTACAGAGTTTAGGCGCTAAATAGGAAAAGGATCTGCCTCCCACAGTTGACTTTGATATTCTACGTGTTATCAAATTGCCTGAGTTTTGAGAACGCAGTGGACGTGGAGGACTATAATTTAACAAGAGCTCGTTCAAATATTGAGGTGCTAAACCAATCAGGGGTTTATAAGTAATATGCACGATTTTAAAATCTATCCGATGTTTAATAGGGAGCCAGTGCAGTGTTGACAGAACCGGGCTAATACAGTTGCTGGTCGTATAATAAGATTATCATCAAAAAGTTGATTTATTTCACTAATTCGATTCAAAAAGTGAAACTTGTATATTATATCCATTCATTACACACAGACTGATATATTTCAAATGTTTATTTCTATTAATTTTGATGATTATAACTGACAACTAAGGAAAATTCCAAATTCAGTATCTCAGAAAATTTGAATATTGTGAAAAGGTTCAATAATGAAGACACCTGGTGCCACACTCTAATCAGCTAATTAACTCAAAACACCTGCAAAGCCTTTAAATGGTCTTTCAGTCTAGTTCTGTAGGCTACACAATCATGGGGAAGACTGCTGACTTGACAGTTGTCCAAAAGACGACCACTGACACCTTGCACAAGGAGGGCAAGACACAAAAGGTCATTGCAAAAGAGGCTGGCTGTTTACAGAGCTCTTTGTCCAAGCACATTAGTAGAGAGGCGAAGGGAAGGAAAAGATGTGATAGAAAAAAGTGTACAAGCAATAGGGATAACCGCACCCTGGAGAGGATTGTGAAACGAAACCCATTCAAAAATGTGGGGGAGATTCACAAAGAGTGGACTGCAGCTGGAGTCATTGCTTCAGGAACCACTACGCACAGACGTATGCAAGACATGGGTTTCAGCTGTTGCATTCCTTGTGTCAAGCCACTCAGAAGCGTCTCGCCTGGGCTAAAGACAAAAAGGACTGGACTGCTGCTGAGTGGTCCAAAGTTATGTTCTCTGATGAAAGTAAATTTTGCATTTCCTTTGGAAATCAGGGTCCCAGAGTCTGGAGGACGAGAGGAGAGGCACACAATCCACATTGCTTGAGGTCCAGTGTAAAGTTTCCACTGTCAGTGATGGTTTGGGTGCCATGTCATCTGCTGGTGTTGGTCCACTGTGTTTTCTGAGGTCCAAGGTCAACGCAGCAGTATACCAGGAAGTTTTAGAGCACTTCATGCTTCCTGCTGCTGACCAACTTTATGGAGATGCAGATTTCATTTTCCAACAGGACTTGGTACCTGCACACAGTGCCAAAGCTACCAGTACCTGGTTTAAGGACCATGATATCTCTGTTCTTAATTGGCCAGCAAACTCGCCTGACCTTAACCCCATAGAAAATCTATGGGGTATTGTGAAGAGGAAGATGCGATATGCCAGACCCAAGAATGCAGAAGAGATGAAGGCCACTATCAGAGCAACCTGGGCTCTCATAACACCTGAGCAGTGCCACAGACTGATCGACTCCATGCCACGCCGCATTGCTGCAGTAATTCAGACAAAAGGAGCCCCAACTAAGTATTGAGTGCTGTACATGCTCCTACTTTTCATGTTCATACTTTTCAGTTGGCCAAGATTTCTAAAAATCCTTTCTTTGTATTGGTCTTAAGTAATATTCTAATTTTCTGAGATACTGAATTTGGTTTTTCTGAGATACTGAATTTCCTTAGTTGTCAGTTATAATCATCAAAATTAAAAGAAATAAACATTTGAAATATATCAGTCTGTGTGTAATGAATGGATATAATATACAAGTTTCACTTTTTGAATGGAATTAGTGAAATAAATCAATTTTTTGATGATATTCTAATTATATGACCAGCACCTGTATGGTCATACTTCCTGGTTCTAGTAAGAACTCTAGCTGCTGCATTTTGGACTAGCTGGAGTTTGTTTATTAAGCGTGCAGTACAACCACCCAATAAAGCATTACAATAATCTAACCTTGAGGTCATAAACACATGGATTAACATTTCTGCATTTGACATTGAGAGCATAGGCCGTAATTTAGATATTTTTTTGAGATGGAAAAATGCAGTTTTACAAATGTTAGAAACGTGGCTTTCTAAGGAAAGATTGCACCTAGGTTCCTAACTGATGACGAAGAATTGACAGAGCAGCCATCAAGTCTTAGACAGTGTTCTATGTTATTACATGCAGAGTTTTTAGGTCCTATAATTAACACCTCTGTTTTTTCAGAATTTTTTTTTTTTTTCAGAATTTAGAAAGAAATTACTCGTCATCCAGTTTTTTATATTGACTATGCATTCCGTTAGTTTTTCAAATTGGTATGTTTCGCCGGGCCTTGAAGAAATATAGAGCTGAGTATCATCAGCATAACAGTAAAAGCTAACACTGTGTTTCCTGATGATATCTCCCAAGGGTAACATGCAGAGCGTGATGAGTAATGTCCCTAGTACTGAGCCTTGAGGTACTCCATACCGCACTTGTGATCGATATGATACCTCTTCATTTACTGCTACGAATTGATGGCGGTCATATAAGTTTTAATTTAAACCATGCTAATGCACTTCCATTAATGCCAACAAAGTTTTCTAGTCTATGTAAAAGAATGTTGTGGTCAATAGTGTCAAACGCAGCACTGAGATCCAATAGCGCTAATAGAGAGATACAACCACGATCAGATGATAAGAGCAGGTCTTTTGTAACTCTAAGGAGAGCTGTCTCAGTACTATGATATGGTCTAAATCCTGACTGGAAATCCTCACAGATGCCATTTTTCTCTAAGAAGGAATATAATTGTGAGGATACTACCTTTTGTAGTATCTTGGACAGAAAAGGGAAATTCGAGATCGGTCTGTAATTAACTAGTTCTTTGGGGTCAAGTTGTGGTTTTTTGATGAGAGGCTTAATAACAGCCAGTTTGAAGGTTTTGGGGACATATCGTAATGATAATGAGGAATTAATAATAGTCAGAAGAGGATCTATGACTTCTGGAAGCACCTCTTTTAGGAGCTTAGATGGAATAGGGTCTAACATACATGTTGTTGGTTTAGATGATTTAAGAAGTTTATACAATTCTTCCTCTCCTAGAGTAGAGAATGAGTGGAACTGTTCCTCAGGGGATCTATAGAGCACTGTCTGATGCGATACTGTAGCTGAAGGCTGCATGATTACAATTTTATCTCTAATAGTACCAATCGTAGAACTAAAGTAGTTCATAAAGTCATTACTGCTGTGATGTTGGGAAATCTCAACACTTGATGATGCTTTATTTTTCGTTAATTTAGCCACTGTGTTAAATAAATACCTGGGGTTATGTTTGTTTTCTTCTATAAGAGACGAAAAGTAATCAGATCTAGCAGTTTTTAATGCTTTTCTGTAGGATATGATACTTTCCTGCCAAGCAATACGAAATACCTCTAGTTTTGTTTTCCTCCAGCTGTGCTCCATTTTCCGGGCTGCTGTCTTTAGGGTGCGAGTGTGCTCATTATACCACAGTGTCAGACTATTTTCCTTAACCTTCCTTAAGCGTAAAGGAGCAGCTGCATTTAAAATGCAAGAAAAGAGAGAGTCCATAGTTTTTGTTACATCATCAAGTTGTTCTGATGTTTTCGATATGCTAAGGAATTGGGATACATCAGGAAGATTACTTACAAAGTAGTCTTTTGTGGTAGAAGTGATGGTTCTACCATACTTGTAACAAGAAGTAGAATTTACAGTTTTAGCTATATGAAGTTTGCACAAAACTAAATAATGATCTGAGATATCATCGCTTGGCTGCATAGTTTCAACACCATCAACATCAATTCCATGTGACAGTATTAAATCTAGAGTATGATTTCAACAATAAGTAGGTCATGAGATGTGTTGTCTAACCCCAATAGAGCTCAGAATGTCTATAAATGCTAATCCCAATGCATCTTTTTCATTAGCAACATGGATATTAAAAACACCAACAATCATCTGAGACCAGCCACCCAGACAGCTGCTGCAACAATCGGTTTGCATAACCAAAGAATTTCTGCACAGTCTGTCAGAAACCGTCTCAGGGAAGCTCATATGCATGCTCGTCATCCTCATCGGGGTCTCGACCTGACTGCAGTTCGTCGTCGTAACCGACTTGAGTGGGCAAATGCTCACATTCGATGGCGTCTGGCACTTTGGAGAGGTGTTCTCTTCACGGCTGAATCCCAGTTTTCACTGTACAGGGCAGATGGCAGACAGCATGTATGGGGTCGTGTGGGTGAGCGGTTTGCTGATGTCAACATTGTGGATCGAGTGGCCCTTGGTGGCAGTGGGGTTATGGTATGGGCAGGCATATGTTATGGACAACGATCACAGGTGCATTTTACTGATGGCATTTTGAATGCACAGAGATACCATGATGAGATCCTGAGGCCCATTGTTGTGCCATTCATCCACAACCATCACCTCATGTTGCAGCATGATAATGCACGGCCCCATGTTGCAAGGATCTGTACACAATTCCTGGAAGCTGAAAACATCCCAGTTCTTGCATGGCCAGCATACTCACCAGACATGTCACCCATTGAGAATGTTTGGGATGCTCTGGATCGCGTATACGACAGCGTGTTCCAGTTCCTGCCAATATCTAGCAACTTCACACAGCCACTGAAGAGGAGCGGACCAACATCCCACAGGCCACAATCAACAACCACAGATTTAGACAGATTTGTAAACAATATTTGAGAGAAATAGGCCTTTTGTGTACATAGAAAAAGTCTTAGATCTTTAAGTTCAGCTCATGAAAAATGGGGTTAAAAACAAAAGTGTTGCGTTTATTTTTTTTGTTCAGTGTAAAATGAATGAGGATAATATGAATGAAATGTGGGTGTAAGTACTACATCTGCCATGGTGTTACTGAGTCATTCTACGAAACGGGTGCCATTTCCATGTTGCAGTTTTCCAAATTTTCATGAAGAACAAACTTTTTTTCTTTTTCTTACAACTTTACAGATATGTTAATCCTCCAAAAAAACATATTTTCCCACCTCAGGCACAAAATCCTTAATAATATTATCCTTTTTATTCAGGCAAGTGAGTCTTTCTTGTACCACCCCATCACGGACAATATGTATGCCAGTAGAGTAGTAAAACAAGAAATTTATTTTTTAAATCTAATGTTTTCCTAATAGTAAAATGTCCCTTTTTTGGAAGCCATCAATAGAAAGTCTGTAAGTTAATAAAATTTTTTTATTCTTAGTTTTTTTTATCTTGAAATATGAATTTGACATTTCAATGGCCTCATTGTTTGTACTAAAAAAACGAATACACTTAAAAAATACAAATAAAGTTACATTTATTTGATTAGTTCAAACAACAACAACATCATTCAACATTAATTTTTGTAAAATTTCACTTATTTTACATACAATTGTAACAAAATGACCCTGTGACGGGGTGGTAACTGATGTCACGGAGTGGTTCACTGTGATAGGGTGGTATGAACAATGCGTTTATCTATATGATATGCTTGTTTTAAACTTTATACAACTGGGGAGGGAAACATTAAACTTAGAGATTTAATGGAAAACATTGGTGATGCTCTGAAAAAAAAAGAGCATCATATCAGTGACAGGGAGAGTAGCATCCACACATCCCTCTGTATTTTCCATGTGGCGGGATGTCACAGGCTGTGGTGCTTGAATGATTTCAAGCACATCATCGAAGAGATACCAGAGGAAGTCATCTCTTGGAGGCCAGAAGAACCTATTGGCACCAACACGGTGCATACACTTTACAAGGGCATGTGTTTCGTCTGTTTCCATGATGATCCCAGGATAAAGGTCATTATCATATTTAAGCACGCACCACTTCCCAATGAGATCTTCACTATCCCAAGCAATTGCTTCTGTTGGAACCTTTTGGAGTGTTTTGTTAAAAGAGAAATGCTGTGTGGTGAAGCACTGACAACTTAGCTGGTTTTGCGTGGAGCACATGCAACTAACTTCCCGGTAAAGGATTTCTCCTGGAGTAAATGTGACCACTTGGTGGGTTTTCATTGTGGATGGCACTGGTGGAATCTGGCCTGGCATCTTTTCCATTGCCTGCTCCACTGCTTCAGATGCTACATAAAACAACTTAACAGTTGTAGAGGTTTCAGTGAGTGCCATATATAGCTCATGGGCATCGGGTATGTTGCGGCCGTTGGTCACCAGCTTGTCCGCTGTTCTTTTCAAGGTTCCCCCAACACCGTCAGAGAGTGAGTGAGATGGTGATTGAGTGACAGTGATTGAGTGAGTGATAGCGATAGTTGAGTGACAGTGAGTGAGTTAAAGAGATTGAGTGAGTGTAAGACATAGTGAGTAATAAGTGTTTGAGTGATATAGTGAGTGAGTGAATGAACAAAACAGGGTTAAGTTAACAGAAAAAAAAAATGATTAGCCTATATTAGAATCCTTGATTTCCACACATTCAAATGGGAAGCAGAACCACCCCACATGTGACGGGGTGGTATGTGACGGGGTGGTAAATTTCAGCCCAAAATGGCCGCAGATCTCCCATGTGGTCAAGTTCCTCACCTAGAATACATGCATTCTATCTGAAATATATATATTTTTGCATTAAAAATGTAAAATAAAAAATAAAAATCAGTTTTCCCTTTCTATTTTGCGTGACGGGGTGGTTGGTTTAAGCTTGACGGAACCTGCCTAACATGAAAAATCAACAAATAAAGATTGCAGAGGAATGTCAGTACTTGCCTGCTTTTGTTCTTGGCGGCAAAGAAGGCTACAATGATGTCACTTCCGCCCTCTGATGTCATTTAAAGCAACAGTACATTATTTATAGATAAAACAAGTTAGTGTGACGGGGTGGTAAGTCAAACTGAGGGACGCACACAAATAACAAAATATTTACAAAAAATAAGGTTTATTTTGAATAAAATATATCTTATGTGAAAAGGGACATGTACAAAATCCTGAAAATAATAAATGTTTAAAAAAAATGCATAACTTATTTGGTGATATTTTAGATGAAAATGTCATGTTGGTCAACACGGACATGTGAACTTGGCTATGAACTAAAACAAAATGATTAAAATAGTATGTTATTCTTTAAAAAATATATTTTTTATCATATATCATGTTAACAAAAACACTTGAATGAATACATTTAAGCTTTGTAAACACATTTTGGGACATGTTTGTGCCTTATGCATCTCATCAAATGTTGCGGACCCAAAGGGCACCCGTTTCGTAGAATGACTCTACTGTTATGTAACCTACCAGAGTCAGTTCAGTTGTGTCACTAAGCCATTCATAAATCTGCTCCGGTGGTCTCGTGGGACAGTAAGTGTCTATCGGATGCACACTTCAGAATCTTGCTGGAAGTGGTCCTTCATCCGGGCACTTTTTGCCTACTGTTTTTCAAACATGAAATTGCATGCTTCCCGATTGTATTACTACGTGAAAAACGTGACAAAAACAAGTATGTCCGAATTCAAAAGAATAGGCAAAAAATACTCTGACATACTTCCGGCGAGACTCTGAAGTGTCCATGTGATGTACATTTTAGTGTTCCGCGTGTCACATTCGATTGGATTTCGCTGTTTAATAACACGTTCACCGTCATAATTTGAATGAATTTAATTTTTATTTTGCCATAATAAAACCATTAAACATTTCAGTTTATACATTTCAAAAACGTAATCGTGTATTTTGGGCTGTGCAAGCATGACGGTGTACACTGAAATGAAATGTGCGGTTTTTATTTTAATGAGAAAAGCGGGTGCAGATAGAATATGTACTAACACTCAGACAGATGTGCACTTCTCGTACTGTAGGAGGCGCTGTGACCATCTTAGTCCAGTAAATCCACCGGTAAAAGCACTGAAGAAGAAAAGACGGTTGGAGGAGCGCTTGTAGACTCGGTACGTGTTTTAACTATTTACGTGTTTGTTACCTTTAGTGCGTTAATGAGCTTAAATGAAGCTGGTTTAGGAAAATTAACATATAGGTTTTATTACAGTAACCATAGTTTAACTTGGGTATTTGTAATAAAACCACATTAGGCTAATCACAATATCATTGTAAAAGCATATAACCATATAACTATTGTAGTATGCTGGACACTGAAGGATTAAATGTAAGTTATGGGATATTGTTTATTAAATGCAGCTAAATTGAAGTGTTGGATATTAAAAATAATAATAATAAGTATATAGTTGATATTCCTACTCAACAGTGAACCTAAACAGATGAGTCCAAACAAATACATTCATATCTCGCATGTTTCTGATTATTCTCCAGAAGTTAATTTTCTTTATTCAGTTCTGTGTAGTTATGCTCTGATTTTTTTTTTTTTATCAGTTCATCATAAACACATCTTTTAATAATCATGAAGTGTTTGTGTTCAGATGTTGAGCATGAAAGCGCAGGTGGAGGTGGTCTGCTGTAAATCAGTAGGAACTGATCTGTCCATGCTGGATATTGAGGATTTCATCACAGAAATCTGTCAGCTGAAGAAAGAGGTGGCTTCACTGGAGACAAAGCTGAGAGAAAGAGGAGACAAACTGAACAGAGAGGTTTGAACAGATCTTCATTTCATCCTTCATCTCAGTCACTGTCAGTTTGTACAGTAAAAATGTATATAGCTTCTATTAAAGGTATAGTTCACCCAAAAATTAAAATTCTGTCATTAATCACTCACCCTCATGTCATTCCAAACCTGTAAAACCTTTGTTCATCTTCGGAACACAAATTAAGATATTTTTAATGAAATCTGAGAGCTTTCTGACCCTCCATAGACAGCAATGCAGCAGAAATGTTCCCAGGCCCAGAACAGTGTACATAGGCACTCCGCAAAAATAATTACTTTATCCAGTGTGTTCTCTTCCATGTCAGTCTATGACACATCCATGTTAAAAGACTCTAAAAATGCTATAGTAAAATCCTGTTAAATGGTTAACAGTAAGTTCCCTACTATATACGGTGAAAAACTGTCTTGGACATTACATGTCATTTCACGGTAATATACTATTTTTGGAAGTAAGAACGAATGTATTATTTACAGTGGATAACCGTAAATTTACATTCTCAGAAGTCCCTGCATTACATTTCAAATTTGATTTTTTTTTTGTTAAAATAAATAAGTCTTTTTTTGTCTTATCAGTTGTATGTTACATCTAATGTTGTTAAATGAATGTTTATTGTGTTATTTCAGTTTCGTGTGTGTTTAGTGTTTGTGTGAATGACACTGAGCAACTTGCTTTTGGTTGATATCAGTGTATTACAAAGGTACAAAACAGATTTCAGTACTTCCATAGGTTGGTATATTAACATTATATCACTTAATGAAATTACGGCATTTCAATGTAAATTTAAGTTAAAACTGTAAACCCTAAAATGTTGCTACCGTATTTTTTAAGGTAAAATTCTGGCAACCACAGCTGCTTTTTTTACCCTAAATTTTTCAGATTATTTTTACAGTGTACCATGACACATGCTTGTGATGCTGCTGATGCGCTGCACCTTGTTTACAAGACGAGGAAGACGCATGCTGTATGCAAGCTATTGAATTCTGCATTGATTGTGCTTTACGTCTTGGTGTAGTCTTTCAAATGGTGCTAAAGTGTACATTTCCTGGATGCCTGAATTGCGAGAAACCAGTGACAGTACGTAAAAGTGAATTACCAACGCTGATAGATTAAAGGCTTACCTTTCTTTCTCAGTATATAAACAATTTAGAGCAATTAAATGATTCAGAGCGACAGAAGCTATGGCTGCTGGCTTTTGAGCGGGATGTTGATTTACTGCTTCGATATGTCAAGCAAATGAGGTCGTGAAGTGAACATGTTTCACTAGACGACTTCAAACCAGGTCAATGAAAGATAAGACGATTTCTGAAATTTACAAAACACAGGTATGAGTGGAAGCATCATGGGACATTGTTGAGGGTGTTCAGTTGCTCTGAATCATCAGCTCTTGCGTCAGCATGTGAACGAGCAATAGAGACTGACACGAAAGAGAGGAAATTGATGAATAAACTTGTTAGTTTTGTTTTCTTTGTGCACAAAAAAAATATTCTCATAGCTTCATAACATTACGGATGAAGCACTGATATCACATGGACTATTTAACCAAAGTCCTTACTATGTTTCTGGGCCTGGGAACATTTCTGCTGCATTGCTGTCTATGGGAGGATCAGAAAGCTTTCAGATTTCATCAAAAATATCTTAATTTGTGTTCCGAAGATGAACGGAGGTCTTACAGGTTTGAAATGACATGAGGGTGAGTGATTAATGACAGAATTTTAATTTTTGGCTGAACTATAACTTTACATTCCCCACTCACCTCCTTCAAGCGATTTCTTCTTCAGTCATACCTTCACTTACTCACATTATCAACTCCTCTCTTCATTCTGGAACATTTCCCTCAGCATTTAAGCAGGCTCTGGTAAGCCCACTGCTGAAGAAACCATCTCTAAATCCAGCACTTCTAGAAAAGTACAGACGTTTTTACAGACAATCCCTTCTTCCATTCATTGCAAAGACACTTGAGCGAGTTGTGTTCAACCAACTCTCTATGTTTCTTGTACAAAACAATCTCCTGGACAGCAACCAATCTGGCTTCAAAAGTGGCCACTCAACTGAGACTGCCCTGCTCTCGGTTACTGAAGCCTTGCGACTGGCAAGAGCAGCTTCAAAATCCTTGGTACTCATCTTGCTGGATCTGTCTGCTGTTTTTGTCACCGTTAATCACCAGATTCTACTGTCCACCCTCAGAAAGATGGGCATCTCTGGATCCGTACTCCTGTGGTTTAAGTCCTACGTTTCTGATAGATCCTTCATGGTGTCTTGGAGGGGTGAAGTTTCTAAGTCACAACAACTTGCTACTGGGGTTCCTCAAGGCTCGGTACTTGGACCACTTCTCTTCTCCATCTACATGAGGTCATTAGGATCTGTCATTCAGAAGCATGGCTTTTCTTATCACTGCTATGCTGATGACACTCAACTCTACTTCTCATTCCAACCAGATGACCCGACGGTAGTTGCTCGCATTTCAGCCTGTCTGAGTGACATTTCTAGCTGGATGAATGACCATCACCTTCAGCTCAACCTTATTAAGACAGAACTGCTGGTGGTTCCAGCTAACCCATCGTTTCATCACAGCTTCTCTATACAGCTGGGTTCGTCAACCATAACTCCTTCCTGGACAGCCAGAAACCTAGCAGTTGTGATGGATCATCAGTTAAGCTTCACAGACAACTTTGCTTCAACGACCCGGTCCTGCAGATTTGCCTTATACAACATTAGGAAGATTAGACCCTTCCTGTCAGAGCAAGCCACCCAGCTTCTTGTCCAAGCTCTTGTTCTCTCCAGACTGGACTATTGTAATGCTCTCCTGGCGGGCCTTCCTGCATGTACTATCAAGCCTCTGCAACTAATCCAGAATGCAGCAGCGAGGGTTGTCTTCAGTGAGCCAAAAACAGCTCACGTTACTCCTCTCCTTATCAGGTTACACTGGCATCAAATTCAAGGTATTGGTGCTTGCCTACAAGATGACCACTGGCACGGCACCAACATACCTAAGCTCACTAGTTCAATCTTATGTGCCCTCCAGAAGTTTGCGCTCTGCAAGTGAACGACGCCTTGTGGTGCCATCCCAAAGAGGTTCAAAATCACTCTCACTGACTTTTTCCTGGACTGCGCCCAGCTGGTGGAATGACCTCCCGATCTCAATTCAAACAGCTGAGTCTTTACTCATCTTCAAAAAACATCTAAAGACTCATCTTTTTCACCAGCACTTAGCCAACTAATACTAGCACTTACCTTTTCTTTTCTTGTCTATCATATTCTTTAAAAAAAAACCTGGCTATGTGCTCTGTACTAGACTAACTGAGATTTGTCATGGCACTTGTATACTGTTGTTGTTCTCTTGTTGGTATGATTGCTTCTATTGTTCTCATTTGTAAGTCGCTTTGGATAAAAGCGTCTGCTAAATGATTAAAAATGTTAAATGTACATTCTAAAGTTGATTCATGAGTGTGAGAATCAACTGATATATGATTCTGAACTGATAAGCTGATTGTGTTTGTCAGGATGTGGAGCAGGTTTCAGTGCGTGTGACTGATGGGACAGAAGCTCAGGATTCAGTCTGGAGCATCAGAGATCAGAGATCCAGAGACACACAGGACTCAGAGCTCAGCCTCACTTTACTCTGTTATACTGACGCTCAGGATCATGAATCCACTGATCAAACCTCTGACTGTAACGCTGGAGAACAGCAGATGCTGCAGACGCCGCTGAAGATGTGCTCCGTCAAACTGGTGGACTGCAGGAACCTGATCGAGAGCAGAGGAGAAGAAACCACCGCAGAGAAAGAACAACAACACACTGATGAGGAAGAGCAGGAGGATGAGAATAATGGGGATGATGATGATGATGAAGATTTCATTCCTCCAGGTGTGTTTCTTCCTTTTATGACACTTGAATGTCAGCAGAGACTCTGCAGAATCAGGTTCATTGGCTGTTGGTCTCTGATGGTCTGATTCTCTGAGTCCTCTGCACAATCTGACTTTGCTGCAGCCTGGTATTGAACTGCTGATTTCGTCTGGTCAGAGGAGAACTGGCCCCCCGACTGAGCCTGGTTTCTCCCAAGGTTTTTTCTCCATTCTGTCACATATGGAGTTTTGGTTCCTTGCCGATGTCACCTTTGGCTTGCTTATGGCACTTTTCCACTGCATGGTACGGCTTGGTACGGTTCACTTTTGGGGGGGTTTCCACTGGGTACGGTAACTGGTAATTTTTTAGTACCACCTCTGTTGAGATTCCAAGTGAATCGTACCGTTACCAAAACGTGACGCGTAAACTGCTGATCACGGATTGGCCTGGAGAGAATAATCACTTCCTGTGTCATTGAACTTGCGACACAAAAACAAAAGAACCGCTAGATTTAAATCAGCACAGCCAACGATGGATCGAACGCAACTGTTTTGAAAGAGCGTACCTTTTTTTAATAACCAAAATGTTTTGTTGTCTGTTGAGGAAGTACAGATGTTCCTCTGGTTGATAGCAGAGGAGCGGATCCAGCGAGAGCTTGATGGGGTGACGCAGATGTCGTGGCAGTAGAGGTGGCACTATAACGACGTGTAAACTACAGTGGAAACGCAAACCTTACTGAGCCGTACCGAGCCAAGTCTTACCACGCAGTGGAAAAGTGCCATTAATTGGGGACACTTAATATCCAGCGATTTTGTCGACTTGATTGCACAGATAATATTTAAACTTAACTGAGCTGGATGATGACATCACTGAATTCAATGATGAACTGCCTTTAACTGAAAATTGAGTGTTTACTATTGTCCTTTTGCATTATTGACACTATTTTCCTAATCTGTATTGTTAAAAGCACTATATAAATAAAGGTGACTCGACGTGATCAGGTTTAAGTAAAGATTTTCTGAGATATTTGGGAGCATAATGGCAAATTATAGTATTTTTTTATCATTTTTTCCTCTCTGTTGAGATCTAGAATTTGTTTTTTTAAAAGAGACAGGTTTACTGTGCCTGTTTGTAAGGCTTCATGATTTGACCAAAGATCAAATATCAATTATTTTTGTCATGATAGAATTAAAAAACATGAAAAAAATGCATTGTGATTGCAATAATGCTATTATACTGCAAAATTACATTATAAATGGTTAAACTGGCGGAGAATGTTGCATTTCCAAACTCACTTCATCAATATGGCTGTGCATGAGTTTAACTAACTTGCAGAGTTTCACACAAACTCTTATCATGTATATTTTAAAACCCAGAATTTATAACTTTTTTTTTGTTGTTCATTTCAGATGACAAAGGCTGTTCATCTTCTGATGGAGAGACAGACTTAACATCAAAAGAGCAGCTGAAGAGTTTCTCCTGCAGCACCTGTGGAAAAACACTGAGTTCAGGGGGTCATTTAGCGAGACACGAGAGAAAACACACAGAACAGAAAGACTTCAGCTGTAGGAGATGCAAGATTCGCTTTCCTACCGCAGAAGAGAGGAGACTTCATTCAAAAGAACACAGCGGGAAGAAGGAGTTTCACTGTGAACAGTGTGGAAAGGTTTTTTTTATTCATTCTAGTCTAAAAGTTCACTTGAAGAGTCACGGTGAAAAGTCTTTCCACTGCAGTGAATGTGACAAGTATTTCAGCACCAAATCAAATCTTGATGCTCATAAGCGAATCCACACGGGAGAAAGACCATACAAGTGTCCCCACTGTGAGAAGAGCTTCAGCCAGGGATCTCATCTGAAGAAACATATGCGTGTTCACACCAATGAGAGACCGTATCAGTGCAGTGAATGTGGGAAAACCTTTAAAAACTCAAGCTCTCTAAAGTCACACCAAAATATACACTCTGATGAGAAACCTTTTCAGTGCAAACACTGTGACAAACGATTCCGTAAAGAATCTCATCTGAATTGTCACGAGAGGATTCACACTGGAGAGAAACCATATCTGTGCTCCTACTGCGGGAAGAGCTTTTCTGATCCACGTACTTTTTTTTTTCATCAGAGAATCCACACTGGAGTAAAACCACATCACTGCAGCGTCTGTGGAATGAGTTTCAGTAAACATAGTATTTTACAAAACCACAAAAGGACTCATACTGGAGAAAGACCGTTCAAATGCTCACAGTGTGACAAGACTTTTGCTCGATTAGACATCCTTAAGGTCCATCAGCGAGTTCATACAGGAGAGAAACCTTACTCCTGCTCCATCTGTGGCGAGAGATTCGCTTATTTAGGTAGTTTTCAGACCCACCAGAACAAACACACTAAAGAACAAACTGCTCCAGAATCATCAGAGTGACTTTCATCAATCAATCTGGGAAAAAAAACGAATAATGTTCATTGAGCTCTTACTGCCAGTAGGGGGCAGTGAACTTTTATAATGTTGTGGATTGATCCAAGTGCTGTATGTAATGTTTGATAGAGTAGACCAATGATTTTTATATTAAACCAGACAGAACTATTAAAAATCCTCAGAATAAAATACTACAATAATATGAGTGTCTGGATTTCATAAAGCATGTTTTATGTGGTGAAATGCATGAAGGAGAGTCACTGGCAAATACACTCTGCTTTTTCATTGCTGGACTGGTTTCTTTTAATCAAGAAAGAACCATGGTTTATTAATTATCCATTTCATCACTGTTCTTTTATGCTGCTGTGTAAGGTAAGATATTCACTTGGTAGAAACGAATCCTCTGGGAGGAATAGTTTGGTGGTTTTGTGGCAGCTACTTGAACTTCACTGTAATGTCGAATAGAATTAAAGATCAGATAGAATTAATGTTTATGGGTTATCTGGAATTATGACCACACAAAACTGTCACAGCTTCTTTTAGCAGTTTTTAAATACTGCCACATTATGCTAGAAATGACTGTTATTTCCTTTCATTTGCGTTAGAGAGTCAAAGTCAAAGTTTGTTCAACATCTCCAAGCTAATATTTCAGACATCCAAGGCTAACTGTGCACTGAAATCACATACTGTGAGTAAGAAGTACATTTTAATTTCAATCAGTTTAGTAACTGTTTAAAGTAAAAGTATGTTCTATTATAATATGAATGAGGATAGTATTAATGAAATGTGGATGTAAGTACTACATCTGCCATGGTGTTACTGTCATGTAACCTACCAGAGTCAGTTCAGTTGTGTCACTAAGCCATTCATAAATCTGCTCCGGTGGTCTCGTGGGACAGTAAGTGTCTATCGGATGCACACTTCAGAATCTTGCTGGAAGTGGTCCTTCATCCGGGCACTTTTTGCCTACTGTTTTTCAAACATGAAATTGCATGCTTCCCGATTGTATTACTACGTGAAAAACGTGACAAAAACAAGTATGTCAGAATTCAAAAGAATAGGCAAAAAATACTCTGACATACTTCCGGCGAGACTCAGAAGTGTCCATGTGATGTACATTTTAGTGTCCCGTGTGTCACATTCGATTGGATTTCGCTGTTTAATAACACGTTTACCGTCATAATTCGAATGAATTAAATTTTTATTTTGGGCTGTGCAAGCATGACGGTGTACACTGAAATGAAATGTGCGGTTTTTATTTTAATGAGAAAAGCGGGTGCAGGTAGAATATGTACTAACACTCAGACAGATGTGCACTTCTCGTACTGTAGGAGGCGCTGTGACCATCTTAGTCCAGTAAATCCACCGGTAAAAGCACTGAAGAAGAAAAGACGGTTGGAGGAGCGCTTGTAGACTCGGTACGTGTTTTAACTATTTACGTGTTTGTTACCTTTAGTGCGTTAATGAGCTTAAATGAAGCGTTTGTTATCCAAATCTGGTTTGGGAAAATTAATCTATATTTTACTACAGTGACCATAGTTTAACTTGGGTATTTGTAATAAAACCACATTAGGTTAAGCACAAATATACCATTGTTTTACTTACTGTAATTACAGTAAAACAATGGTAAATTTGTGCTTAGTCTAAAGTAAAAGTGTCCAGCATATAAACATATAACTATTGTAGTATGCTGGACACTTTTGAAGGATGCCTAAAATCGATTAAATCTCAGTCCTATTTACGATAACTATAAGTGTATGTATAGTTTATTGTATGTAGCTAAATTGAAGTGTTAGATATATATATATAAGTGATATCCCTACTCAAAAACGAAACTAAACAAATGAGTCTAAACAAATACATATCTGACATTAATGTTTCTGAATATTCTCCAGAAGTTAATTTTCTATTTGCTATTCAGTTTTTTGTAGTTATGCTCTGATTTTTATTTTTATTTTTTATCAGTTCATCATAAATGCATCTTTTAATAATCATGAAGTGTTTGTGTTCAGATGTTGAGCATGAAAGCGCAGGTGGAGGTGGTCTGCTGTAAATCAGTAGGAACTGATCTGTCCATGCTGGATATTGAGGATTTCATCACAGAAATCTGTCAGCTGAAGAAAGAGGTGGCTTCACTGGAGACAAAGCTGAGAGAAAGAGGAGACAAACTGAACAGAGAGGTTTGAACAGATCTTCATTTCATCTTTAGCTGCTCATATGGACTGATTGTTATGTGACGTAACATCTTATTTTGAATCATACTATTGCTAGATATATGACTGATTGTGTTTGTCAGGATGTGGAGCAGGTTTCAGTGCGTGTGACTGATGGGACAGAAGCTCAGGATTCAGTCTGGAGCGTCAGAGATCAGAGATCCAGAGACACACAGGACTCAGAGCTCAGCCTCACTTTACTCTGTTATACTGACGCTCAGGATCATGAATCCACTGATCAAACCTCTGACTGTAACGCTGGAGAACAGCAGATGCTGCAGACGCCGCTGAAGATGTGCTCCGTCAAACTGGTGGACTGCAGGAACCTGATCGAGAGCAGAGGAGAAGAAACCACCGCAGAGAAAGAACAACAACACACTGATGAGGAAGAGCAGGAGGATATAGAGAATAATGAGGATGATGATGATGAAGATTTCATTCCTCCAGGTGTGTTTCTTCCTTTTATGACCTTTTGTTATTTCTCTGACACTTGAATGTCAGCAGAGACTCTGCAGGATCAGGTTTTTACTGGCTGTTTTTCTTTAATGATCTGATCAGGTTTGAGAGAAGATTTTCTGAGAAATCTGGGAACATGATGGCAAATTGTAATATATTTTTCTCTCTCTGTTGAGATTTTGATCTAGAATGTGTTTTTTAAGTGAGACAGATTTACTGTGTCTGTTAGTAAGGCTGGACAATTTGACCAAAAATCAATTTACAATTATTATTAATTATAAAATCATGAAAGAAATACATTGCGAATGCAATAACACTATTATACTGTAAAATTACAAATATGGTGAAATGGGTGGAGAATGTTGCATTTCCAAACTCACTTTATCAGTATGTCTGTACATATTTAACTTTTTGTGACTGGATAACTGCACTAAACCATGTTGTGATTGTTTTTTTTGTTTTTTTTTTATTAATTGTTCACCCCTAGACTTAAATAGATTATTACATAATTTCTGTGTATATCCTGAGTGACAAACAAATCTCAAATATATTTTAAAACCCAAAATGTATGACCATTTTGTTCATTTCAGATGATGAAGCCTGTTCATCTTCTGACGGAGAAACAGACTTAACATCAAAAGAGCAGCTGAAGAGTTTCTCCTGCAGCACCTGTGGAAAAACACTGAGTTCAGAGAGTAATTTAGCGAGACACGAGAGAACACACACAGAACAGAAAGACTTCAGCTGTAAGATATGCAACATCAGCTTTCCTACCGCAGAAGAGAGGAGACTTCATTCAAAAGAACACAGCGGGAAGAAGGAGTTTCACTGTGAACAGTGTGGAAAGGTTTTTTTCATTCATTCTGTTCTAAAAAGTCACTTGAAGACTCACGGTGAAAAGTCTTTCCACTGCAGTGAATGTGACAAGTATTTCAGCACCAAAGGAAATCTTGACGCTCATAAGCGAATCCACACGGGAGAAAGACCGTACAAGTGTCCTCACTGTGAGAAGAGCTTCAGTTATGGATCTCATCTGAAGACACATGTGCGTTTGCACACCAATGAGAGACCGTATCAGTGCGGTGAATGTGGGAAAACCTTTACAGACTCAAGCTGTCTAAAGTCACACCAGAAAATCCACTCTGATGAGAAACCGTTTCAGTGCAAACACTGCGACAAACGATTCCGTCAAAGATCTAATCTGAACTATCATGAAAGGATTCACACTGGAGAGAAACCATATCTGTGCTCCGACTGCGGGAAGAGCTTTTCTGATCCACGTTCTTTTGTATTTCATAAGCGAGTGCACACTGGAGAAAAACCATATCACTGCAGCGTTTGTGGGAAGAGTTTCAGTAAACATAATATATTTCAAAACCACAAGAGGACTCATACTGGAGAAAGACCGTTCAAATGCTCACAGTGCGACAAGACGTTTGCTCGATCAGACGTCCTGAAGGTCCATCAGCGAGTTCATACAGGAGAGAAACCTTACTCCTGCTCCATCTGCGGCGAGAGATTCGGTTATTTAGGTAGTTTTCAGACCCACCAGAACAAACACACTAAAGAACAAACTGCTCCAGAATCATCAGAGTGACTTTCATCAATCAATCTGGGAAAAGAAACTGATAATGTTCATTGAGCTCTTACTGCCAGTAGGGGGCAGTGAACTTTTTTTTATTGCGGTGGATTGATCCAAGTGCTGTATATAAAATCATGTTTGACAGAGTAGACCAATGATTTTTATATTAAACCAGACAGAACTATTAATAATCAACAAATTAAAATTCATAAGTACCTGGATTGCACAAGGATGTTAATCATATTTTATGTGATAAAATGGCGTAAAGAGTGAAAGAGTCACTGGCAATTTCACTCTTTTTTTCATTGCTGGGAGGGATTCAAAAGAGCCATGATTTATTAATTATCCATTTCATCACTGTTCTTACATAGCATGTATGCTGCCATGTAAGGCAAGATATGTACTGGATAGAAATGAAAAATTGTTTTGTGGCAACTGCTTTAACTTCACTGTAATGTCAGATAGAATTAAAGTGTACGTGCATTTGGAGTTTTGACCTCATGTGAACACAAAAACGGTCACAGATTCAGTATTTTAATACTGACACATCTTGGTTATAAATGACTGTAATTTACTTTAATTTGCATTAGAGAGCTAAAGTCCATTTTAAGGGAAGTTTGTTTACTCGTCCTATTTGCAAAGTCTCCAGGCATCCAAAGATAAATGTGCATCTGAAATCACATACTGCCTGAGAAGGTAGTACACTTGAATTTAAACTAGCTTAGCGACTTATTAGTAAAAGTATGCTGTATTATATTATGAATAAGGATATGAATGAAATTTTGATGTACTACATCTGCCATGGTGGTACTGCCATGTGTGTAAGATACTTGAATAACAGGAGGAGGCTCTTGTAATCTGTAAATTTTTACTGAACACGATACAACACAACAGAACATACATCTTCTGTTAGCACCTTGAACAATCTGCATAACACACCTCTTCCCCTCGTGGGGAAAATTAGTAACTCCCCTCCCAGTCTTTAGCCCACTTGAAGGAACCTCACTATTGGCATATATTTAGCCAATACACTACTACTTTATCCCAGTCCACTAAGTCTGAAAATCTTCTTGAGGGACGATGCTCTTGGGGGACCTTCTATAAGGAGGGGACATGCCTTCAGCCCCAACAAGAAATATGAGAAATCATTTGCCTTGTAAAGGGCCCGCAAAGTCAATATGCAGCTGGGACCATATTTTTGTCATCCAATTCCTTAGCGGGAGATAGCTGCACTGTCTTCTCTATCAGAGTCCGCAGGAGCCGAAAAGCCTAAGTTACAGCCACCCGTAATAGAGATGGAAAACCCTGATGAGGAGCTTGCTGGGGCTGAGGGCGCGTCCGAGTACCCTGCTTCTAGGAGGTACCCAGAGAGCATCGTCCCCCAAGATTTTAACTCTGCATCAAGTCCTTTCATGTGTATGATGCCAGGGTGCGCATCATGCAACATAACCAGTACCTCTCTCAGCGCTGAGCCAGGAACAACCACATGGCTTCCCCAAAGCACACAGTCCTCTTGCATGGAAAGTTCATGGGGGCACAAGACGATTGGTAAGAACCGGCTATCTGGTACATCAGCCGGTCACCCCTTTAGTACCCAGTGTAGTACATGTGGCATGACAGGGTCCTTATGTGTAAGATAAGCAATCCTTTCGCCATGCATAGGTGCATCTGGCACCTTTCCAGTAGCAATACCTACAAAGGTTGTGGCATAACAGCGTCAGATTCTGGCAGAAGTAAGCGAATCAGGGCATCAGCATTGCCCATTTGTTTGCCAGGTCTGTAGCATAACTCATAGTTGTAAGCTCCAATAATCAAACTCCAACTTAGCATTTGTGTTGAAAGGATGGCAGGCATTGGCTTGCAATGGTCTAAGCAGGGGCTTGTGGTCTGTAAAAATCAATCACAAAGTGGCAGACTGCGAGATACTGGTGATACTTTCTGACAGCAAAAAACCCACAAATGCTTCCTTATCGGTCTGGGCATAATTCAGCTCAGTGGTGGTCATTGTTCTGGAGGCAAAGGAAATGGGCTTTTCCTGGCCATCATTTGGAAATGGAACAATAAAGCCCCAAGCCCATAGGGCGAGGCATCATAAACCACTGCCAGGGGTTTCTTTTCATCATAATCTGCCAGTACCTTATCCGTTCTGCAGCAACTGTTTTGGCTGAACACATGTTGTCTCATGCTTCGCTTCCCACTGGCAAGTAGCGGAATGGTCAAGAAGGCAGTGCATGGGTTCAGTGGCTTTGTTATGAAGACTACAGCTGTAAAAGTTAAGAAGCCCCAAGAACGCCTGGAGTTCTGTCTTGTTCCGTGGAAGCAGGGCCTTTTGTATAGCTTTCAATTTTTCACAGGGTGGTCTGATGCCATTCTTATCTACACAAAACCCCAAAAGCTCCACTTGGGTAGCTGCAAAAATGCTTATCTCTTTTTATTTAGTCACAACCCGGCTTCAGAAAAGCACTTCACTATAGCCCTAAGCCATGAGTTATGTTCCTCGATAGTTTTGCCTGAAATTAGAGTGTCATTCAGGTATGGCTGGCACACCTGGGATTCCTGCAAGCAAGGTGTCCATACCTTTAAAATATTGAAATGATTGTTGACACTCCAAATTGCAATCGTGTTGAGCCTGGAAAAGTCTGTTGTTAGTGTTAATAGTCAGGAAGTGGCTGCTTTGTCATCCAATGGAAGCTGCTTCAAAATTCCTTGAGCCACCAATTTATCCAGCTCCTCATCAAGCTGTAGCCGTAAGGCGAAAAGAATTGTGTGGGCTTTGAAGAAACGTGGTGTAATTGTGGAGTCAATTGTGATTGTAAGTTGTGATTGGGGGCATCCAGCAAACCCCAACATCCTGAAATACCTCAGAATATTCAGCCAGTATTTCCTAGATGGACTGAAGCTGTACTCTGTTCTGTCCCAGCAGACTAGTGCCTTGGCCCCTGATGACAAACAAGGGCAGTGTGTTTTGCGTTCCTTTGTACATCACTTCCACAAATATATTCCTTTTCCCTTCCAAGTTTGCTTGTGACCATTTTTTTATTACTCTACGGTCTGCATGCATTTCAGGGGGTTGAATGGGTCACAATGAGTGATAAGTTTGCTCACTCTTCAAGGAGCATGCCGCTCCTGAATCCACTTCCGTTGTGTGTCCTTGTTCATTATCACAGTGGCCAAATATGGCTTCTCCCCCCCCCCCCTTTTTTGATTTGGTAGTGTTGCTGTAAACAGAGCACTCATTCTGCTGGTCATGAGTAATAATGTTTGTATGCCGTTCCGCTATGATTCCGACTGCATCCTCGACACTGCTGTGTCTAGTCTTTAATCAAATAATTTCTAACTTGAAAATGAAAACGCTGAACAATCTCTGACGGTGCTGGGCTGTCATGGCATTTTAAAGCAGCTACATTGTTTGCAAAAGTCACAGTAGAGTGCTTCATTGGGGTGAGCACTGAACGTAATGTGGAATATGTTTTTGCACCACACACACTGAGCAGCACAAAACATTTCTTTGCGTCATCCTCAATTTCATTTGCATGGAAAAAACATTCCAGTCTTTCTGTATATATTCTTCAAAAGAATTACTTGAGCATTCATCAGATTCTTTGATGTGGCCGAGCATAGTCATGTTCGCAGCTAGACAGCAGTGTATTTCATTCACTTTTACAGTTGTCATCTTCACACTTCTGTTTGAATTCACTTGTCGCCAGTGTATGATACTTGAATGACAGGAGGAGGCTGCTGTAATCTAAACTTTTACTGAACTCGATGCAACGCAGAACAGGACTGAAGTGTGCATATGATGGACTTTTACAGCCCCATATGAGGCTACAGGAGAGGATTTGAGAATGGCAGTTAAGCGACTCTGGTAGATTATGTAATAATGACAACATGTTGAAACATCCCTTTTTAGCAATGGCAAAGTAATAACTTATTTGGATGCAGTATATGAATTAGGACTTTTTTGGCATTTTTCTTGTACTATATAGTAGAAGTACTTGATTTCGAATGAACATGAGTTCCCAAAAATGAATGTGAGGTCTCAAAAACTGTTTGCCTCACTTAAAGCAGAAAGAAAATCCGTAATGAACCATCCAGCTGTTAGCAGTTGCTATAATTTGGGACTTTTTCCACCACAATTAGATAACTGCGCTATACCACATTGTCATTATTTTTTTATTATTATTAATTGTTCACCTGTAGACTTAGATATTACAGAATTTCTGTATGTTTCCTGAGTGATACAAACAAATCTCAAAATATTTAAAAATTTATATATAAAAACAGATATAATTCATTTCAGATGACGAAGGCTGTTCATCTTCTGATGGGGAAACAGACTTAACATCAAAAGAGCAGCTGACGGTCAAAGGGTTTTCTTGTGTCACCTGTGGAAAAACACTGAGTTCAGAGAGTCATTTAGCGAGACACGAGAGAACACACACAGAACAGAAAGACTTCAGCTGTAGGAGATGCAAGATTAGCTTTCCTAGCGCAAAAGAGAGGAGACTTCATTCAAAAGAGCACAGCAGGAAGAAGGAGTTTCACTGTGAACAGTGCGGGGAGGTTTTTTTCATTCATTCTAGTCTAAAAGTTCACTTGAAGACTCACGGTGAAAAGTCTTTCCACTGCAGTGAATGTGACAAGTATTTAAGCACCAAACAATCTCTTCTAGTTCATAAGCGAATCCACACGGGAGAAAGACCATACAAGTGTCCTCACTGTGAGAAGGGCTTCAGCCACGGATCTCATCTGAAGAAACATGTGCGTGTTCACACCAATGAGAGACCGTATCAGTGCAGTGAATGTGGGAAAACCTTTATAGACTCAGGCTCTCTAAAGTCACACCAAAATATACACTCTGATGAGAAACCGTATCAGTGCAAACACTGTGACAAACGATTCCGTCAGATTTCTCATCTGAATTGTCACGAGAGGATTCACACCGGAGAGAAACCATATCTGTGCTCCGACTGCGGGAAGAGCTTTTCTGATCCACGTTCTTTTGTATTTCATAAGCAAGTCCACACTGAAGAAAAACCGTGTCACTGCAGCTTCTTTGGGAAGAATTTCAGTAAACATAGTACTTTACAAAACCACAAGAGGATTCATACTGGAGAAAGACCGTTCAAATGCTCACAGTGTGACAAGACGTTTGCTCGATCAGACGTCCTGAAGGTCCATCAGCGAGTTCATACAGGAGAGAAACCTTACTCCTGCTCCATCTGCGGCGAGAGATTTGCTTATTTAGGTAGTTTTCAGACCCACCAGAACAAACACACTAAAGAACAAACTGCTCCAGAATCATCAGAGTGACTTTCATCAATCAATCTGGGAAAAAAACTGATAATGTTCATTGAGCTCTTACTCCCAGTAGGGGGCAGTGAACTTTTATAATGCGGTGGATTGATCCAAGTGCTGTATATAAAGTCATGTTTGAAAGAGTAGACCAATGAATTTCTATTAAATCAGAACGATTAAAAATCCCCCCAAAAATTACTACAATAATATGAGCGTCTGGGTTTCATAAGGCATGTTTGGTTTTATGTGATGTAATGGTGTAAAGAGTGAGAGACTCACTGGCAATTGCACTCTGTTTTATTGTTGTTGTTGTTGTATAGAGCATATACATTGCCGTGAAAAGGTTTTTGCCCCCTTCCTGGTTTAGTTTTTTATTTAATTATTTTTTTTTTTGCATATTTGTCACACTTAAAAGATTCAGATTATTTAAATGATGATTTCATTTATTAAGGGAAAAACTGTGCAAACCTACCTGGCCCTGCGTGAAAAACTAATTGCCCCCTCCTGTTAAATCATAAAAGAACTGTAATTAACCACATTATTTTAAAAAGCTAAAAGTTAAATTTCACTAGCCACATCCATACCTCATTACTGCTAGACCTGTTGAATGAAGAAATCACTTAAACAGAACCTGTCTGACAACGTGAAGCATGCTTAAAGAGCAACACATTAAGCTGCGATCTAAAGAAATTCAGGAGCAGATGAGAAACAAAATAGTGGACATGTATCAGTCTAGAAAGGTTTATAAAGCTATTTCTAAGGCTTTAGGACCCCAGCGAACCACAGTCAGAGCCATTATCCACAAATGGAGAAGACTTTGAACAGGAGGTTAAAACTTTCCAGGAGTGGCTGGCCTACCAAAATTGCTACAAGTGTGCGACGACGTCTCATCCAGGAGGTCATAAAAGAACCAGAGCAACATCTAAAGAACTGCAGGCCTCACTTGCCTCAATTAAGGTCAGTGGTCATGATTCAATAATAAGAAAGAGACTTGGCAAGAACGGCATCCATGAGAGAGTTCAAAGGCAAAAGCCACTGCTGACCAAAAATAACACAAAGGCTCGTCTCACATTAAACATAAAATATCTTGATTATCCCCAAGACTTTTGGGCAAATATTCTGTGGACTAATGCGACAAAAGTTGAACATTTTGGAAGGTGTGTGTCCCATTACATCTGGCGTAAAACCAACAAAGCATTTCATAAAAAGAACATCATACCCAACAGTCAGACATGGTGGAAGTAGTGTGGTGGTCTGGGGTCAGGACCTGGACAACTTGCCATAATTGATCAAACCATGAATTCTGCAATAAATCAGAAAATCCTGAAGGAGAATGTCCGGCCATCAGTTTGTGACCTCAAGCTCAAGCACACTCGGGTTATGCAGCAGGACAATGATCCCAAACACACCAGCAAGTCCACCTCTGAATGGCTCAAGAAAACAAAATTAAGGTTTTGGAGTGGCCAAGTCAAAGTCTGGACTTGAGATGATGTAGCATGACCTTAAAGGGTTAGTTCACCCAAATATAAAAAAATCCGTCATTAATTACTCACCCTTGTGTTGTTCCAAACCCGTAAGATCTTCTGAACACAATTTAAGATATTTTTTATGAAATCTGAGGGCTCTCTGTCCCTCCCATAGACAACAAGGTAACTACCACATTCAAGGTCCAGAAAAGTACCAAGATTTTCGTCTCTACTGCTTCACTTGTTGACACGCGTTCACGACAGTATCATGTCCACAAGTGACGCAGTAGAGAAGAAAATGAGGAATAAAGTCCTTATTTTTGTGTTCTTTGTGCAAAAAAAGTATTCTCACATCTTCGTAACATTACAGTTGAACCACTGATGTCACACGGACTACTTTGTCGATCATCTTGTTACTTTTCTGCACCTTGAACGTGGTAGTTACCTTGCTGTCTATGGAGGGTCATAGAGCCCTCAGATTTCATCAAAAATATCTTCATTTGTGTTTCGAAGATGAACGAAGGTCTTATGGGTTTGGAACAACACAAGGGTGAGTAATTAATGACAGAATTTTCATTTTTGGGTGAACTAATCCTTTAAACAGTCCGTTCATGCTCGAAAACCCTACAATGCAGCTTAATTAAACAATTCTGCAAATTAGATTTAGGGGGCAATTAGTTTTTCACATAGGGCCAGGCAAAATTGGACAGCTTTTTTCCCTTAATGAAATAATTATTAAAATCCTGCATTTTGTATTTACTTGGGTAATCTTTGTGTAATATTAAAATGAGTTTGATGAGCTGAATAATTCAAGTGTGAAAAATAAAAAAATAAAAAAAAACAGAAATAACTTTTTCACACTACTGTATGCTGCCATGTAAGGTAAGATATTTACTGGATGGAAATGAAAAATTGTTTTGTGGCAACTACTTTAATTTGCTGTAATGCCAGATAGAATTAAAGTGTACGTGTATTTGGAGTATTGACCTCATGTGAACAAAAACAGTCGCAGCTCTTTTTAGCAGTATTTTAATACTGTCACATCTTGGCTAGAAATGACTGTCATGTACTTTAATTGCATTAGAGAGCCAAAGTCCATTTTAAGGGAAGTTTGTTTACTCGTCCTATTTGCAAAGTCTTCAGGCATCCAAAGATAATTGTGCATCTGAAATCACATACTGCCTGAGAAGGTAGTACATTTGAATTTGGACAAGCTTAGTAACTGTTAGTAAAACTATGCTGTATTATATTATGAATAAGGATATGAATTAAATTTTGATGTACTACATCTGCCATGGTGGTACTGCCATGTGTGTAAGATACTTGAATAACAGGAGGAGGCTCTTGTAATCTTTACATTTTTACTGAACATGATACAACACAACAGAACACACCTCTTCCCCTGTTGGGGGGTGACTAGTAAATTCCCTCCCAGTCTTTAGCCCACTTGAAGGAATCTCACTATTGCCTTATATTTTGCCAATACACTACCTTCTCCCAGTCCACTAAGTCTGAAAATCTTCTTGAGGGACGATGCTCTCGGGGGACCTCCTATAAGGAGGGGACTCTGACATGCCTTCAGCCCCAGCAAGCTCCTCACCAGTGTTTTCCATCTCTGTTATGGGCGGCTGTAACTCAAATATTTCAGCCCCTGCTGGTAGAGAACACAGTCTAGTCATCTGGCTCAGGGTTTGATGGGCCAACTGAGAGTCCCATCAATGATGATCCGAGGAATCCACTTAGAATCCCTGGTGTAACTTCTCATGTACGAAATGAGCAAGTCGGGTCTGCCACTCGCCCTTCGTGATGCGAGACGGGGCCTTGTTGGTTGTCTGTACCATGTGTTCATCTTGACCCAACCAGCTCAGTTGATAAGGTGCTGCAGTAACGTGAGGAATACCATTTCCCTCAGCAAACTCTTGGAACTCTGTGGAACTGAAAGTAACGCCATTGTCTGAAACTATGACTATTGGGCAACCCATGTGTTGCAAAAAGCAGTCTCAGTGTGTTAATAACTTTTGGTGATGACATGGAACTCATCAGAGACATTTCTAGCCACTTGCTGTGTGCATCAACAACTATGAGAAATATTTTGCCTTGGAAAGGGCCCGCAAAGTCAATATGCAGCTGGGACCATCTTGTACCACAAGAGCATCGTGCCCCAAGAAGATTTTAACTCCTTGCAAGTCCCTTCATGTGTGTACGATGCCAGGGTGTGCATCATGCAGTGTAGCCAGTACATCCCTCCAAGCCTTAAGTGTAAGGTTAACAATCCTTTCGGTATCCATAGGTGCATCTGGCACCATTTCCAGTAGCTTTACTTACAAAGGTGGTGGCGTGACCGCGTCAGATGCTGGCAGAGGTAGGATCCATAAATGCTTCTCAAACTCTTTTTGAGAATGTTGCAAAATACTGCATTTTATTACCATTTTGTTCATTTCAGATGTCAGTGGTGGTTAATTTTGTGATGGAGAAACGGCCTCGACATCAAAAGATCAGCTGAAGGCCAAGAGTTTGTTCTGCATCACCTGTGGGGAAACATTTGTCCCACAAAGAAATTTAGTGAGAATTGAGAGAAAACACAGAGCAGAAAGACTTGTTTTGAGAGATGTGACAGCAGCTTTCCTAACGCAGAAGAGAGAAGACTTCATGCAAAGTGAAGGAGGAGTTTATCTGCCAATAGTGCAGGAAGAATAAAAAAGAATCTATTTAGTCTAAAAGCTCAAAAATACAATGTAAAAAAATTGCAAGTGCAGCAAATATTTCAGAACCAAATGCAGAAGAAATTCAGTTCAATTTAAGTTTATTTGTATAGCGCTTTTTATGATACAAATCATTGCAAAGCAACTTTACAGAAAATTAAGTTTCTACAATATTTAGTAGTAGCTTACCAGTGATGACTGTCAGTTTATGTGCATACGACAGAAATGTTAGAAAAAAATCAATTTAAGACGTAAACAAACAGACAATTAACACTATTAACAGCAATTGTGCAATCAAACATATAGCAAAATGTGGTAGTTCTGTATGTTGTTTCAGGGTTAGCATCATCTGAGGTCCTCTGAGGGGTTGGCATCATCTCTTCCCAGGTGTTCTGGATCCAGACTAAAGCTTGTGTAAATCCTAGTTACAAAACAGAAACAAATAGACATAATTAGTGTAGCTGCTGTTACAGCCAAGTAAAATTAGTTAGTTTAACCCAACCTAAAGAATAATTATGTGCATTTGATCAGATATAACTGTAGTCCAAAATTATGAGATGCATTATTTGAATGCTTGGCTAAAGAGATGTGTTTTTAATCTAGATTTAAACTGAGAAAGTGTGTCTGAACCCCGAACATTATCAGGAAGGCTATTCCAGAGTTGGGGAGCCAAATGCGAAAAAGCTCTACCTCCTTTAATGGACTTTGCTATCCTAGGTACTACCAAAAGTCCAGAGTTTTGTGAACTTAGGGAGTGTGATGTATTGTAGCGTGGTAGAAGACTAGTTAGGTATGCAGGAGCTAAACCATTTAGGGTCTTATAGGTAAGTAATAATATTTTGTAACTGATACAGAACTTAATAGGTAGCCAGTGCAGAGACTGTAAAATTGGGGTGATATGATCATATTTTCTTGACCTGATAAGGACTCTAGCCGCTGCATTTTGGACTATCTGTAGCTTGTTTATTGAAGACGCGGGACAACCACCTAGAAGTGCATTACAATAGTCCAGTCTAGAGGTCATGAATGCATGAACTAGCTTTTCTACATCAGAAACAGGTAACATGTTTCGTAGCTTGGCAATGTTTCTAAGGTGTAAGAATGCTGTTTTTGTAACATGGGAAATATGATTTTCAAAAGACAAATTGCTGTCTAATATAACACCCAGATTTTTGACTGTAGAGGAAGTAACAATACATCTGTCTAATTGCAAATTGTAATCTACGAGATTCTGTGTAAAGTTTTTTGGTCCAATAAGTAATATCTCTGTCTTATCTGAATTTAATAGGAGAAAATTATTGGTCATCCAATCTGTTACATTTTTAACACACTCTGTTAGCTTAGATAATTTAGAAGTTACATCTAGTCTTGTTGAGATATATAGTTGAGTATCATCAGCATAGCATCAGCATAACAGTGGAAACTAATCCCATATTTTCTAATAATATTACCAAGGGGCAACATGTATATTGAAAATAGCAGAGGACCTAGGACAGATCCTTGTGGCACTCCATATTTTACTGGTGATAATTGAGATGACTCCCCATTTAAATAAACAAAGTGGTAGCGATCGGACAGGTAGGATCTAAACCATCTTAAAGCCTGCCCTTGAATACCTGTATAGTTTTGTAATCGATCTATGAGTATGTCGTGATCTATGGTGTCGAACGCAGCACTAAGATCAAGTAAAACTAGCAATGAGATGCAGCCTTGGTCTGACGCAAGAAGCAAGTCATTTGTAATTTTAACAAGTGCAGTTTCTGTGCTATGATGGGGCCTGAAACTCGACTGAAATTCTTCATAGAAATGTTTTTTTTTTTTTTTTTTTTTTGCGCAGGAAGGAGCACAATTGAGCAGACACAACTTTTTCTAAAATTTTAGACATAAATGGAAGATTTGAAATGGGTCTGTAATTTGCCAGTTCACTAGGATCTAGTTGTGGTTTCTTAATAAGAGACTTAATAACTGCCAGCTTGAATGGTTTTGGGATGTGACCTAAAGATAATGACGAGTTAATAATATTGAGAAGTGGTTCTTCTGCTACAGGTAACAACTCTTTCAGTACATTTACATTTATGCATTTGGCAGACGCTTTTATCCAAAGCGACTAACAGTGCATTCAGGGTATACATTTTTTTTTCCATGCGTGTTCCCTGGGAATCGAACCCACAACCTTTTGCGCTGCTAACACAATGCTCTACCACAGGAACAAGTAATTCAGTAATGTATTGGGTACAGGATCTAACAAACATGTTGTTGGTTTAGATGCAGTGATAAGTTTATTTAGCTCTTCCTGTCCTATAGTTGTTAAGCGCTGCAGTTTATCTTCGGGTGCGATGGATAAAACTGAAGTATTAGACGCTGTAGAATCTACATTTGTTATTGTATTTCTGATGTTATCTATTTTATCAGTGAAGAAATTCATAAAGTCATTACTATTTAACTGTGAGGGAATATTTAGATCGGGTGGCGTCTGGTTATTTGTTAATCTAGCCACTGTGCTAAATAAAAACCTTGGATTGTTTTGGTTATTTTCTATGAGTTTGTGGATATGCTCGGCCCTGGCAGTTTTTAGAGCCTGTCTATAGCTGGACATACTGTTTTTCCACGCAATTCTAAAAACTTCTAAATTCGTTTTTCTCCATTTGTGCTCAAGACTACGAGTTTCTTTCTTGAGAGAGTGGGTATTACTGTTGTACCATGGCACAGTTTTTCTCCAACCTTTTTCAATTTGATGGGGGCAACAGCTTCTAATGTATTAGAGAAGATAGTGCCCATGTTGCCAGTCATTTTGTCTAGTTCATGTGTATTTATGGGTACACAGAGCAGTTGAGATGAATCAGGCAGGTTATTTGCGAATCTGTCTTTGGTGGCTGGAACAATAGTTCTGCCCGGACGATAACGTGAAGCCATATAGTTAATATCATCAATACGCAGAATGCACGATACAAGGAAATAGTCAGTAACATCACTTTGAGGTACGATATCTGTATCAGTAAGATCGATTCCATGCGATATAATTAAATCTAGCGTATGATTAAAATGATGAGGGGGCCCGGGGACATTTTGCTTGACTCCAAAAGAGTTTATTAGGTCTCCGGGATGGGAGGCGGATGCACTAACAAGGAGGCTAAATGACTGCAGCCACTAGTGCGTCTCTTGAGATCAGGGGAATGAGGTTTACCTGCACAGCACCTACTCGCTGGCCTCCGTTACACTCACCCCCAAACCTCACTTCCATCCGGGTCACGGCACCAATGTAACCCCTCTCTCCCGGGTCCTCACCGCCACACCTCATCCTCGCTCCGAGTGGGCCTCGAACCCGGGTCTCCAGGATGGGAGGCGGACGAACTAACAAGGAGGCTAAGTGACTGCAGCCACTAATGTCAGTCACTAGTGCGTCTCTTGAGATCAGGGGAGTGAGGTTTACCTGCACAGCACCTACTCGCTGGCCTCCGTTACATATACACAGTAGCCAGAGCAAGAGATATGATAGATTTATTTTGCATATCTGACAGTGTAACATTAAGCAGAGGTATTTCGAATGATTTAAACCTGTATCCTGTTTCCTGGGTAACATTGAGAATATCACTATATTATATCACTATACCTCCCCCACGACCAGTCTGACGGGGCTCATGCTTATAACAGTAGTTTGGTGGAGTAGACTCATTTAGACCAATATAATTATTTGGTTTTAGCCAGGTTTCAGTCACGCAGAGTACATCAAAACTATTATCTGTGATCATTTCATTTACAATAACTGCTTTGGGTGTGAGTGGTCTAAAGTTTATGAGCCCAAACTTTAAAAACTGTTTTTGTTCATTTATTTTACCTTTTTCTGGTTTAATCACGAAAAGATTTTTTCTAGATCCTACATTAAATTTACATTTTGACCATACTATTCGGGGAACAGACACAGTCTTAATAGATTGGACAGCGCAAGTACTTCTATCATTTAAGCGAGTAGAACAAAAGCCATCATAGCAGTTATTTGAGAATTGGCTTACTAGTCATATGGAGCGTAGAGTCCTGGAGATGTTGTCCGAGAGGAGATCTGCTCCGACTCTGCTGGGGTGCAGGCCATCAGTGCGAAAAAGCTTAGGACGCTCCCAGAAAAGATTCCAATTATTAACAAAGAGCAGTTTCTGTTCTTTACACCATGACAATAACCATTCATTTAAAGAAAAAAGTCTACTCTCTACAAAAAGACATGATTTGGAGGTGAGGAAAAAGTAATTATTTCTGTTTTCTTTGCTCACAAATATTATTCTCGCAGCTTAGTAAAATTACAGTTGAACCCCTGATGTCACTATTTAATCAATGTCCTTACTATGTTTCTGGGCCTTGGAACTTTTCAGTTGCATTGCAGTCTATGCAGGATGAGAAAGTTCTCGGATTTCATCAAGAATATCTTAATTTGTGTCTGAAGATGAACAAAGGTCTTACGGGCTTGGAATGACATGAGGGTAAGGTATTATTGACAGAGTTTTCATTTTTGGGTGAACTATACCTTTAAGGATTCAAGTTGTTCAAAGTCACTCCAAAAATGCATTCTGATGATTAACCGTATAAGTTCAAACAAATCCATCTTTCAACTCGCATGAAATATCATGATAGGATTCACACCGGAGAGAAACTGTACCTTTGCTTATTTAAGGAGTTTTCAGACCCACCAGAAAAAAACGCTAAAAGACAAGCAGAATTGTTATAAATAATACTAGACCTTTACTTTCTAATGTAAATAAATGGTCTCAAGCCTACTGAAGACTACGGCAAGAAATACTAGAGAAATTGAATTAAGTAATCAAGTGTAAAGATAAAACACTGCATAACCTTAATATTCTCTGTATAGGTTGTTGCAATAAACAACTTTTTATTATTATTATTATTACATGGCAAAATAACTATCAAGGAAAGTTCTGCAATAGTTTAGGATGCTTCAAAAAATGTGCACTGTTCTGGGAACAATATTTAATGGTTTTGAAAAACAAAATAATGTTATTATTGGTTTTCCAAAACACTCAAACAGGAACCAAAGACTAACATTAAGGGAACATTTGTTGGAATGTTTTCATTGGAATAAGTTCATTTAATCAAGAAAGTTCTTTTTTAAGAACGTTTTTAGCTCCACATCATCACATCAATGAGCATTTGTGCTGCCATTTAAGTGAAGATATTTACTGGGTAAAAACTTAACTTCTGGATGGAAAAGTGTTTTTGTGTACTACCTTTAATGTGCAGATGGATCTATGATATAGAATTAAAATGTATGTTTATGGTGTATTTGGCAAGGCCACTCATGGGAACTGTCAATTTTTTTGGCAAAAAAAACAAAATGATGTTTTTTTTTGCCATGCAATAAAGCTAAGTTCAAAGGCCAATTTAAAATATTGATACAGTAAATAAAGTGCACAAACTGTATTTTGTTTAGGCAGTATTTGTGGCAGTTGATGTGTGCATTTTTGCGCTAATGCATTGTTAAAGGATCAGCATGTCGTGTAAAATTCCCATATAAATTTAATAGCCAATTAAAAAATATTGGTTTATTAAAATATTTAAAATACTTTATTAAACCACTTTGTCAAATTCAGTGCATCCTTACAGAAGTGTCGACATGCTGAATTAATTCATTCACTTCTAACAGGACTTAAAAGGAGCAACATCATACACACAGAGGGTAGAGCGTTGCGTTATTTAAAGGGAAAGTTCAAGCTTAGTAAATGAGTAGCAAATTAATAAGTAGCTGCATTCTGATTACTTTTATGCCACTGATCAGGCTTTTATATGTTGGTTATTAGTTTGCATTGTGAGCATTTGCAGGACCTGCTGTCAAACTGATGATGATGTTTTCTTGATTTGCTGGTGCTTTTTCTATTTGCATGTGTTTTCTGGAGTTGCAGCACATTGAGCTCCCTCGGCCACCGTGGGTTTTATAGGTTGGACTGAAATAATAATGCAATAACTGACACTTTCAATCAATGTTTCAAGCAACAACAACAAAACAATTGAACAAAAAACAAATAAAGACAGAAAGTAGCCACTGATAATATCTAAACATGATAATACTGATAATATCTAGCCACTGATAATATCTAAGTATCCAAATCCAAATGTAATAAAATTAATTTATGTGTAAATTATGTGCAATGTCTTAGCTACTAGGGATTGTTACATATAGGCATCTAGTGGCTACACAATATTACAGATAATAAATTGTGCAAAATGTATATCTTAACAGCCAATTTACAAATATTGCATTCAGATTTGTGGAACTCACAATGCACTGAATCTCCACAAATTAGTGTCATTACTATGGCAACCAATTTGAATGTGACAAGAAACTGGTGTCTGAAACTTGTGTGTGTATATATATATATATATATATATATATATATGTATGTATGTATGCATGTATGTATGTATGTGTATATAAGTTGGGGGGACACAAAACAGAAATCAGCCACAGCTTCTCTTAGCAGTTATTTAATTCCTTTTGAAAAACATCGCAGTACCACATCAGGGCTAAAAATTACCCTTATTTCAACTACAAAAGTAACAGATTTTTTTTTTTTTTTGTGGAAAATGTAAAATAAAACATTTGTTTCTTATCAAATATCATTATACATATAATAGAGAGCTAGTAAAGACAACTGTGTTGCAGAAGCAAGGAGTTTAAAACTTTCGCTTTTTTACAAAGTCACATTGTTTTCAAAATGGAAACACTAAAGCCCAAAGTATGCTTTAGTTTTGATGAGAAAGAAAATGTGTGCAAGCACAGGCGGTCAACGCATGCGTCATCTTCGTGCCATCAAAGCTTTTTTTTCTCCAGATAACCATAAAAATTCTCTGTACTCTTTAAAATTAGAGAAGCGTGAATCTTCTCCAAAGACACAAACAATTTCTGAAATATTTTGGATTCACTGAACACTTGAACTTGCGTCTATGATGTTTGTATAATTAAAAGGAATAATAGTAGTTGATCATCTTTTATTGGCCTGTTTAGCTAAGCCATTGTTCACTTTATTGTGTTTTTATTGTGCATCTATCTGAGAAAACTCCTTGGACACATCATAAGAATCTCAATGTGTTTATCTCTCCACAATATTATAGTATCAGGAACAGTATTACTTTGATTTGAAGGAGGACAGGAGTCTTTGTCACCTGCTCTGTGCAATGCAGCTCCAGCTCTGTTTAAATAGCTTTATGAATCTAAAGTACCTCTCATCTGCTTCTTACATAAATAGAGGTCAGATTTCCCAACAGCTTAAAGACGTAAAGTGGCATGTAAGTGCAGATCATATAAACGCGGTGGTTTGTGACTGGTAATCGATTAAGGCTTCAGAGAACACAACCTCTTTCATAAGGCATATAGGAGGCGAGTTCTTCAAATATCATCTTCACAACATTTTCATATATAAGCAAATAAAAGCTGCCTTTTGCTTGTAATATAAGACGTTCTCCACTAAAGGCACGATACAGAACAGCTGAAGTGTCTCCAAAGTTCATTAGAGAAATAAAACTGCCCTGCATATTTAGCTGATATGTTAGGAATCTAGGTCACGTGATGAGTCAAGACCTGAAATTCTTGCCTAACAGAGAAAGAAAGCAGTTGCAGATCCCCTCGGTGGAAAGGAGTCCCATGTGCTGCAGAATTAAAGCTCTGTGAGACTACCATGTGTCTGTAAAGGTCAAACATCTACAAGGGTCCTCCAGGACTGACAGCCGCTTTATATCTTGGACTCTCCAGTGGACTGATCGCTCCGCAGAGGTTGCTGTAGAGGTCAGAGGACACGGTTAGAAGCAGGAACATTGAAACTGAAATTATAGCTTTCTTTGAGTTGTATACAAACTTTAAAACTGCACATAAGCTCGGTTTAGTCTACTTTTTAATAATTATGTTCCTACTCCAATTCGTTGGCGCAAAAAATGTAAACATTTAAATGGTGGCTGAAACAGAACCTTGTTTTCATTAAAGAGTTATTCAAACATACATTAAACACTGAATTCATCACTAACAGGTTCAGTAAATATATACTGATAAATTTATCACAATGCTCCTCTCTAGAGTTACTTTTTCTAGTTGACCAATGAGTTAATGGAAACTAGGGTTGCAAAAAGGTAGTGAATTTTGGAAACTTTCCAGGATTTTCTGGAATATTTCAGGGATTTTTGGAAAGTTTCCAGAAATTTTCCACCCTTTTGCAACCCTAATGGAAACTGAATTGATTTCCTGATGTATGTGAGATGTTTTTTTTTTTTGCAGTTTAAACTCTGTCTGATCGATTTCATGAGACATTATTCGTTTCATTAAGTTATACTTATTCTTTCAACATACGTTCTGATGTCCATTAATGTTTATTTTGTGCTATAACTAAAGAAAAGAGATGATTGTTTCACGTGCCACTTAAACTGTTGTGCACACATCTGTTAAAGAGCACCGAAACTGTATTTATTATCAATTTTGAAATAGAATTTGAAAACGGAGACATATGGTGGATTTTATGAACGAAATAGACACCAAAACGTAAAAATGTTGCAATTAGAACGTTATTTAAAAGGTTACAAATCTTGTTAATACAGCGTTCTCCTAACCTTATTTTAGTTTAACATCCTTTGAACATTTATTTGTAAATATTCCAAAAACATTAGCATTAGCATTCAGAAGATATCAGTGAGATCATAAGGACATTTTGAGAATGTTTTTATTTTACTTTTATCTTCTTCTATCATATTCAAAGATGATGTCTTGCCACGCAAATATACCTGACTGTTGCTGGACTGATTGGTGCTGAATTCTGAATATTTCTTGTCCTTAAGTGAGCAGATCCTGCTAATCAGCTTGCAATATTCGTCTCTGACCTGAAGGGGGCGACACAAAACACATGAAAACACACCGAAGCCTCTTGGGCAGAATACAGTGAAATGCTTTATGAGGGAGTCAGAAGTCTGCCTTTTTGACAAGGTCTTTGCAATTTAGCTTGAGTCAATAATGTGTTTTCCATTTTTTTTGCATTGGTGTGTGTGTTTTAAATACCGGTTTGGACAGGAGGCAGTGCATGATGAAGATGAGCGCCCCCTGGAGGCTGTTTAAGATGGTGAAGAGGTACAGCGCAACCTGAGTTCCTTTTTCCTGGAAGAGGAAGCAGCCGAAAACCCACATCCCTCCAAGAACACACATCTGAGCCACAGCGGTCACCGTAAACCCCCTGAAAGTCACCAGAAGTGGGACAGACTCAATGACTGAATCTGTTTTGGACTCATATAATAAACAACATATAATACACTCACCTGATGTTGCGGAGTTTGGAGAGGTCTGGATTGAGGCTGGAGAACTTTTCGGCCAGTTTCCACACAGTGATGATGAAGACAAAGCTGTTGAGGATGACGATGATGCAGACTGGCGCAAAGAAGCTCCATATGAAATAACGATCAAGAGAGAGCCAACAGCTGGAACAAAAACACACAAAAGAATCATCAAACAGCTGGAAACCGCTCAGATAACACTGTGATTTAGAGGCTGTCAAACTCGCTCGCATGAAAAGCTGAAACACAAACAGCACTTCACGCAAATTCACACACACTCACTGTCTATCGGTGCCGTATCCCTTTGAGATGGCGATGGCAGAGATGGCGACGATGATGAGAGGGACTCCGTATCCCACCAGATACATGTAGAGATGTTTTAATGTGGTGTGAAACACCAGCACAACCATCCGGTAGAGCTGAACCCCCTCCAGCAGCATCCAGCAGAACGCAGACAAGAAGAAGAAATGAAGCAGACCGGCCACAATCCCACACGCTACCTGAGACGATCAGAGAGAAACAGCACAGCTACATGAGTAACGTTTGTGAACAAACACTGATGTTGGCTTGGCAAACCCTTTTTTAAAGTTTTAACAAGACAATAAAATATTATCAACGTTGCTAAAACATTTAAGCATGTTGCTAACATGTTTTAACACATTGCTAACATGATTCAGCAAGTTGCTAACATGTTTTCTAATGATTTAATACATTGTTAGCATGTTGCTAGCATGTTTTAACATTTTGTTAACATGTCTTAGCATGTCACTAGCATGATTTAGCACGGTGTACTAGGATAATTGTTGAGCTTTGCTAGCGATAGACAGCTTAAATACTCTACGTGTCCAATTGTACAAAAGTTTTCAACCCCTCAATGAAAACTTATGGGATTTTTTGCACTGGGGATCGTACATGATAAATCGTATGGACGAAACCCTAAGTTAGATTAGTAAAAAAAAAAAAAAAAAAAATACAGTGACCCAGGTTGGACCAGTCTGAAGGACTGACCTGAGTTCGGTGGTTGTAGCTTAAAAACTCTAGGAGGAGACACAGTCCAAATTTGGTCTCAGAAATAGAAGCTTAAATAGTAGATCAGTATCTTGGCTTTGTCAAACCATCATATAAAAAACAGTAAACACTGCTTGCGATTCTCTACCTTTTTGACTTTAAGCCCCCCATATACAGAAGATATAAGACACACACCTTATTCTGAGTGCTGGAGATCCCGCAGAGGAAGACGAGGTCTGCGATGAAGAGACAGATGCTCAGATGAAGATGAATGCTGGTCCGGGTTCCTTGGATGGAGCGGCAGAACTTGAACGTCAGGATACAGAGAAACAAACAGAGCAGAGACAGAACTAAACCCACACGAGTGATCAACACCAAATCAAACGAGTCCTGGAGGAGAGGAAGAGGGAAAATCATCAACATTTCATCTAGAATCTGAATTAAATATGTTAAATCCCCGTTTTCTGGCTCACAGATGTACCTGGACAGGATAGAGAGCCATGAGCACAGCGAAACTACTGAGATGAGAGCAGGAACACACTGTATGAGTGCTGTTAGACTCCGCCTTCTCACAGCCCCGCCCAGACCACGCCCCCTTAGCCCCATCCCAGTACACACAGGAGTAAGCCACGCCCTCAGACTCCGCCCTCTCCTGAAAAAGAATGATTGACAGTTCAGAAAACGGAAAAATACATGAATGTTTGATTTTCTTCAAGTGAAATGTGTGTGTCTCCAGTGAGATCTTGTGCTGGTCATAAGCTGATCTGTCAGTATCTTCACCTCCTCGTGTGTAAAGACGAGCGTCACCGGCTCTGACAGCTGCTTGGTTTCTGCATTACTGACGACGGCCGTCACCACTTTAGAGTTGAGTTGATAAGTGACGCTTCTCTCTTCATCATCTGATCTCTCTCTGCTCATCTTGTGAAGCAGATCTCTGGATGAGTTCAGATCTTTATAACTGACCAGAGCCGCAAACGCAAACCCTGTGAACAAGAGAACATTTACATCTCCTCATGAAAGAGCTGATGGTTTCATTAGTACATATATGTGCACGTGTTTATTTGTACCTGGATATGATTTCCCTACAACTGTTTCCCAGCTGGTGCTGAAGAGGGCGGAGTCTGTGCTCAGAGTGACACGCCCACTGGGCCGAGTCTTACCCCGCATGACTGCAAGCTCAGCAACTGTGATTCACATCAGGAAAATGTAATAAATATGCCTTATTTTCAGTATTTCCATTGAGTAACAGAGTGTGCCTGTGTCTGAACTGTAATGTGTGTTGTTTCTCACAGGTGTTGTGCGTCTCCATCCTGGTCACAGGCTCTTTCAGCTGAGGTCCAATCAGACGCATGCTGTTCTCCACCACGTCCAGAAACTGATTCAGCATCTTCCCGTCAGCGATGTTTCCTTCCGACAGCAGCTCGTCAAAGGAAGTGAACACATTCTGTCATACGCAGTAAGAATTAGAGGAGTATTCCCGGTCAAACTGCTCTGTCAACACACAGAAATGCAGAAGAAAGCAAAAGGAGGAAGAAGGCTGTTTGTTTCACCTCCAGTAACTGCTCTCCCGTCTGACGGCCGCCGTTTGGGCCACGCAGAGACTCACAGTTGCTCCTCAACAGCGCCAGTAAATTCTTCAAGTAGAAGACACAGAAACCAAAGTCTGAAGACTGATTATTCACCAAGTTGTATTAAAATAATCACAAGGAGTCATTCTACCTTTAGAGGTGCGTCCTCCGCGTCAGAATCAAAGTGGTCGCAGCTCATCTCTGCACACAGCAATCAAAACAGTTCATTGTTTCGCACATTAGCAGCTACACCATGAACACAGATACACACATGCAAACTGAACGCTCACCGATGCATTTTGACTGGTTGTTTCCATAGTTACTGTAACCCTGGTGACATTTGCAGCTGTAGCTGCCCTGATGATTGGAGCAGTTGGCGTTTGTGCCACAAACATCTGGATCTGAACACTCATTGATGTCTGAGAGAGAGAGAAGACATATGAATATGGATTCCTATTACGATATTGTTTTATTTAATAATATTAGCATTTAGATACAAAGATATACACTGAACAAAATTATAAATGCAACACTTTTGTTTTTGCCCCCATTGTTCATGAGCTGAAATCAAAGATCTAAGACTTTTTCTATGTACACAAAAGGCCTATTTCTCTCAAATATTGTTCACAAATCTGTCTAAATCTGTGTTAGGGAGCATTTCTCCTTTGCTGAGATAATCCATCCACCTCACAGGTGTGGCATATCAAGATGCTGATTAGACAGCATGATTATTGCACAGGTGTGCCTTAGGCTGGCCACAATAAAAGACCACTCTAAAATGTGCAGTTTTACTGTACTGGGGGGTCCGAAAACCAGTCAGTATCTGGTGTGACCACCATTTGCCTAACGCAGTGCAACACATCTCCTTCACATAGAGTTGCTCAGGTTGTTGATTGTGGCCTGTGGAGTGTTGGTCCACTCTTCTTCAATGGCTGTGTGAAGCTGCTGTGCAATGGCCATGCATTATCATGCTGCAACATGAGGTGATGGTTGTGGATGAATGGCACAACAATGGGCCTCAGGATCTCATCACGGTATCTCTGTGCATTCAAAATGCCATCAATAAAATGCACCTGTGTTCGTTGTCCATAACATATGCCTGCCCATACCATAACCCCACCGCCACCAAGGGCCACTCAATCGACAATGCTGACATCAGCAAACCACTCACACACACGACCCCATACATGCTGTCTGCCATCATGAACTGTACAGTGAAAACCGGGATTCAGCCGTGAAGAGAACACCTCTCCAAAGTGCCAGACGCCATCGAATGTGAGCATTTGCCCACTCAAGTCGATTACGACGACGAACTGCAGTCAGGTCGAGACCCCGATGAGGACGACGAGCATGCAGATGAGCTTCCCTGAGACAATTTCTTTGGTAATGCAAACCGATTGTTGCAGCAGCTGTCCAGGTGGCTGGTCTCAGATGATCTTGGAGGTGAAGATGCTGGATGTGGAGGTCCTGGGCTGGTGTGGTTACACGTGGTCTGTGGTTGTGAGGCCAGTTGGATGTACTGCCAAATTCTCTGATACGCCTTTGGAGACGGCTTATGGTAGAGAAATGAACATTCAATTCACGGGCAACAGCTCTTTTGGACATTCCTGCAGTCAGCATGACAACTGCACGCTCCCTCAAAACTTGTGACATCTGTGTCATTGTGCTGTGTGATAAAACTGCACATTTTAGAATGGCCTTTTATTGTGGCCAGCTTAAGGCACACCTGTGCAATAATCATGCTGTCTAATCAGCATCTTGATATGCCACACCTGTGAGGTGGATGGATTATCTCGGCAAAGGAGAAGTGCTCACTAACAGATTTAGACAGATTTGTGAACAATATTTGAGAGAAATAGGCCTTTTGTGTACATAGAAAAAGTCTTAGATCTTTGAGTTCAGCTCATGAAAAATGGGGGCAAAAACAAAGGTGTTGTGTTTATAATTTTTTTTCAGTGTATATATATATATATACATACATTGACATTTGTACATAAAGACATTTGTAATGTTAAAAATATTTATATTTCAAATAAATGCTGTTCTTTTGAACTTTCTATTCATCTGTGAATCCTGAAAAATAAAATGTATCACGGTTTCCACAAGAATATCGTGCAGCACAACTGTTTTCAACATTGATAATAATCAGAAATGTTTCTTGAGCAGCAAATCATCATATTAGAATGATTTCTGAAGATCATGTGACACTGAAGAATGGAGTAATAACAAATAACTACATTTTGTGCTTTATTTATATAGAAAATAGTTACTTTTTAATTGTAATAATATTTCACTGATTTTACCGAACATATATATAATAATTGATTAAACTGTAATTTAATGAGCTGTTATAGTTGGACGTGACAGCAGACACACACACTGCATGCTACGGTGATTGTGATCAGCACTCAAACACACTGGCGTCAGTATCATTATTCATCATTAGCAGCAGCAGGACATGCTCACCTGTACAGGTGCTGTTCTCATGTCTCTGAAACCCTGGAGAACAGATGCAGCGGAAGCTGCCAAGTGTGTTAAAGCAGCTGCTGTGAGCTCCACACACTGAGGACACACACTCATTCACATCTGCAACCGACACACACACACACACACACACAGAGACGAGTGTTTCATTTAGATGTAAGCACAAGTTCACACATAAAGTAGTTAAATGATAGTGGTTCGAGGGAAAATGACAGCTGTCTTAAGCTGGAAAACACATGAATCAGCTTCATGTGGAAACATCTAAGTGAACTTTGTTAATGTTTGCATCAGCCAGACTAAATGAAGTTATGTCAACAGCTGTCTCTGTGCTTCTGGAAGAAACCAGGACTTCCTAATCCACTGCTACTAGTTTTATAAATAGCAGCTCGTACTGTTTGCAAAGTTTCTTTTTGTATAAGAAACCCATGATATTCTAAAACATTTGTTAAACATCAGAGCTCACTGCATGAGATGCAACATGTCAGAATTCCAATCATCTTGATCTATTTCCGCTGTGTCAAATGAACATCCTTTCTATCAGATGTTTTTACATGTTTTGCAAAGGCAAATGTAATGCATTCATTCGCTAGATAACAAATTAACGGTTCCTGCATGCAAAGTCACAGTAAAATCATGTGGAGAAGTCGCATACTACAGTTTCACAGGCGTATAAGCTGTTATTTCATCCCAAACAGAGCCCATCATTAATATTGTACTGAGTTGGTGCCAATAACTGATGAAATTTCCTGTGAACCTCCTCACATATTTCAGTGTTTCAGGCCTGTTAAATTATATGCTTAAAAACACTAAATGCATCACATGGATCTTGGATGGTCATAATCAGGGTCAGAAAGTCACCAGGGCTTTGGGTGAAAAGCCACAAAAGTTTACAGAAGTTACAGTTTTTATCTGTTATCTAATAAACATCTATTCTAGGTCTATTTAGCTCTGGGTTAAACATCATTTTAACTAGCTGACACTATAAATGCTCCATAAAGTTAAAGAAATATTTTGTTCTGGAAGGCAGTTTATTTAAAACAGTAGTAGACTCTTATATCCCATAATCCTCGCTCATACCCAAACACTGTCCCATTGTTGCTGTGATATTGGGTGTTGATGGCAGAAATCCTTCTTTACATGTGCAGTTGTAACTTCCATGTGTATTTAAACACTGAGCATGATCACCACACCGATTCGGTGTTTCACACTCATCCTCATCTGCAAGAAAGGCAATCAGGAAGGAAACATCATTACAAAAATAACTACAGTTACACAAATGTCCTCAATTGAGTGACATACAGACTATTAAATTTGTGTTATGACAGTAACATATTGTATTAAAACACATAAGGTGCTCATTACCAACACAGCTCTTGTTTATTGATTTGTATCCAACTCCACAATTGAGAGATTTACTAGACTGCAGGAACAGACCTGATGAAGAAAAATAAAAAACAAGACCTGTATAATTATGTCTTTGTGTATACATTTATAAATCTATCCATAAATCCATCCATCCATCCATGTGAAAAACTCCAAATTAATATCTTTAATGAAGTTCCAATCATGTCAAGCAGAATTATGTCTTTTCCATGGCGCTGTAGATTTAAGCGCCACATGATAGAAGTGATTAAGATGCATTCTTCGCCTTGTTGCGCTTAACTCTTGACACATCTCAAGAGGGCATGTGTGGACTGTTTGCGTTTGCGTGATTGTCAAGAATTTTGTATCTGCCTCGTTTTGTGGTTAATAAGAGGTAAGTATTCAAAAAGTATTCTAACAAACTTCTATAAAGTCTGAATATCTGTATTGTAAATGATGAAACGAGGGCTACAGTTTTTAGATCCTTAAGTAACGTCTGCACATATATTGTTAGAGCTCTTTATTGCCGTCTGCATGCTGCAGTTTTCCTGTGGCTCAGTGGTAGAGCATTGCGTTAGCAGCGCAAAAGGTCATGGTTCAATTCCCAGGGAACACACATACTGAAAAAACAAAATGTGTAGCCTTAATGCACTGTAAGTCGCTTTGGATAAAAGCTTCTGCTAAATGTAAAAGTGTAATGTAAAATATACACTTTCACACATATACAAATAACCCGAAACAATGTTGTATGTGTTTAGGAAACCACAGATGTGCTGAAGATGTCCTGTATGAGCTGCTGCGGCTGATGTGTTGAACGATTCTAGGAACTAAACTAACATTACTCACAACTCTCAGAATAATCTGTTCATCTGCAGAACGAGATAGCACATTGCACCATTTTCAGACCTTCCTTTTCTCGCCCGTTGTCTTTTAGTTTAACACAGATCTACAGATGAGATGCATGATTCTTCACCCAGCACTCGCACTCAAGTCAAGCAACTCCTTTTTGGTTAATGTTGCAATATTTGTTTCAAACTTACACGTCAGTGTCAAATCGAACATCTAAACTTGATAAACTGTGAATGTAGCAAAACCCCTAGATAAAGTATAAGGTCAGTGAGTGGTTTTGCGTCATCCCTTTAATATATATATGTGGGTTTCAGTTTGACTGTTGGTGGTAAAATACGCAGCAGTAACCTTTGATTTGCTTTGTGTAAGTAAGTGTGGAGTTTTTCACTAGAGCTGAACTAATAAAACAAATCACATGGCCCTTCAGATGTCTCAGTTTCACGCATCTGTATGAGCAAAACTTGAAGTTAAAAAGTAAAAAGGGCATGAGTAATAACTTTAGCATCATGTGTCAGGCAACCGTGCATGTGTGCGGTAGAGGTTTGCACTAGAGCAGGAGTTCATCTCAACCATCTGTGGTTACACTGCCACAAGATTCACAGTAAGATTTGCCACCATCATGGTTAACATATTTAGCTGGCTTCTAGACACAATTCTGCACTCCATTCCACTAATATCAACCCTCCCACAAGACTTTAAGCATTCTTATATTTTCACTAAGACATTATTTATTATGTTTATTAAGATGTCTCCGCTTTGGAATGAATTTTAGCTTCTGCAGCCCTTGTTGGGACTTCTGGCTACATATAATGTATGCAAAGCTTAACCCACAAAGATGGTGCAGAATGAACACCAAGTGTCAAGTGAAAGTCATGGTGCCTACGCATAGATTTTAAACTGCGTCAGAGAGTGTTTTCAGTGGAACTTTTCAATTGCAAAAAAAGGTTCTTTGAGTTCAGATCACTAAAATGTTCTTCGAAGAACTGTTCACTGAAATGTTCTTTGGGGAAATGGTTCTCCTTTGGCACAGGAGGAAAAACTTTATTTTTAGGAGTGTAAAATATTGTAGTCTAAAGAAATATTGTGACAGTCAACTCAATGAATTATGGAAAAAGAGATACATCTAAGAGGTAAATGTTCGGTGCCAATAGCCTCGTGGACAGCACACTGACATATAATGCAGTTGCGCTTTGGGAAACCTAAGTATGAGTCCTGGCTCACGGTCCTTTTCTGATCCTGCCCCCCCAATACCTCCCCCCCCTTCATTCCTGTCAATATATCCTATCCTGTCCTATCCTAATAATAGGTATAAATGCCCCACAAAATTATGTTATTCTTGAAATTATAAATTGAGATTTCACTCAACCAACCTGTGTTTGAATGTAAATTTAATTCATGGAATTATTAAATCCACGAATTATCATAAAAATTTAAAAGAAGCGTTTTTTTCCATAGTGTGGAGAGAATTTTAATAACCTAAAGAACCTTTTTCTGCTAAAAAGAACATTTTGTGGAATGGAAAGGTTCCATTGATGTTTAAAAGGGTTCTTCATGGAACCATCATTTTGAATGATAAAAAAAACCTTTTTGTTTTTAAGAGTGCAGGTGACTTCAGCCTATTACTTCAAAATGAGAACTGTAGTTTTTTTGCTACATATCTAAACGAACTACTTCAATGAAATCCCACAGTAACGTTAGTTTCTTTTCAGTCTTATCTTACTGTGCTCTGGTGTCTGTGTTTTGTCTAAATAAAGAGACTCTTTATGATTCAATGATGTGAAGAACATGTGAAGAATAGAGTCCTTGTTTAACACACACACACACCGTTATACACACAAATCTGCTGAAATGACCAGTCCAGCTTCAACTTAAAGATATTCCACACACACAAACACCTACTCACCCAACAGAAGAAGTGCCCACTTCAGCTCCATGTTAGAATCACCGTAACTGTCAGACTGTTTATGCTTTGCTCTATGATATGAAATTCCCAAAGGAAATCTGTTTTCCAGTAAAGACCTCAGGGATTCCCGTCACTGACTTTCACTTTATAAATCTCCTTCTCTGTCTGATAAGAAGCAGATGATTCCTCCTTGGGACCTTCTCGTCTTTCACTCTTGGTTCTGCTCTGTTTGTCTTAATCCACACGGTCAGAGAGGTTCCACTATTTACTCCTTTTTCTTCTACTGGGCTCGTCCGTTATTCTGCCTATAGCCTACTCTTCAGATATGTGCTGCTACTGGGCGAGAAGTCAGCAGCTATTCATGGCTGACACTCCCCCCGGAGAGAGAGAGAGAGAGAGAGAGAGAGAGAGAGAGAGAGAGAGAGAGAGCAGCTGTTGTCACTCAGTGCCAGCACTCATGTATCACACACGCTGTCGCTCTTTCTTTGGAACGTTTCCCTCCAATTTTCAAAATAACAAATTAACCGTTATAAGAATACTTGTTTTTTTTTTTCTGTTAAATATATAAACTCGCTTAAGACAAGATCAACTAACTTGAAAAGCATCTAGCAGTTATTTTCAGTTGTTGTATCCTAATTCCACTCTATTTTTCTCTTACTGAATTTGTAGTTTAAAAAAAAAAATAATAATTCACCCCTGGGGAGTCTGACAGACTCATATCAGAGCAAAAGGGGCTTTTGGACACTCATTTCACTCACAATGGGGGCCGGTGTTAGCGCTCACGCTCATGACGTCACATCCTGAGTTGCACAACAGCAATTGTGCCAATACAATCACTCGGAAATATACGTACTGTTCTATTTATATAATATAAAAACGTATTGCGGTCATATGTACAGGTCTAATCTGACTGACGGATCAAACCGAGAATATGAGCACAGTTACAGCTGAATATTCACACTCAGTCTCTATAAATGGACTGCTGGTGGATTACAATCACATTGATGAAACTGCACACACACACACACACACACACACACACACACACTCTCTCTCTCTCTCTCTCTCTCTCTCTCTTACACACACACACACCCACACACAGGGTCATGGGAAAGGTCAGGAACAAAGACGTACAATTTGAACTAAATTTAAATAATTATTGAATCACTCACTTGAGTGCTTGTGTGTGAGAGAGAGGAAGAGAAACAGACTAAACACACACATGAAATGGTATGTAAAGCCGGAAGCTGATGTTGTGTTGATTCTTATTTAATGAAGTCCATTCTCCTGGCTACAGAATCACATTCACTATAAACATCATCCACTAACAAACACACTTCATCTCCAACACTACATTTATTGGTTTAGCGTTTCAAATCTTACAAAATATTGCACAGAGACATGTTTGTCTCACTTTCTTTTTATTTTATCATTTCATAATTTGTCCTCATCTTTTTAAGATTCATTGTAAACATTATAAATGCGTTGGCAATACGTTGTAAGATTTGTCTAACAAAAAACAGTGCATTTGAAATGAAATGAAATGAGGGTTTAGCACC